>VZQC01007033.1:1131489-1352909 GCA_009823505.1 Rhizomys pruinosus | reverse complement strand
TTTAAAAAAAAAAAAAAAGAAATAGGCCAGAAATCAGGTGGAATCCTCTCAGCAGTCACAGTGATGATGCATTTAAAAATTACATGAAAAAAAAATTACGTGAACACCTGTAACTACTGTTCTGGCATGATCATAATCTTACTTTGCTTCCGAAGACTACCAGCGGAACCCTGCTGGAATGTGGAATGCTAACAGAATAAAAGATTGCATCCTGGTGCCAGGAATCCTACTTGTCCAGCCACAGCTGTCCATGACAAAGCAGTTTTCAAACCCCAAGGACTAACTAAACTGTAGGAGCATATCTGCCTGTCACTCAGGCCCCATTTGAAATGGAGATGAGTGAAATTGTCATCACATAGAAGCTTGAAATTGAAGCACATACATAAAGCAATCAACATGGGCAAAGTGTCAGCTCTCCACCTAATCACGTTCACTCTCCCAGCAAAATCTTAACCATGTTTATCCACCAATGAATAAAGATCTGTTTTGAGATGTCATTCAATGGTGTCTTCTGAAGGTTATCAAAACAATGATGGTAACAGTTTCTACTTTTCTTCCCAGTAAAGTCTTGAATCATTCAACATCTGAAAACTGTCTGGATGAAAAAAAAAACATTAAAGCAAAAATTTCAAAATAAGTATTGTTCTCCCAATAATTAAATAAAAATAAATGATGAATATTGCTTTGAGTCAAGACTTGGAGGCAGGATATGTAACATCTGTTACCAACTTCTCCACTATCTTTGTCCACCTATTGACACTAACTTGGCATCTTCAGGGAGTACCCTATTCCACTTCTATATGACGTCTTTGCTGTTTCCAACACTTCTGTGAGGTCCAGGCATGCTTCACTGCATTCTTGTCACATCTATTTCAGCAAGAAGTGTGCACAGTAAATACATATCATAAAATGTATTATGTTTCCTACAGTGCTGTAAGGAATGGATAATATACAGCTGCTTTGCAACACTGGTTCCTTGTCAGATATAGACATGAAGATAGCTATAATATAAACATATTGAACCTACCTATTGGACATAAAAGGAAATGAACTTTCTCATCCAGATATATATTTAATACTATTTTGCTTATAGTATGTTCTTTCTGGATTCAGTTGATGAACCAAAGAAAAATAACATCTCCTTTTTTAATATATGTCTATTTTCCATCACTGTATATCATATGACAGATATAGATAGATGATAGCTTTGATTGATAGATGATAGATAGATAGATAATAGATAAATGATAGATGATAGATAGATAGATAGATAGATAGATAGATAGATAGATAGATAGATTAAACAAATAATTATTACTTGACAGGCAAGAGTCCAATCCTTTTCCAAAAGCCTATAATTCACTTTCTTACCACCTGATCCAATCAAGATCCATGGAAAACCAGGTACCAATCATAAAGAACAGGGAGTGTTACCTGAACTTTCCCTAGCAAGATATAAACAAATCTCTGGTCACCCCACATGCAACCCCAACAAAAGACTAAAGGACCAATTCCTTTGGTCTTACAATTCACAAACTTGGTGAGCCAGTGAGTTTGCTGGGATCACCCACCAGAATACAGGTAACAACAAAGCAGCCATATCTCTAAAAATTTTATTCCAGCATGAACGACACCATCCACATAGGACCAAAGTTGAGTATCCTGTTCAATGGCCCTTCCAAACTCTATCTCGTCTAGCACTCCTGACATGACATGTAGCTGAAACAGGATTACGTACAGGAGAAGGGAGTGTCCAGGAGGGGGCTGATATCCACATGAGGTTCTAATGACTCTACTTCCTCCTTCTATGAAAAGCTGGCAAAGTAACCCACAATCTTGAGGGCATCGCAGGTAACTGCAACTGTTCTAATTAAGATGCAATAGTCTCTTAACTTAGGGGGCAGTGTTCCCCAAAAGGTTATTATCCTCTGTGGAACAGGCTACTTCTGATGTAAAGTATGGGTCTATTCACTATCATTTTAGTGTTTCTATTTCTGAGCTTCATTTGCCGTTTGGAGACAAATATTTTGAATAATATTAACATGTGTCTTGTTCTCTAAACTAAGAAGTAAGCAATTGCATGGTACTGACAAAGTCAGATAATTGATTCCAAAGGGAATTCAGAGGTTAGAATTGCAATTTCCTCTAAAGGAAACACCCCTGTTTAGAATCTTTAGTAGCTATGTCTATATTATTAACAACCCTACTTATATTTGACAGACAAGTAATAATGTGGCCATCTATCTACAAGACAGCAGAGCTGAATATATTTCTAACTTTATAAATGAATTTTAAAAGCCCTACAGGCAAATTTCATTAAAGTAAGGAAGGGAATTTGGTAAATGGAGTCTGTGGTATATATTGATGAATAAATCTTGACTTTCTGTGGATTGTATTGATGAATAAATCTTGACTTTCTACAACTGCTAATAAGGATCTTGAAGGTAAAATAAATAAGCATTTCCTATGTTTAAGGGCAGTCCATTTGGAGGAATTGTGTGCAGAATGCTTGGAACATGACTAAGATGAAATATGTCTAATGCTGGCTGGGGAAATTTCATGGTAACCTACGTGGCAGATAAGCCTTACAAAGCTGTGGAACTTCAACATTAAAAAATGAAGAAACACAGTAGCTTTGTCAGGGAGCTAGTTCCATCACTAAAGGGATTTCCTGCAAGTAACAGATATCTGAATTTGATCTCTAGAACTTGAAAAGAAGGAAAAATGTTGGCTGTAGTAGCATGTTTGCAGTCTCAATGTTGGGGAGTCAAAGAAGCGGATCCCTGGGGCCTGCTAGGCAACCATTGTAGCCAAGTTGGTGACTCCAAACCTGTGAGAAATGCTGTCTCAAAACAATAAGGTGGACAGCGCCTGAGGAAAGGGAGGCAAAATTGACCTATGGCCTCACACATACAAGCATATGAGTATGTGCAAATAAGTACACACATGCATATATATATATATATATATATATATATATACACACACATACACAATGTTTATAAGGATGTCCAAGTTAAGCATAATACACTATTTAGAATGTCATCTTAACCAAATCAAATTAAATGTTGTCTATCTAGTGTTTTAGTTAAAACAACAAGCTGATTAATGACTAAAAAACAAGGGTTGATTTATTTTGCAGTATACAAAACCTACCCTTTCCTAGAAGGAAATTATCTTTCTGGTAAGAAAAGGTTTTCTTTATACTTCAAGAGTTCCCAAATGTTCTTGAGATTTTGTATGTAGGATAGTTGCATGCTAGTTCCTTGAGCCATATTTCCTAGAACATACAATGATGGACATCTTCATAGACCTACCTACAGTGTCTTATAATGGGACCAAGAACTACTTCATGAATACAAACTAAACTAAGGGGCCTCAATATAGATAATTTACAGAAAACTAGTTCTCAAAGTATCCTGTCCATCTAGAGTGACAGTTTCTGACAAACCTGGATAATAGATCTTCTGATGTAAGAAAAGATATTGTGCATCAAAGGTAGGAACAATTCCTATGAAACCATTTATTCACTCATTCATCATTCATGTCCTACCATGGCCTAGTTCTTGAGACTTTAGTCTACTGAGACAGAGCGATGAAAATGGCAGATCTCTAAGGTCATGAACCCAGTTTTATGAAATACACAGCATGAAAATAACAATTCAGCAATTTGCTTGATCTCTTCAACATCTCCATAGATCAGCAGGAATGGTGTTTCATATAATACATTTTGTAAATCACTATTTCATAAATAATCCATGACTACCTATACCAACTAAATTCTGTGCCATTCCACATGTGAATGTTTAAACAATAAAAGACATGGGTGTTAATGGCCAAGCTAATTGAAATACAAAAAAAATAAATAAATAAACCAACGTTAGAATAAATCAAAAGAGCATAAAACTAAATTATGGAGAAATAAATTGATTCTTCTCTGGAAGGATTAGCAAAATGGGAAATAATTCTGACAGTGAGATGAACTGTAAAAAAAAAGGTTAAAGTCTTCTGGAGGGATAGAAGTCAGGTGATAAATCTGAAGTATAGTCAAGGATGGTTGTAAAAATCAATCAGTAGGTGATATGTCAATCAACAGATAACTTTCAATGAAAATTACATCTAAATTACACTAAATACAAGATTTTAGCAATTGAGACGTCTGATGGTCAGATATTTTTCAGTAGGATTGATCTGATAAGCATCATTTAATAAATTAAGAAAATGATCAGAGGTAAAGCTTGGAATTCCTCAGAAGTGGGTGATCCCTGCTGTAACCAAGGCCCACATGCCCTCACTATTCTGTTTCTTCTTGCTGTGTGAATGTATGCCAGGCTTGTGGAGAAATAATCTACTAAAATGGAATATGCACCATGTCCAAAAGGAGAAGGACTAGGAGACAGCCAGGCTGGGACTACATATCATGCTGCAGCAGAACTCTATGTCACCACAAGAAGGACCCACATGTATGGGGTACAAACATTCCACAGAATGACTTCAGAGTACAGGGTGCATCATAGTTTCCCAGAAGGTTTGCTAAAGCTAGGAAGTCATTCACAAGACCATTCAGTGGAGGCAAATGATGTCAAGAAAAGTCTTTGGGGGGGGATTATTTATTTATTTATTTATTTATTTATTTATTATTTCCTTAACCATGAAAACACTAAGGGACTTGGGAAGAGCCAGGGAGGAGGTGTATGATCACAAGGAAATACAATCATACAAGCTCCAAGGACCCTGTTTTAACCTATGGTGTTGGTGTAAGTATGCACAAGACCCATGCAAAGTTAAGCAGATAAAAATCCAGCATGGAACTGGAGAACTGGGCAGCAGACCTCAATCTTGGCAAGTGATTACTGCTGGGTGAGGAACAGCTGATCTTCTTAAAGCGAGGGACTCTGCATGGGCTGACTAGACTTCAGTGGATAACGTTACTTCAAGGAGGGTCTGAGGGCACTAACAGAACACAATGGACCTTGGCACAAATGACAGTGTATGAATCCCAGTTGGGGGGGGTAGCTGTGAAAAGGTGTAATGGGGAAGGAGTATAAATGTGGTTAGGATTGATTGACATGTTCTGTATGAAATACACAAAAATTCAATAAGACAGAAAGTAAACAGAAAGTTAGATTCAAAGTAAAGACAGGAATATGGTGAAGAATGTCCAACACATCCTCAGCCATGACAGAATATATGATTCTCAATTGGCCAAGGGTCCTACTGTTCAAGATTAGACTCATTGATACCACAATCAGAAGATGCCTCTAAAATGCCCCTATAATTTAAAACTTTGATTCAGTTATAATCTATTTTTCCTATAATTTTAATATTCATAAAGCTGAAGCAGAATGGTCTCAAATTCCTGGATAGCCCAGGAGACACAGATATTTCACAGCCAGCCTATATAATATACTAAGAGCCCATATCAAAAAGAATCAGTCATGTCATTCCTGTCAGCATTCTACATCTTTGATCATTTCATTCCTATTAACGCTTTGGAATTATGTTTTAAAATTACTTCAACCACAAATCACATGCTATTTATTTAAAACCCATTTTCAAATTTCCTTTAAAAGTAATTATAGGAAATTATCTCCTGTTGTATCTTGCTGCATGACACACCATATACATCATCCAATGTGTCAGTTCTGATAAAGGCCCTGTAATCCCATTACATGGCAGGAACTTCCTTTCATAAATAGACATTATAATCTAATTTGGAAAACTCAGACAAAATTTATTTTAAACTTTGGTTCAAAAGCAACTCTATGGAATGTCAATAGATTGATGTGACTTTGAAGAATGAAACATTTTCTTTCTTTCAAAACTGAAAAGTGCTAGTTCCATACTTTAGTTCATAAAGTTATCTGAAATATTTATACCAACTATCAAACAAAGAGAATGATATAATTGAGCTTAAATTTTACTTGGCTCACTAATTGGAATCTCTTTTAAGTACAGGGTATGGACAGGAGTTCAGAAACTAAAGTTGGCCTGTCAATCTATACTGAGGAAGAGTGACATATGCTAGAAAACAATGTCATAAAATTATGTCTGAATGGATGCCACTACTGAACTTTGAGTTTCACAAGTGTGATGAACAACACGAGTCTGATATTATATATCTTATATACATGATAAAATGTTTAAGTGAACTTGAAAAGCCAAAAGCAGAATGAAATTGGGACTAAGTTAATATGCGTGACTACAAAGCACAAAATGAGGTAGTAATAATTGCACAGTTACCCAGTGTTGAATGAGCCACCATCAACTGATCAACCCAGGCCTGACTATTTTCCTCCTCAGGAGTATAGATAAAATTCCTTCCAGAAGGGTGTACACATTATGCTAACTCTCCTGCCTTGGTCTCTACAATAAACCTAGGTAGGTTTGCCGAACTATAGTCTGGGAAACCAGAGAGCAATAAGCAATGGGCAAGGGGTATAGGAGTGTTTAGAAGACTTGCTAAGTCAGACAGCAGCTGCACAGGAAATAAGGTGGACAATTAACAAGTGGGACCTAATTAAACTCCAAAGCTTCTGGACAGCAAAAGAAACAAAGATGTGAAAAGAAAACCCACAGAGCTGGAGAAAATCTTCACCAGTGATACATCTGACAGAGCATTCACTTCCAGAATATATAAAAAACTCAAAAGACAAAGAACTAAGGAAACAAATGACTCACTCAAAAGATGGAGTAAAGAGCTGAACAGAGACTTCACCAGTGAGGAAATAAAGATATCTGGGAAACACCTTAAAAAATGAAATAAATAAATAAATAAATAAATAAATAAATAAATATGTTCTCCATTTATTTTCAGACTTAGGCAGTTTTGGTATATGGGTGGAGGGTATATATATACACAAAATCAAAAGAATACGGGGAAAAAAACCCTTGTTTGTCATGACGTTGTGTCTAACCACAGTATCTATCTTATGGGAGTGCTTCTTAGTATTTCTTATACAAGCCTGCTTGAACTTTTGTCCAAGCCTTTTCTAAAATATTATACAGTAGTTAAAAGTATAAGGCTGGTGTAACTTAGCTTTTCTGGATGCTTAACGACCATACTTAAGGCCCATACCAATTTGGCTGAGGGAGTTAAGGGATAAATTTGTTCCTTGCCCTCAGAGGTCAACTAAGTCCCAGGGGTCTATTCATGGGGGCATCTCTGGAAATGTCCTGCAAATGTAAGTCACCAGTCTTCCAGTGCAGGGAGGTCTTGGAGATCCACTAATGAGACTTCAGCCAGTGTCCAGTCTATAAAGAGGAAAGTCTGTTCATGCTTCAAAAAGGGAAGCCTGGTCTACCAGGACCTGACTTTGTATTCAAGTGGATGGAACTGGTAAAAGAAACAATCAAGGAAGTGAAGAGAAATACCACAGAGTGGGAGGAAACCTTCACTGCAGATACATCTGACAAAGCATTGATTTCCAGAATATATAAACTACTCAAAAAACAAAGAAAAAAGAAAACAAATGACCCACTCAATAGATGGAGCAAAGAACTGAACAGAGACTTCACAAGTGAGGAATTAAAGATGTCGGAAACACCTCAAGACTGTCAACGTACTAATCATTAGGGAAATGCAAATGAAAAACCACTTTAAGATATCATCCTTACTCCAATAAGACTGCTTAGGATCAAGAAAACAAATGATACCAAAGTGCTGGAGAGGTTGTGGGGAAAGGAACACTCATGCCACTGCCTGGTGGGAATGTAACTCGTGCGCCACTATGGAAAGCAGTGGTGGAGAACCCTTGGAAGACTGGAATGAACTTGCCACGTGACTCAGCCATACCACTCCTGGCAGTAACCCTCAAGACTTAATGGCCAACCCACAGAGATACATGCAACGCCATGTTTTAATCCACTCTCTTCACAAGAGCAAAGGAGTGGAACCAACCTAAATGCCTCAACTGGACGAGTGGATAGAGAAAATATGGTAACAGTCTACATAATTGGAGTTCTATGCAGCAGTAAAGAAAGACAAACATCACGATCTTTGCAGGAAAATGGCTGGAGTAGAGGACAATCAAGCGAAGTGAAGTAACACAGTCCCAGAAAACAAATGACGATGGTATCCCTCACTGTGATGCTAGTGCCAATTACCCAAATGTAAGTATTTCTTGTGTTGGGGGGCCCCCTGAGCTTTTGTACAAAGCAGTTTGGCATAAGGCATTTGGAAACAACAACAACACAACAACAACGAAAGGAACTGCTCAAAGACTGACTGAAACTGAACTTCGCTGCAAAACAGTCAACTTCCCCATGGAAAAATATTGAGAAAGACTAAGAAGAAAAAAAAAAAAAAAAAAACAGAATGCATGAGCTTTGGCGGGGTAGGGGAATGGGGGGGGTGGGAACACGGGTCTAGATTTGTTAAAAATAAATAATAAATAAATATAAATAAATAAATAACTAAATAAATAAATAAATTTAGGTGAAAAAAAAAAAAAGAAAAGACCAAAGAGCCAGGAGCTCCCCCCCCCCCACCCCCAGAACCTGAGGACGCAGATCCGCACTGACCTTGAAAAAACAGAAACCTTGGTTAATCTGGCTAACAGTGTGGACTTAAGTGTCCAAAAGGAAAGCATAACCAAAAAATTAGTAAGCCCTGAGAAAATTGTACTTCAGGTATAAAACTTGAGATCTTAGTAAAAAGAAAAAAATTAAAAGAGAGAGAGAGAGAGAGAGAGAGAGAGAGAACATTTGGTTTGCCTGTTTTACTGGCAAGTGCAACTACTCTGTGGCTGCCATTGCTTTTTGCCATCCTTCAAAGACATGAGACACAGCTTTTCAACCTTCCGATATGGACTGAAGACTCATGTCTCTCCAAGAATCCTCCAAACCTTCAGTGCCAGATGGGGACTGCTGAGACATCCAGCTTGTGGACTGAGCTACTACTGGGGTTTCAGCTTCTTCAGAGTATTGATTGCTATTGTTGGATTACCCAGGCTGTATTATGGAGACCAGTAAAGGAGGGTGAAGACAGGACATGGTGCTTACTGGGCCTCATTAGCTGACCATGGGAAGGGAAAACCCCAGTGTGGAGCACAAGGGCAGAACTGATGGTGGTTTGGGCTTGCCAAGGCAGAGCCTTCAAACATGACATCTTTCAGCCCAATTAAAAAAAAAAAGAAGAAGAAATCATAAGCTGAAGCTGCTAAAAGATATATGTGGCATGCACATATGCATATTTTGGAGTGATAAAAATTGGAAGTAGCAACAACAATGAAAACAAACAACAACAAAAAACTGGTTCAAAGAACTGACTGAAATGGCGAACTTCTGCTCACAACAGTAAACATCTGCATTGAAAAATTTAAAGAGACTGAGAAAAAGATGAAAAACGTATTTGGCAGAATGCATGAGCTCTGGCGAGGTGGGGGGAAGGAAGGGGGAGTGGGTCCAGACTTGATTGGGAATTTTATATGAAATGCACAAAGCTTCAATAAAAATTGGCTTTAAAATATGTTCAACATCGCTAATAATTAAGGAAATGCAAATTAAAACCACTTTAAAATATGATCTCACTCTGATAAGACTGTCTAGGATCCAGAAAACAAGTGATACCAAATGTTGGAGAGGTTGTGGGGAAAAAGGAACACTCATCCACTACTGGTGGGAATGTAAACTCATACAGCCATTATGCAAAGTGGTGTGGAGAACACTTAAAAGACTCAAAATGAACTTACCAGCTGACCTAGTCATACCACTCCTGGGTATATGCCCACAAGACTCATCTTACTGCAGAGATACATGCACACTCATGTTTATTGCAACTCTCTTCACAATAGTAAGGAGCTGGAACCAACCCAAGTGCTCCTCAAAAGGTGAGTGGATGACAAAAATGTGTTACATCTACACAATGGAGTTCTATGCAGCGGTAAAGAAAGATGACATCATGAAATTTTCAGGTAAATGGATGGAACTAGAAGATATTATACTAAGTGAAATAACACAGTCCCAGAAAAACAAATGAAGAATGGTATCACTCATTTGTGGATGCTATCACCAAATCTCTAGTTGTAAGCCAAACTGAGAAACATTAATGTAATATTTCTTTTTATCTGAAAGCAACTGTGCTCTTATAATGTGAATCCCTTAATGGGCTCTAGAATTAACTTACCACTTATTTTCAGACTTTTTAATTTTGGTATATGGGCAAAGGATATGTTTGCATATTTTAGAGTAATATAAAATTAAAAAAGGAAAAATGTGAATTCTGAAATATGATTATGAATTTACATACAGCTTATCTCAGATGTCATAATAATTTTGGTATTTGTGTGACATATATATATATATATATATATCATAAAGAACTGACTGAAACAGTGAATTTCTCCCCTAAACAATAACCTCTGCATAGAAAAACTTTTAAAAGACTCAGAAAAAGATATAAGACATGTAAGGCAGAATGTATGAACTCAGATGGGTGGGGGGCGTGGAAAGGGGAATGAGTCTAAATTGGATGGAGAAACATTGTTTAAAATGCACAAAACTAATCAAAATATTTTTTTAAATCTAGGAAAATTTGCTGATTTAAAAACATAAACAGAACTGTATTGTTTAAATGAATAAACTAATTAATAAAAAGGAAATGGCCACAATGGGCACTAGAAAGTGAAAAATTAGAATACATTTGTCCAACGATCTTTTTTATTCTTTTTGAGACAAGGTCTCCCTTTAGTCCCAGCTGGCCTGGAGCTTGCTTAAACTCACAGAGATCCACCTGTCTCTGCCTCCCAAGAGCTAGGATTAATGGCATGTGCCACCATGCCCGGCTTGTCCAACAATCTTAAGAAGTGAAGTAAAGGGGCTGGAGAGATGGCTCCGTGGTTAATAGCACTGACTGTTCTTGCAGAGGACTCGGGTTCGATTCCCAGCACCCACATGATGGCTAAGAACTGTCTTTAACTCCAGTTCCAGGGAAATCTGATGCAGACAGTACACTCATACACATAAAATAATAAATAAAAATTTTAAAAAAGAAGTGAAGTAAAACATGTAGCAGATCTGTTTACACTTGGCTTTAAAGGGATATTTGATTGTGATGCAAAATTGTAGCAAAATTATAAAAGCAAAGACCTCCTATCATCATGCAACATTCTTTATAGACATAGTAAATGAATAAGATGAGAAAACTTCAATGAAATAATTACAAAAGATATTTTAATTAAGTTACATTGACTGATTGAATGGTTGATTAATATGTTGACTGAGTGACTGAGAGACTAAGTGACTCAGTGACTCAGTGACTGAGTGGGTGACAAGTTGGTGGGTGAATTCACATGACATAGAGCATGAAAGGAGGTCAGAGGGCAACTTGTGGGATTTGATTTTTCTCCTTCCAACATGTCTGCTTCAGGAAAAAAACTCACATCCTTAGTCTTGGTGTCAAGCAGTATTATCTGCTGATTCACCTCATTAATTCCAAAGAGGACATTTTGAAAATATTCTTGTTCTCTGTTTTTAAAATATACCATTCATAAGCCATTTCTCCCCATTGATGTCTAACTTATCCTCCCCTCTGACTTTTTTTTAATTTTTATTTATTCTTGTATGTGTATGAATGTACTGTCTGCATGTAGGTTTGTGCACCCATGTCGTGCAATGCCACAGAGGTCAAAAGAGGGTGTCGGATTCCCCTGGAACTAGAGTCAAGGATGGTTCTCAGCCACCATGTGGGTGCTGGGGATCGAACCCGGGTCCTCTGCAAGAGTAATCGGTGCTCTTAACCACTAGGCCATCTCTCCAGCCCCCACCCCCTGACTTTATAACATTTTATTAAGTGCCCTGAACATTTTGTTTATAGTAGTACATTCACGCCTAGCTAGAAACATGTAGTTTAGGTGGGTTTCTTTCAAAAAGTAATTGGGTCAGTTCTATTCACTCCTTAGGAAAATGGAGGTGTCTTTTTTCACTAAACATGAAGAGTAATAAGAAAACAATAGTAGAAGGAGACAAAGTTGAAAGATAAAATGACTCTTTTTGAAAATTCTCAATTCGTAAGAACTGTCTCATCTTTTGTTCTTATGTTCCCATGAGATGTTTTCCTGACATTTTAATAGATTACAGTCAGTCTTTGTCCATTGAGCCTAAAAGAGTCTTAAAATTTATAGTAGGTAAAATGGTTTAAATTATGGAAGTGTTTGCTCTGAAGAAATATTTCCTCTAGCATATGAATACATACGCACCTTTGTTGCTTCAAAATAGAACATCATTAAAGGTCAAGGATAACAGAAATGGTTCAATGGTTGAGCACACTAAATGAAGAAGGCATAAACCACCCCCTAAGTTCTTTTCTCTGAATTCATTGATTAGAGAATCTCACTTTCCTCATCAGAGAAGCTACTTTTTGCCATAAATGGAGATGAATTCAGAGACCCACAACTGGACATTGTGAAGAAAATAAAAGATTGTTTTGCTCAGCTCTAAACTGAACATCTATATCCAACTACCTCCCCCAAAGCACCCAGGAAAAAAGCTTGGGAGGATTGCAAGATCCAGACCTGGTGGACATCTCTGACAAAGAACTATTAGCTCTACATGATAGTTGCACACATGAACTCACAGAACTGTAGCTACACAGCCAGGATCAAGCCAGCCCAAATTTCAGCATGGATGGTGATGGGGTGCCTGACACCCTACCTCTAGCTGAGAAACTATTAGAATTTGGTGGGTGCTGGGAAAGGAGAGTCAGTTTTCTTGGAGGATGGTGTCTCTGAAAGCTACCAGTGTTGCAGTCCATGTTTCTACACTGTGCTGCTTAGCCTTATTTGTCAGCCTAACACACCTGGGTCGAGGGGTCTTCAATTGGGGAATTTCCTCCATTGGATAAGCCTGTGCCTATGTCTAGGGTATTTTCTTGATTATTAAGGGATGTGGGAAGACCCAGCCGACTATGGGCAGTGCTAACCCCTGGGCAGGTGGTACTGCATTGTATAAGAAAGTAGGCTGAGCTTTCTCACGGATCGGTGGACAAAGCCAATAAGCAGCATTCCTCCACGGCCTATGCTTCAGCTCCTGCCTCCAGTTACCTTCCCTGAGTTCCCGAGTTGGCTTCACTTGATGATGATGATGGAGCTTGTAAGCCAGATATACACCCCCCCCAAAAAAAATAGGTTTTGGTCCGTATTTTTAAACAGAGCAATTGAGGGCAGACTAGAACATACAGCCCTTCACATACAGGGGTCACTAATGGGTTTATTTAACAAAAGAGAGTGAGAAGAGAACAGCATGAGGTGGCTCATGGGGGAACTGGAAGGGAGAGGATGGAGGTAGACTTGATCAAAAACATGTTACATGCATTTATAAAATTCTAAAGTTGAAAACAAAAGGCATGCCCTACTCTTAAAGAAGAACTCAGTTGGGATCCAAGCACCCATCCTGAATGGATCATAAACACCTGACATCCAGCTCCAGAGAACCTGATGACTTCTGGTCTGCATAGGAACCTGCTCTCCATGCCACATTCACACAAAACAAGTATGCATAAACAAGATGAATTTTTTTGTCTTTTTGAGACAGGGTCTCCCTGTAGCTCCAGCTGTCCTGGAACTCACTATGTAGACCAGCCTGGCCTTGAACTCAGAGATCCTCCTGCCTCTGCCTCCCAAGTGCTGGAATTAAAAGCATCCACCACCACACTGGGCACAAGATTAATTTTTTTTAATGAATCAAAATAATAGTTCATGAATGTTCATCATGAGACATTAAATACAGTAATCTGAGTTTTACAATCAACAACATACACGAAAGCTAACAATTTCATTTAAAAAATATATAATTTTTGTGGATCTGTAATAAGAGGTATTAAAGAGAAAATTACAAGACAATCATAATGAGTTTGGAGCCTAAATTCTGTTTTTATATATACTTAGCATTTGCCTTAATTGCTAAGTTATGTAACAAGTTATTTGAGGAATGAACAAAACACATCTAAAAACTATTAAAATGGAGCTGGAAATAGAGCTCAGTGGTTAAGAGCACAGACTACTCTTGCAGCGGATCAGTGTTTAATTCCTAGCACCCATGCAGTGGCTAACAACTGTCCAGAACTCCAGTTCCAAGGGATCAGATGCCCTTTTTTGATCTCTGCAAGCATTGCATGACATGGGTGCACTTATAGACTTATACACATAAAAAATAAAATAATAAATAAAATATCTAAAAATATTAACAGCATAGTCCAAGGGGAAATAATTTGATGAGAAGAGGTTACATTATCCCCATTTTCTGATGATATGGTATTTCGCATAAGAGATCCAAAAAGCTTATAGAAATGCTTAACAATTTCAGCAACATGGCAGGATACAAAATCAATTTGCAAAAATCAGAAGCCTTTCTATATACAAACAACAAGAAATCAGAGAAAGATTTCAGGAAAACATTCCCATTCTCAATAACCTAAAACATATCTAGGTAGAAACCTAAGCAAAGGCATTAAAGACTTCAACAAAAACCTTGAGTCTTTGAAGAAATCCTGTGAACATGGATTGATAGAATTAATACTGTGAACATAACCATCCTACCAAAAAAACTTACAAAGTCAATGCAATTTCAGTCAAAATCCCCATGACTTCATTCACTGAAATGCAAAAATCCATCATAAAATTTATATGGAAAGACCAAAGACTCTGGATAGCCAAAATAACCCTGAGCAAAGAAAGCAATGCTACGGGATTTACCATACTAGCCCTCCAACTATAGTGAGTGAGGTATAGTCATAGACACAGCATGGTAATGGTACACATCGAGACTTTCAGATCATTGGAAAAAAACAGAAAACCAAACATAATTAAAGCCACCTGGTATTTGACAAATGGCCGAGAATGCCAAGTAGAAGAAAGGGTATCCCCCAATAAATGGGGCTGAAAACTTAGATCTCAACATGGAGAGGAAGGAAATCAGACCCATACATATCATGCTGCACAAAAGTCAACTCTAACGCATCAAATACTTCAACTTGAAGCCTGACATGCTGAACCAGTTAGAAGGAAGAATAGGCAGTACCCTAGGAAAATATATGTGCAAGAAAGGACTTTCTAAATCATACATCAGTTCTTCATTAATTAGAATAATCAAGTTTGACAAATGGACCTCATTAAAATATAAAAGCTTCTGTACAACAAACAAACAATCCAGTGAAGAAGAAGCTAACAGAGTCAGAGAAAATCTTCACCCATTATAGAACTGACAGATGATTAACATCCAGAATATAAAAAGAATGCACACACAAGCAACAAAACAGAGAACAGAATTAAAAATAAACTACAGAGCTCTCAAAAGTGAAATCAAATATGCACCTTTAAATGAATTCAACATCCTTAATAATGAGGAAAATGTAAATGAAAACTACTCTTCCTGGTGTAGTGGCACATGCCTATAATTCCAGCACTTAGGAGGCAGAGGTAGGCGGATCTCTGTGAGTTCAAGGCCAGCCTGGTCTACATAGTGAGTTCTAGGCCAGCTGGGGATACAGGAAAATCTTGTCTCAAAAAGACCAAAAAAAAAAAAGAAACCCACTTTAAGATTCCATCTTACCCTATACAAAAATATCAAGGGAATAAATGATACCAAGTGCAGGTAAGGATGCAGTCAAAGAGGAGCCCTCATTTATTGCTGGTGGGATGGCAAACTGGTGCAAGCACTGTGAAACTGCATGGACAACTCTTAAGGAACTAAAAATGAACCAACAATGTGATCTTATTATATCACTTTCTGGCAAATACCCAAAGGTTATCTTACTGCAGAGCTACTTGTGCGTACTGTTGATGCTTGGAAGTTGCTCCCCTGTATTCATGAACTAGTCCTGGCTTTTACAATCTTTCTGATTCCTTTTCTTCAATGATCCCTGAGCCTTGGGTGGACAAGGTTCAATATATGAATGTTACCCATGGACACATGCTCTGCAGTCTCTTATTCTTTAAAACTTGGCCAGTTGTGTCCTTCTGTGTGCAGTGCAGCTTGTTATTTAAGGAAGCTTCACTGGTGAGGGTTGAGGGATGCATTATTCTCTCTACCCTTTGCTCTTCTATGTTCCACGAGGCTTAGGGGCAGAGGTTCTGGTGTAGACGTGTCACCCAGGTGTGGCCATCTCTCAGATGCATATTCTCAGTGTCTAACCAGTTGTGGAACTCTGCAGTAGCCTCCACCTCTTCTATAAAGAAGCTTGCTTGATGAGTGGTATATGGTATGCTTGTCTGTAAATATAATGATCCATGTTTAGCTTATGGTAAGAAATTTTGTTTGTCTCAAGATATGACAGAGCTACTGTTTTCTGTAGGATCTATGACCTCTCCAGCCATGTGTATTTGGCTGCCTTTCCATAAGTTCAAGCCCATTGAGAGATTTAAGTCCAATTAGGTAGTGATTATCACCCAGATAACACTGCCACTACCACACCAATAGGGGTAGCTTGCAGTGCAGGTTGTTCTGGTTATTAGACTTTAGGGTTGGGTCGGATCATGGATTGATCTTATCCCTTAACAGTTCGCATATTATCATTCAAGATTACCCTAGCCCTCCCCCCCCACCAAGATTCATTCATTTCTACTCTTATTCCTCCCATCCAACCTCCTTCCCACCCCCACAGTCCCAGCTCTACCATTCCTCCCCTCCCCCCAATAACACCCACATACCAACATGCCCCTCTCCTGACTTCTACAAGGTCATTCCTCAGTTGAAGAACATTTATGTTGTTTCCACTTCTTAGCTATTGTGAAGAGAGCAGCAACAAACATGGATGTACAGGTGTGAGTCCTTTGGTTCTACGCCAACTGCTATTACTGTATCATATGGTATATTCATTTTTAGTTTTTTGAGAGTTTCCCACACTGCTTTCCATAGCGACTGCACTAACTAGTTCACGTTCCCACCAGCAGTGAATGAGCATTCCCCCTTCCTCCACAGCATGGGAGTCCTTGGTTCTCTTGATCTTAGCCAGTCTCACTGGGGTAAGATGGAATCTTAAAAGATTTTATCTCCATTTCTCTAATTACTAAGAATGTTGAACACTTTTAAGGTATTTCCTGACCATTTTTCTTTCTTCATTTGAGAACTCTCTTTTCAGGTCTGTAGCCCATCTATCTCTCTCTAGGTTCATTTATTTGCTTGTTTCCTTCTTTTTCTGAGTTCTTTGTGTAGTCTTGACATTAATCCTCTGTCCGATATAAAGTTGGTAAAAATCTCCCATTCAGTGGGTTTCCTCTTCCTCTCCTTGGTTTTTTTCTTTTACTATACAGAAGCTTTGTAGTTTTATGATGTCCCAGTTATTCATTGTTGACTTTAATGCCTGAACAGCTATTATCTCATTTAGAAAGTCCTTTCTTATGCCAATATCTTGAAGGGTACTCCCTATGTTTTCTTCTAGAATTATTGATGTTTTTGATCCAATTGGAATTGATATTTGTGCAGATAGGAGTCCAGTTTCATTCTTCTGCAGACTGAGATCCAGTTTTCCCAGCACCATTTGCTGAAGATCCTGTCTTTCTTCCATTGTGTGTTCTTGGCACCTTTATCAAATATCAGGTGGTCAAAATTGCATGTATTCATATTTGGGTCTTGTATTGTGTTGCATTGATCTATAGGTCTATTTTTGTGCCAGAACCATGAATTTTTTTTATGGCTATAGCCCTGTATTATAATCTGAGCACTGGTATGGTGATCCTTCCAATTTGCCCAAGATTGATTTGGCTATCTGGGGTCTTGTAGTTCCACATGAATTTTAGGGTGATTTTTTTTCCTAGCTCTGTGAAGAATGTCATGGGTATTTTGATTGGCATTTCACTGAATCTATAGATTGCTTTTAGTAAGATGATCATTTTCAAAATATTAATTTTACCAATCCATGAGCATAGTAGGTCGGTTGTTCTATCTCCTAGTGTCTTCCTCTAGCTTTCTTTAAAGATTTGAAATTTTCTTTGTAGAGAACTGTAATGTCTTTGGTTACTTTTATTCCTAAATATTTTACTTTTTCAGAAGTGATTGTGAATGGGAGGGTTTCCTTGAATGCTTTTTCTGATTGTTCATTATTTGTATATAGAAAAGCTAATGATCTTGTAAACTGATTTTGTAACCTGCCAATTTACTGAAACTATTAATCATTTTTAACAGTCTTCTAATGCATTTTTTGGGATCTCTTATGCATATGATATTGTCTGCAAACAAATAATTTGGCCTCTTCTTTTCCAATTACTACTCCTTTAATGTCCTCTCTTGTCTTATTGCTCTTCCATTAGTTTCAAGCACTATATTGTAAATGAGTGGAAAGAATGGATACCCCTATCTGGTTCCTGATTTTAATTCAAGTGTTTCCCCCCTTTCTACATTTAGTATTTTATTGACTGTGGGTTTGTTACATATAACTTTAATTATGTTGAGGTAAGTCCCCTCTAGATGATTTTCTTCTAGGCCTTTTAACATTAATATTTGTTAGGTTTTTCTCAAAGCCTTTTCTCCAACTATTGAGATGACCATGTGGCTTTTGTCTTTAAGTCTATTTGGATGCTTTATTACATTGATTGATCACATATATTGAACCATCCCTGAATCGCTGGAATAAACCAGATGTGATTTTGTGTTGATTTTTTGATGTGTGTCTGTAAATGATTTGCAAGTATTTTATTAAGTACCTTTGCATCTATGTTCATTAAGGATATGGGCCTACAGTTTTCTTTCTTTGTTGTACCTTATCTGATTTTAGTATTAGAGTCATACTGGCTTCATAGAAGGAGTGTAAGTGTTCTCTGTCTCTTTCTAGCCTTTTGAATAATTTAAACACTATTTGTTGTAGATCTTTGACTATCCGGTAGAATTCTTCTGTGAATCCATCTTGGCCTGGACTTTTTTAGTCAGAAGATGTTGCATTACTGTTTCAACTTTCTTATTTTTTATGAGTCTGTTTAAGCTATTGATCTCTTCTTGGTTTAATTTTGATGGTATAAATGATGAAAAACATGTTTGGCAGAATACATGAGCTCTGGTGGGGTGGGGAAGGGCGGGGGGCATGGGTCTAGATTTGATTTGCAATGTAATTTGATTTGTAATAAATGCACAGAGCTGGGGCTGGAGAGATGGCTCAGCGGTTATGAGCACTGACTGCTCTTGCAGACGACCCTGGTTTGACTCCCAGCACCCACATGGTGGCTAAGAACTGTCTTTAACTCCAGTTCCAGGGGAATCCGACACTTT
The DNA here is from genome assembly GCA_009823505.1 of Rhizomys pruinosus. Classification (NCBI taxonomy): domain Eukaryota; kingdom Metazoa; phylum Chordata; class Mammalia; order Rodentia; family Spalacidae; genus Rhizomys; species Rhizomys pruinosus. The sequence goes on along the minus strand of VZQC01007033.1, from coordinate 1,333,715 downwards.
CTTCTCTGCTGCATTGCGCGACATGGGTGCACCAACCTACCTGCAGACAGTACATTCATACACATAAAAAATAATAAACAAAAATTTTTAAAAAGGAAATGCACAGAGCCTCAATAAAACGTTGGCTTAAAAAAAAAATCGGGCTGGAGAGATGGCCTAGCAGGTTAAGAGCACCGACCACTCTTGTAGAGGAGCCGGGTTCGATCCCCAACACCCACATGGCGGCTGAGAACCATCTGAAACTCCAATTCCAGGAGAACTCCAGTTCCAGGGGAATCCGACGCCCTCTTCTGACCTCTGTGGCATTGCACGACACCGGTGCACAAACCTGCATGCAGACAGTACATTCATACACATACAGAAATAAAAAAGAAAAAAAAAAAAAGAAAAAAAAGAAATCGTCGTTTAAGCTGTTGATCTCTTCTTGGTTTAATTTTGGTGGTATAAATGATTTTAGAAATTCATCCATTTCTTTTAGATTTTTTAATTTAATGGAGTATATATTTTTAAGTATGCCCTTACGATGTTTTGGAACATTTTTTAGTATCTGTTGTGTTCTTTCCCCTTCCATCTCTAATTTTGTTGATTTGAATTTGCTCTTTTTTTCTTTTAGTTAGCTGGCTAAGGGTCCATCTATCTTGTTTAACCTTTTAGAAAACAAGCTCTGAGAATCTTTGTTTTTAATTTATTGTTCTATTTGTTTCTATTTCATTGATTTCTGCTCTGATTTTTGTTGTTTCTTCTCATCTACTAGGTTTTGGAATGGTTTCTTCCTTCCTTTTCACAGTCTTGAGTTGCTCGATAAGTCATTTACATATATTCTTTCTGATTTTTTTTAATTTTTTAAAAATTTTTTTAAATTTCTGTATGTGTATGAATGTACTGTCTGCATGAAAGTGTGTGCACCCGTGTCGTGCAATGCTGTGGAGGTTAGAAGAGGGTGTCGGATTCCCCTGGAACTGAAGTTCTCCTGGAATTGGAGTTTCAGATGGTTCTCGGCCGCCATGTGGGCGCTGGGGATCGATCCTGGGTCCTCTGTAAGAGCGGTTGGCGCTCTTAACCGCTAGGCCATCTCTCCAGCCCATCTTTCTGATTTTTTAATGTAGACACTAAGAACTCTAAACTTCCCTCTTATAACTGCTTTTAAGGTGTCCCAGAGGTTTTGTGTGTGTGTGTGTGTGTGTGTGTGTGTGTGTGTGTTGTGTGTGTGTGTTGTATTCTCATTTTTATTTATTTCCCAGAATGGTTTTATTCATTCCTGAATTACTTATTTAACCCATTTATCATTCAGGAGTATGTTGTTTAATCTCCATGGGTTTGTATAGTTACTCGAGCTTCTTTTTCTCTTGATTATAAACTGTTTTTGCACCTGTGGTCTGATAGGATGCATGGAATTATTTTGATTTTTTTGGTATTTATTGACATTTGCTTTATGTTCCAGAATGTTTTAAATTTTATAAAAACTTGCATGAGCTGCTGAGTAGAAAGTGTATTCTTTTGTGATTAGGAGGAATACTCTATAGATGTAAGTTAGGTCAATTTAATGTAAGAAAGATGTCATTTAATTCAGAGATCTCTGTTTATTCTTTGTCCAGTTGGCTTATCTATTGAAGATAGTGGGGTATTAAAGTCTCCTACTCTTATTGAGTTGGGGTTAATCTGTGTTTTTTTGTCCTAGAGTAGTGCTTTTATAAAATTGTGCGCTCTAGAGTTTGGAACACATCTGTTCATGATTGTAACATCTTCTTGATCAATTGTTTATTTGATTAGAATGAAGTAACCCTTTTTACCTCTTCTGATTAATTTTAATTTTAAGTATATTTGTCAGATATTAGAATTGCAGCAACTGCTTGCTTCTTAGTGCCATTTTCTTGGAATTTTATTTCCTCCTTTCACCCTATGGTAGGGTCTATCATTGAAGGTAAGATGAATTTCTTGAAGACAACAAAAAAGATGTGTTTTCTTTCTTGATCCATTTCACTAGCTTGTGTCTTTTGACAGGAGAGTTGAGGCCATTCATATTTAGTGTTGTTACTGAAAGATGAGTATTAGATAATGTCATTTTAATTTATTTGTGTTTGTGGTCCTATTTTCTATTTCCATTATTATACTTTTTTTTTCCTTCTGTCTGTAGCCTCTTGGGTATACTCATTCCTTTTGGGTCCTTTGTGTTGCTTCAAGTATTCTCTCTAGTGCTGCTTTGGTGGACATGAATTCTTTCAGGGTATTCATGTCAGGAAAATTTTCCCATCACCCATTCAAACCTGAGAGATAGTTTTGCTGGAAAAGTCTTGTGGGTGGGCATCCATGGTCATTTGGAACTGGGCATAATTTCCTCCAGGATCTTCTGGCTTTCATAGTTTGCATTGAAAAGTCAGCTGTAATTCTTTTTCTCTCTCTCTATGTAACTTGGTTTTCTCCAGAAGCTTTCAGTACTCTCTCCTTGTTCTGTACATTTAATGTTTTTACTATTATATGCTGTGAGGACTTTTTAGTCTGGTCATGTCTAAATGGTGTTTTATGTGTATCTTGAATCTCTAGAGGCAAATATTTCCTTAATTTAGGGAAGTTTTCTTCTATAATCCTGTTAAAGCTCTGTTCAATGACATTGGCCTGAGATTCTTCTCCTTCCTGTATGCCTATAATTCTAGGTATCTCATGTTGTCCCAAGTTTCCTGAGTATTCCATACCTGTCTTCTCTTAAATTTTGCTTGAGGTGTCCAAATCCTCAACTTTGTCATCCAGGCTTGACATTCTGTTTACTGTTTCATTTTTCCTGTTCGTTACGCTTTCTGCTATTGTTTCTAATTGGCTTATTGGGTTTTTCAATCACATGTTCATTTCTGCTTGAGTTTTCTTCCATATTTTTATCTCTTCACGAATCATTTTTCAAGTCATTAATAGTTTTTGATATTTCATTAAGTTGCTTATTTGTATATTATTGAGCTGCCATCACAAATTTATACCTTCCCTCTTTGAATTCTTTGAGTTGTTTGTGTTTTCTTTAATTTTTTGATCAGGTTTATGATCGTTCTCTTAAATTCTGTGTCCTGGGGCTCCTTAGAGTGGTTCTCATTACAATGTACTTCTGTAGGACTAGTGGGTTTTATTGGGGGAATATTCTCTTGTTTTTTTATATTGTGTTTTCTCATTGCCATTTAGACATATGGATGTTCTTTGTTGGTGATGTGTTCAGTAGGATCTTCTACTCTGCTTTTGTTTAATCTAATTTTGTTCTGTTTATATTGTTTGTGTAGCTTGGTTGCTCTTTGTTCAAGAGTGCAAACTAAATCGGTGTGTGTTTCAGGTTCATGTAGGGTAGTATACTGGTGTGGGTGGATGGTGGAAAAGAATGGTAGGAAGGCTGGTCAGGTTAGTCGCAAATATGGTCTGTGTCAGTCAGATCAGGAGCCAATGTAGTCTATGCTAGTGATTTAGCTAGTCTGTGCTAGGAAGGTAATCTAGAGATCTGAGGCAGAGGAATTGGAGCCCTCCTGGGTCCAAAGTTGGCAGTGGACCTCATTTCTTTTTTGACTTCTTCTTTGACCCATTCATTGTTTATGAGTGTGCTGTTTAATCTTTGTATAACTATTAAAGCTTATTTTGGTATTGATTTTAAGCTTAATTGTGGTTGTGCTGAGTTTTATTTTGTTCCAGTATGTGATCAGCTTTAAAGAAACTTCCATGGGTTGCTGCTATGTAGAATGTGTATTCTTGATTGCTTGGATGCAATATTTTCTAGATGTTTGTTAGGTCCATTTGATGTACGTTATCATTTAATTCATGTGCTACTCTGTTCATTCTTTGGCTTGATGATCTGTCTCCTGGCTACACTAGGGTATTATAGTCACCTACAATTACTGAGTTGTCATTAAGTCCTGTAGAATTATTTTTTTTTTCTTTTTTTGGTCTTTTCGAGACAGGGTCTCCCTGTAGTCCCAGCTGTCTTGGAACTCACTCTGTAGACAAGGCTGGCCTTGAACTCACAAAGATCTGTCTGCCTCTGCCTCTCAAATGCAAGGATTAAAGGTGTGTGCCACCACGCCTGGCTTAAATCCTGTAGAACTATTTTTTATGAAATTGGGTACACAATCTGTTCATGACTGTAATCTCTTCTTGGTCAGTTGTTTCCTTGGTCAGAATGAAGTGACTTTCTTTATCTCTTCTGATTAATTTGAATTTGAATTCTACTTTGTCAGATATTTAGATTGCAAGATTTGCTTGTTTCTTGGTGGCATTTGCTTGCTTGAAATATTTTTTTCTGTCCTTTGTCCCTAATGTAGGGTCTATCCTTAAAGTTGAGATGAGTTCCTTGTAGCCAACAAAAACATAGACTTTATTTCTTAATCTGTTCCACTCATCTGAGTGTTTTGAGTAGAGAGTTGAGGCCTTTGATATTTAGAATTATTATTGAAAATGTGTATTTTTTACTGTAATTTTAATTTCTGTTTGTATTCTTGTTCCTATTCTTGTGATTCCATATTTATACCCTTTTTTGGTATGTTTGAGGCAGGGTCTCCCTTTAATCCTTGTAGACCAGGCTGGCCTTGAACTCACAGAGTTCTGCCTGCTTCTGCCTCCCAAGTGCTGGGATTAAAGGCATGTGCCACCATGCCAAAAATTCTGTAGCCTCTTGGGTATGGCCATTCCTTACTTCATTCCTTCACCTTGCTTTCATTGTTTTCTGTAGGGCCAGTTATGTGGATATGAATCCATTCAACCTATTGGTGTCGGGAAAAGATTTTCTTTTCCCTTCAACTATGACGGACAATTTTTTCTGGGTAACATTTTCTACTTTGGTGTTTGTGTTTGTGTGGTGGTTTGAATGAGAATGACCCCCATAGGCTTCAAGTATTCAGACATTTTGTCCCCAGTTGGTAGGACTGTTTTGGGAGGTTTTAGAAGGTGTGGCCATGCCGAAGGATGTACATCACTGGGGGTCACAGGCTTAGTGAGTTCAACAAGCCTTGCAGGCTGCAGTTTCCCTCCCTTGACTTCCTGTGCTCGCTGGAAGATGTGAAACTCAGCTTTCTGCTCCAGCCCTAGCCACCATGCCTCCCTGCCACAATGGACTCTTAATTCCCTGGAACCATCAATTGTAAGCTCAAATAAACTGTTCCTTTTATGAGTTCCCTTGGTCATGGTGGTTTTATCACAGCAACAGAAAAATGACTAATACAGCTTGTTTTCAACTTGGAATACTTTGTTTCTTGCATTGCTGATTTTATGGGTTGCATTGAGCAGTAGTTTCAATTTGAATCGATTTTGCCTTACATGGGACTAGTTATTTTCTCTTGTAGCTTTCAGTATCCTCTCTTTTTTGTGCAACTTTTGTGCCTTTGTCGTGATATACCATGGGATGTTTCTCCTCTGGTCCTGTCTACTTGGTGTTCTCTGTGACTTCTATATCTGTATGGCTATGTCTTTCCTAAATATAGCAAAATTTTCTTCAATAATCGTACTGAAGATCTAGTCAGCGCCATTGACCTGGGATTCTTCTCCTTCCTCTATGCCCATGATGCATAAAATTCATCTTTTCACATTGTCTCACATTACTTACACATTCGATTTGTGTGTTTTAAATTCTTTTTACATACCATTTGCTTGAGAGGTATAATTCTTCAACTTTATCATCCAGTCTTGAATTTTTGTTTTCTATTTTATTCATTCTTTTGGTGAGGCTTTTTCCTGTGTTTCAAATTGTCTTATTAAGTTTCATTTCAGCTTGAATTTCCCTCATTATGTCTATCTCTCATGAATTCAGTTTTCAAATCCTGAATTGTCTTTTTCATTTCACATTTCTATTTCTTTGACTTTTGGTCAGGAGTTTATCGCTATCCTTTTGGTGCTCTTTGAGCTGTTTGTATGTTCTTTAAATTCACTGAATTCTTTGAACATGGTTATGATTATTCTGTTAAATTTTGTGCCCTAGGTTTCCTCAGGGAAGTTCTCATTAAAAAACACTTCTGGGCTTGTAATGTTTGATGGAGACATACTATTTTGTTTTTCATATTATTTGCATTTTTGCTGTGATCTAGGCATGTGGGTTTTTTTTTTTATTTTTTTGCTTATGTGTCTGATAGGAAGCCTAAGCCTGTTTTTATTGAATTGAAATTTAATTCTGTTTATAATGTTGATGTAACTTGGGTACCCTCTGATAATCCAATATAAATAGCTAGTTGGTCCTGACTTCACATTAGATTTTTTATTGGAGTGAGTGAATGGATCCAGGCAGGGTAGGCAGGAGCTCTCCGAGAATGTGAAGGGCCTAGCCCCAAGCAGAGGGGATGGGTATTGGTTGGGCCTAGCTAAAAGAAGATATGAGTTCTGAGCCAAGAAATTGGGTTTGCCTTAAGCCCGCAAATACTGACCTAGCATAATGGGATCTGGCTACCTCTTCAGCTAGTCAGGGAACTGGATGGACTGGTTCTTATTAGCTAGCAGAAAAGGCTTGTGCTGTGGAGATATGAGAGGGACTAGAGATGATCCTAAATGAGGCTGATGAAGGTAACCCACACCTACTAGTCAGGTGTGCTCAGGGTCTTAACAGAATGGGACCAAGGCTAAGAAGAGCTATTGGAATCTCTTTAATAATTCAAAATTTTAAAAATTAAAACAAAACAATTTTGTACTTTTTTGGTGATAAAAACAGAATTTATAGTTATACAATTATATCATGCCTTCCTTTGAAACATATTCATGATTTGAAATCAATTAATTCTTTTGAAATCTGAATATCCTTTTGAATGATAGTGATTGTCTGACCATTCTTTATTTCTTCCTGACCATTCATTGATTGTTGATAAGTTACAATCATTAACATTTAAGATTGATAGCGCTATGTCAAGGGTTACTTAAAAATCCTAAAGTTTGGCTACATCTTCAGTTTGAACAAAACTAAAACGGTGCTTGTTTATGGTTAATTAAATTGCATTAGGATAAGTGTTTAATGATTTTTACCCCGAAGTCAGACAGGAACTTTAGGCAGACATTGATCAGCTAGTGACTGCATCTCATGTGATACAGAAATTGGTTACAACTCTGAGTATAACAACTGCATTATTTACTAGAAACATTTGAAAACCAGGCCACAGTAAATTATGTGGAAGGGAAGCATTGCTTGTGCATTTGGTAAATTTTGTCTAAGTACTTTATCATAAAGAATCTTTCACAGACTATTAACAATGTTCATTTAAATGCCTATTACATCCAGTGCCACCAGAAAAAGTCACTGATGTGAGAACCAAATGAACATGGTACCTCTGCTCAGAGGAAAGCAACATACCAGGGATGACAGTTCCTCCACCACTTCTTGATTCCAACGACAGCTGTACAGAGCTCATTTTTCCTGACACTGATTATGAACCATGCCTTGATTTCAGAGCCATTTAAAATGTAGAGAAGCCATGAGCCTAACCAGGATAGAAATGGTTATGGGTCAGTTCTGTAACAGTGACTGAGCTCAAAATAATTCTAGAAAACTCAATGCTTTTCTTTGAAGTTAGCAATAAAAAATATTATGGTTTCTTTTATGGAAGTGAGGAACTATGTCAGAAAAAATATAGTATTTATATTATAGTATTTATGTAGTTGTAATTGCAGTTTCGTGTACACAGATATATACATGTAAATACCTGGCAATAAACTTATTAAGGAACTTCCTGATGTGATAAGAGAAGCAACAAGCCCTGAGTCCCACCCTCTACTCTGAACCAGGTTAAATGGTTCACATGAGTCATCTCACTTACTCCTCAGAATAATGCAGGCAAAGGATGCATCGTTTATGTTGACAGATAAGAAGACTGAGCTTAACGCACAGTAAGTTCTGAAAACCCATAGACTTTAAATGAGGCAAGACCAGCACTCAAATTTATTGCTCTTGAGTTCTGAGGTTAAAGCATATTTTCTATACTTAAATTGTTTCAGTAAGAATGTTTTAGCCCAGGGCTGGAGAGATGGCTCAGCATCACATGCAGCACATAAACTCAAGCAGATACACACATACAGTTAAATAAAATACATTTTTAAATGAGTATTTAACTCTGAGAAGGTCACCAGCAGTTTTTCTCAGATGTTAACAGGGAACTTTATTATTTGTTTTTTTTATTATTATTTTTATGTTTCTGAGGTTCTTAGACATGATAAGAAAAGCCTAAATTTACATTCCAATATTTTTTGCATACTCCTTTGAAATGTAGACAAATAGAACTCTCTGAGACATGAAGAGAATTAAGTCAATAAAGAACTTTTACGACTTCTGTCCTCAAACTAAGGACAGTTGCAGTTCTAGTTTTTACAAAATGATCAGAATTGGTTCATCTTTCTTTAATCTCCCACTCTAAATATAGTCAAGGCAACAGAAGCAATCTCACGTGGAATGTACCCTAGACAAGGAAAGAAGTCTTTAAGTGAACATAATACACAAATCCCACAAACACAGAAAACTGAAAGAATGATGGTAAAATTCTCTAAAATTAAATTATAATACCATACCCAAGTCCTCATCCCTAACCTAGGAGCTGGTTGCAGTGGTGACTGCTGGGATGGGGGAAGGAAAGCCACTGTTTTTAGAAGTGCAACACCAGTAGGTTCATGATGGCCCAGTTGGACTCAGGAGGTTAAAAATAGTGAATTTAAAATCATGAAAGGAGACCATGAAAGAAAGCCCATGTGCTGGGTTGTGGGGGACTGTGAGTGTGGATGTTCTGAAGAGTGTGTAAAACCTGACATTTTCAAAGAATAAAAAGAAAGGCCATGTGCTGGGTCGAGGAGGGATTGTGAGTGTGGATTTTCTGAAGAGTGTAAATGCTGACAATGTCAAAGAATAGGCCATGTGCTGGGATGTGGAGGGACTGTGAGTGTGGATGTTCTGAAGAGTGTGTAAATGCTGACATTGTCAAAAAAAAAGAAAGGCCATGTGCTGGGTCGTGGAGGTACTGTGAGCATGGATGCTCTGAAGAGTGTGTAAATGCTGACATTGTCAAAGAATGAAAAGAAAGGCCATATGCTGGGTATGGAGGGAATGTGAGTGTGGATGTTCTGAAGAGTGTGTAAATGCTGACATTGTCAAAGAGTAAAAAGAAAGGCCATGTGCTGTGTTGTGGAGGGACTGTGAGTGTGGATATTCTGAAGAGTGTGTAAACTCTGACATTTTCAAGGAATAAAAATGATTTTTAATTGACTACAATCATTTTATTTGGATCAATAATTCTATTACATCTTTGATGTTAACAATTACTGATTTTCCATGGGTTGTTCCTCAATTTTATTCCCTTTTCAAATATGCATAATTTAATTACATTTTAATCAACTGGAGTTGAAAGGCAAAACATGGAAATATAGTGACCTAATAGACAGTAGTCAAGAGAACATGAGGACTGGGAGGGGCAAGGCCGTGTTTCCTCCATTTCAGGAAACTACCGTTGGGTTAATGTGCCTCTTGTGTAAAATCTTTTGTAAAAGTTTATGTCTCTCCGTCACTTGCTAGCGTACAACTGGCTTCTGAAAAGGCTAGAGAACGTTACCAAAGGCCACTAAAGCAATACAGCAAAATATTGGTCTCCCTGAGACAAGCAAGACTCCTCCGTCAATATCAGCTACACCTCAACAGCCTGGAGATACTGTGCAACAGTGGCAGCCAAGTGTCTATATATATCCCAAATCTATTTGGCTATTAGCTCTCTCCTTGGAGGAATAACTCACAGCTGATGCCACAAGCTTATGTCCTCTAGTGGTTAGGAGATGTTATAAGCCACAATAAGAACTTGTCACCCTTTATAGAGAAACCACAGTTTGCGGATTAGCATACCATCCAAGCATCTGTGTCTATGCTCACAGCTTAGCTTGACATAATAATTGGTACTGCTTAAATGCCTGTACATCCAATAGCTTGTGCTTTGTTAGTATGACTAAAAAGGGTATCACTGGGAAAGCTGTCAATCCATGAAGGGAAACAACCTGAACAGACTGGAGTCCAAAATGACAACTCCAAAGAAATTAGACTGTTTTCTTCTCACCCACTTGTGCCCCTTTCCCAAAGCCCAGGGAACAAACTGCGGAAGAGGAGGCGTGGTAGATTGTAAGGGCTGTGGAGAGATAGGGGTGAATCATGAGACTACAGGAATATAGTCTGGACTCCTGATTGATCAACATGCCTGTGCATACAAGCTTCTCCAACTGGTCTATGGGAACCTTGGGTTGTTCAAAATTTGGACATAGATACTTGCAAAATGCACCAATTACCTGATTGTATGACATAATGAGTGATGTCAATGCTATCTGCAAACAACTGTGTCATTGTATTGTAGAATCCCTTAAAAAAATAAATAAAATAAAATAAACAAACAAACAAAAAAAACAAACATATGGTGTCCTTCATTTGTGGATCCTGGCACCAAATGCCTATTTTTAAGGCAAACTGAATAATATTCTCTCTCTCTCTCTCTCTCTCTCTCTCTCTCTCTCTCTCTCTGTAAACACAATACCTGATGTTACTCCTCAACTTGCTATGTAATGTAGTAATATTTTTTCTTTACCTGCATACAACACTACTGTCAAATTGTGAATCCCTAAACATGTTTTGAAATTAAACTATAGTTTACTTTCAGACATAATTTTGGTATATGTGTGGTGCTTAAGGTGAAGTGATACAAATTGGAACAGCATCAACAAAAAGATTGGGTCAAAGAACTGCCTGAAACAATAAACTTCTGCCCAAAACAGTAAACTTTTGCATTGAAAAATTTTAAAAAAGACTGAGAAAAATATGCAAGACATGTATGGCAGAATGCATGAACTCTGGCGGGGAGGGGGACAAGGAAGGGGTATTAACTTGATTAAGAAATGTTGTATGATAAGCACAAAACTTCAATAAAAAGATGAAAAACAAAAAAAAGTTTATGTCTCTCACATTACTTGACTTCCATTTTTGTCAATCACTAGAATGGTTATAAGTCAATAGCTTCTTTAAGACCCTGGAATCATCTTAAATAGAACATCAACATTTATTTTAAAAATCAATTAAATGCAGAGTCATTTATTTTTCTTATGCCACACCATGAAACAGTCCTGATTCCTTAAATCATGTCATGGAACTTGAATATCCAAAAGATCCTAGTGAATTTATGCCATTCCCATCGCCCTCCACTAAGTCTGCTTCTTACTGTAACCCTGCAGAGCAGAGTCCTGGGAAGAACGTGGAAGTTCGAGGTTGGAATATGATTGGCTGAATGGAAAGCAACATGAGAAAGAATATCTTGGAAACTGTACCCAGCAAAGTTACAGTCTAGATGGACATTGACATATTGATCCTGTTGCCACAGCAATGTTATTCTTTGAATGTCACGAGAGCCCTTCATCACCAAAGAGTGCACAATGAGCCACCACACCTTCCTGTGGACTGAATTCCATTTTCTTTTAATTTGGTGGATTGCAATGCAATCTGTAGAGGACAGAGGCCTACAGTATTAAAAATGTCACCCCAGTAACCACAGTTATTATATTAGCCATTCTGTGATGCATTCAGTGATTCGTAACTAGTCATTTTGTGACAGAAACAAGTGACATACCCAAAGGACTTCTGAGAGTACAACAGTATAGTGTGGAGCTCGCTTTCTATGTCATATGTCATGTGACTAAATGATTTTATTACTCTTATATTGAATTATAAATGTCACCTAAAATAAAATCAAGTTATTTATTCATTCTACAAACATTTACAAAATAAGCACTTGCTCATCTACAAGTTTTGAAGATACTCTGGACTGCATCTGCAAACAGGATATACATAGTCAACTGCCCTTGCTGAACTTCTTTTCCAATAAGAGAGAGATAGAAAAAACAATCAGCAAATGTTATATAAATTTATAGTGTAAAACCAAAATAAAAAAAGGTTATTGTGGTGGCACTTGGTAGGCACAGGTAGACAGATCATGAGATCAAGGTTAGACTTATTTACATAATGAGCTCCAGTCCAGTCCAGATGGGGCTACAGGAAGACTCTGGCTCAACAACAACAACAACAACAACAACAACAACCACAAATCTGTAGTGTGCTAAAAGGTAAAGAATGTTGACTTAAAGACAACGCGCAAAAATTAAATGTGTAATGTTATTCTGAAGAACTGAGGAATTCCCTCCGTATAAACTGAGTACAATTCAACAAGCCAGCTCAGGTTCCTACTTCTGTGACATCTCTACCATAATGAATTACAGCCTCACACAGTGAGCCGAACGAACCCACCAGTAGCATCTGTCAGGGCATTTTCTTATAGCAACAACAAAGTAGACTAAAACTCAAGGAAAATTTAGTTTCATATAATTTTATTAAAATGAAAATTCAGACAGTACTATAATGTTGTAAACATGGAATTAACGAATGCCTTTTGAGGAAGAAAATCAATAACAAAAGAAGGTATTCAGTTACATGATAAATTTCATGCTTCCAAATAAGGCTAAAATTTTACACAGAGCCTGAAAAATAAGTAAAAGTTTACTCTTTGGTACTTTAGAGAAATGAAATAAAACTAATTCATCTCTTTCATTAATTTATATTAATACCATAGTTATACAATTTTTCTCCAGAGAAAATACCAAAATTGTACAAGAAGATGATAGGAAATACCATCTGTCCTGATAAAAGTGGAGTTCTGACACTGGGATAAGACAAGTACTGGTAGAGATGACCACGGACTAATGACACCTTAGAACGAAATAATCCACATGCAAAAATGAAGAGTAGATATGTTTTCCAGATCATACTCAGGCCCAGGGAGCTGGCTCAAGGATGACTTATACAAGGGCAAAAATTAAGATTTGTTCATAGGAAAGAGCTGATACTGAACTGGGTGGACTTGGTAGTCACGTTGTTTCTGTTTTCATGAAGGGGGCATAGATTAATTTCTGGCAATGGAGACATCAGAAACAGGACCCATGCCAACTTAGTCAGACAAGGGCGCAGAGTAGAGAGAGACGGAAATGGGCAGGGGGCCTGCCCCAGCCTGGGAACTGCTGGAGAATGATTATTACTGGGGTAGGAAGAGCAGACCTTATAATCTGTAGATAGGCTGATTCGACTCCAGTGAACTGGATAAGGACTTAACATGTGTGGTGGATGCATGAGGTCCAGTGTGGGGCAGGGGAGCATGATAGGAAGAGATCTAAATTTGATTAAGCACTGTTTTATGAAGCGAACAAAAGCTCAATAAAAATGTAAATGAAAAAGAAGCATAGAAATAACAGGTGGATGTCACACATCCTGCAGACACCCCAACTTAGTAGTAGCTATTGACAAACCTGTCCATCCTCTCACCTGGGGAGAGTTGTTATCTTCAATACTTTGTAATATAAGCAAATCTTCTCTGGGAAGAGGATAAAGGTTTTTACCTTTGTTATCTAAAATTTTTGATTAACAAGGAAATTTCTTTTAATGACTAAATGGGAAGGCATGTCAGAGATTCTTTTACAGCACTATCCCCCCAAAACCTACCAGAGCTGAATTTCTGATAAATGTTCTCTGTCACTGATGCATCTGACCTGCAAGAGTCAGTATCTTCACTGATTCTTTCATTGATAGCAAATTGATAGCAATTTAGATGTTTTCCGTATCTTGGCCTTTGTGAACATTGCTGCAGTGAACTTGAAGCTACAGATAGGTCTTTTTGAGATACCAATTACATTTTCTGTGACTAAGCATAAAAAGTGTTCTAGCTGAACCATATGTTAACTCTACTTTTAGTTTTGGGGGGAGCCTCCATATTGTTTTCCCTACTGGCTCCAAGTACCATTTGAATATTTTCAATCATTATGGATGAAACACTTTAAAAATTAAATTGGGTCAAATCCATTTTGTTCATTTCCCTTAGAGTTCAATTAAAGCACAACCTACAAAATCGCAATAGGATGGAATATTTGCAGGACACTCAAGCTAATGCATATGTTTAGAGATAGAAAGACGTGACCAAAAATTTTGATGAAGTCAACTGACATTTACTCTGTGAGCAGGGTATGTTTTTAAATTCTTTCTTCTTATATAAATGTGCAGTCTTATGGAACTGAACTTTGTATGTTATTCACAACTTCTCTTGGATTATCTAAACCTACTTAGAGCGAGATTACTTGTATTAAGTATTCTTAGGCTGGATTTAAGAAGGCATAGAGACACACAAAATCAATCTACATATTCATTCCCAAGTATTTATTTCTTAAGTGCTTCCAAGTGCTAAGCACATTATAAATCATGTGAAGTCCTCAAAATCTCAGCTTGGTTAGCATTTATAAATAACCATAAAACTAACAAACGAATCAAAACACCATATTTTAATTCTGTCAGGCATGTCTCAAAAACCTCACACAAATCTCCCTCCCCCCTTCGTTATCTTTAGGACATCTTTATTCCTTGCCTACAAGTCGTTACTGTTATCCATATCTTTAGGATGAGTTATTTTTGCTTAATGTATATCGTAGCTTATACAGCTTAAAAAGCTTTGTATTGGCAATTCATCACTTTGCGAATCAAATGCAAATATATTCTCATGACATAACACAGATGAGTCACTGCATTAACAGGTCCCTCACCAATGCCTCCCTCGATTTCCAAGCTCTGGAAATGTGATGTGATGTTTCATGCCACTGAGATTTGCAAACGTTTTCCTCTGTGGAAGATAATCTATCTCCCCACTAAAGGCTGACAGAGTTCTTTTTCTCAGTCCTAAAACAGTTGAAAATGCCATTGTTCTTGATGCTTCTCTGGACTCTTGAAGTTGATTATGCTTTTTCTTGCTCATTATACTAAACTCTTTTTTAAATATTTCACTTAATTTGATAGATTACAGCTTACTTTGCTGAATTTTATTTTATTACAGACAAATATACACATGATTTATCATTTTACCTGTATCATTAAATATATGGATACTGTCAAGCCAACACCACCACTTCTTTTAATAATTAAATGTCCTCAAGATAGGATGTGTGCTTACTGGACTTCATTTGGGGGACCACAGGAGGGAAAGACCCCAATGTGGAGCAAAAGTGCAGGATTAATGGTTGTTTGGGATTGCCAAGGAGGAACCTTTGAGCACTTCCTTAAGGAAAACATGACGTCTTTTAGAAAAAAAATCCTCCAATTCAAGTGATATGTGTATATATGCATGTATGTATGTATGTGTATATATATATATATGTATGTATATATACTGTAGCAATACAAGTTGGAGACAACAACAACAAAAGAACTGAAAAAAAAACTCTGGAAAGACTCCGAAAAAGATGCAGGACATGTATGGCAGAGTGCAGGGACTCGGGTGGGGTGGGGGGCGTGGAAAAGAAAGTGACTCTAGGACTCTGGATTCGATTGAGAAATGATGTATGACCTATGGAAAAAGTTTAATAACAATAAAAAATTAAATGTGAATTCATGTGAGAGATTCATTAATAATTATATCCCCACAAAACCAACCACAGCTAACTTACTATCACTATTATCTAATTCTATATCTCTTTTAAACTGTTAAGTTGAGAGCTTATATCCACTAACCATTTCCTTATTATACTTTTAGCAACCGGTGTGATTTCCACTAGAATCCATACAAATGGAATAATTCATCATTGGTCCTTTCCCTAATAGTTTATTTAACATGAAATACTAGTTTATTTCATTTATCCATGTTCATTATACAGCTAAACTTGTTCTTTTGTATGCTGAACAGTTTTTCATCATACAAATATACCACATTTTCCTTATATATTAGCAAATAATTGGTTTGTGTCCATGATTTAGCTACTATAAATAACAGTTATGAAAATGACTATATAGATATCTCTTAAGACCTTGCTCTCAATTCTTTTGCATATATACCTGAAGTTGGAATTGGAAAAGGGTATGATATTTCCTCGTTAGGTTGTAGAGAAAGTTCCCTGTTATTTTCCTTGGTGGCTCTGCTGTTTTGTAGGCTCACAGGCAGAATGCAAAGGTATTTGGTTGTTACCATCTCTTGAGGAGGCTTATATTATACCTTTTTTGCTCTTTATTATGTTAATTGTTTGTAACACTGAATATCTTTCATTTGCCGGATGACCATTTTTAAATCTTTTTGAGAAAAAAATCACACTTAACACTTTTGTCCATATTTGAATCAGATTGGTTTTCTATAGTTGTGATATTTTTTAATATCACATTTTATATATTTTAATATAGTTGCTATTTTTAAAGGTCTATTAGAAGAACCAATAAATTCATGTATAGTATCTCAATACTACTTGAGTAGGATACCACATTGTCTTCCATTGTACCAAATCACTTCTAAGGTTTCTCCTCTAACCAATTGTCCTGTCTTCCATAGTGAAGGGACTGTATTATGACAAGTGATTTTTCACCCCAAGACTTAACACACCAATCTCCAGACAATGGAAGTACTTCAATGGAATTTAAGCCAGAAGAGCATAAGTTGAATTCTGTAAAATGTTGAAATTCCTCTCAACTTGAAGTCTGAAGATTCCTTCTATTCATTTCTTGTACCCTTGACAATGAGTCAGCTTTGTCCAGATGCAGCTGAGAAGAAAGATCAGAAAGACAGGTGTCTATCTCAGGATTCATCAAGATGAGATAAAATTGGCAGAACCAGCCTCCTCAGTATAGTTATGCACTGTAGGAAGACACTTGGTTTTATAAGACACTATTTCAGGGCTGGAGAGATGGCCAATGGTTAAAAGCCCTGACTATTCTTGATGCTCAATTCCCAGCAACCACATGGTAGATAACAACTATCTGTAACCTTTTCTCTGTGGTCACTGCCTGGCATGTGTGTACTTACACACATACAGGCATAATAGTCACACTCATGAAATATAAATACATCAATAAATAGACACTTTATTAGAGGGATCTTTGTGATTGTAGTGACTCTATTATCTGTAGTGACTTGATACATGAAGGAACTCCACTATAGTCTTGTCAATTTCTCCTCAGTTATCTCTTCTAATAATTCTGTAATGTTACCTACCTCACAATAAATATCAGGTAATTTATACTGAAAATTCTCACAAAGTTTATGTAGAAAAATGACAAGTGTGACTTGTTTTGCTCACAGAATAGGAAATGACCAGTAAGACAGGGGTGGGGGATATATTTAGTTAACAGGAAGTAAGTACTATCAGTGTATCTTAAATACATGTGTGAAATTTTCAGAAAGGAAACCATTATTTCACACAATTAACATACCCTAATTAAAAAAAAGATCCACTTTAAATGTACTGTTTGTTTATTTATGGTTGAATTATGCTTTCTCACTAAGTATACCAACTCACTGCTATAATTGCAGCACTTGAAAAGCTGAGGCTTACATAATAAGACCCTCTCTTATAAACAAAAGCCAAATAAATAAATTATACTTTTTCTCTGCCACCTGGATCAATACCATAGCCCAAAGCTATGCAAGTTCTGCAGCAGAACTGCATTCATTCAAAGTAGGATACTGTCATCTCCAACAGTCTAGACCTTTCTAGAACATAATCATGACACTCTAAGCCTTTTCCCCATAAAACTTTTGCTTAGATAATTTTTAGATGTTTCAGCAAAGCTTTTCAAGATTTATTTCCTGTTTTGTCAATATCTACAATTTCTAGTATTTTCCAGAGGCAATATATTTGTGGTCTGAGCAAGGTATGGTGGCATACACCTTTGATCTCAGCATTGTGGAATACGAGGCAGGAAAATCATAAGCTTCAGAACATACTTGAATATATAAAACAAAAACCATAACAAATAAACAAAACAAAAGGAATGCGAAGAGGAGTGGAAGACGGAGGGAAGCAGGGAAGGGAGAGTAAGTGGAGGGGAGGGAAGGGGAAGGGAGGGGGGAGGGGAGGGAAGGGAAGAGAAGGGAAGGGAGGGGAAGGGAAACCATATCCTGAATTGTCCCCAGGAGCTGATAGTACCATTTACACAGGAAAACACTTCACATTTTTTCATTCAAAGCAGTGGTTGAGTGCCTATTAAATGTTTGGCATCCCCTAAGGCCTGGCAAGTAGTACAAACTGTGACTTCCAAAAGCTTGTGAACCATAAAGAGAGTAATTTTCCTTCAAAACCATTAGGACTGATCATTCTGTCTCAGGACCAGCAGAATACTACTCAAGTGAGAAGCTTTTTCAGGCTATAACTATCATAAAATTCAACTTCTGAAGTCAAGTTTTCTTCCAAGTGTATTTTTCCATCATAAAAAAATCTGACTTCCAAGAGCTAGTAGGCTCGATTTGTCTTTTCTCAAACTCTTCTTTCCAAATATTTGGTCACAAAATATCCTTATATCTCTACCTTTAAAATAATCAGATGTCATTTATGAATAAACATTTTCATGGACGTGTTCCTGTAAATGCATACCTTCTTGGACAACATGACTGATCTTTTAGGCAATAGTAAATTCATCTATAAGTTTGGATATAGATGC
Source organism: Rhizomys pruinosus (assembly GCA_009823505.1). Classification (NCBI taxonomy): domain Eukaryota; kingdom Metazoa; phylum Chordata; class Mammalia; order Rodentia; family Spalacidae; genus Rhizomys; species Rhizomys pruinosus. The sequence continues at coordinate 1,315,270 of VZQC01007033.1, read as the reverse complement.
ATATTCAGTTCTCTCTTTGTTCATCTATATATAATGCATCTATATACAAACATATATACATATATGTATATATATATATGGAGAGAGAGATAATTTAAAATGGAAGACATATATAATCTTTTCCGTATACTATACATTGAACCTAGGATGTTTTGGATGCTAAGCCAATATCATTGAACTCTGTCCTTAGATAGAGTTCTTTCATTTGTAAATAGGGTTTCACTAAGTTTCCCAAGCTGGCTTTGAACTGCAGATCCTCCTGAATAACTTAGATTTCAGCTGTGCACTGCCAGGCCTGGCTCCTTTGAAGAATTATCCAACAATTTCAAAGACTTCTTTGAAAGTGACTGGACATCCATCAGGCTATGATCTTTTGATATATGCCATCACTGGTAACAGGATAGGTGGTAAAATGAAGCATGAAAGATTAGGCTATTTCAATCTTGATAGATGACCTTTCAAATGGTACTCATTTTTCTAGTCAGAAAAAAATTTGGCCTTGTGAGTGTAACATGATATAATTTCTATTTTCTAATCATGTAATGTAAATATGGGCACTGGGTGCCTCTCTGGTGTGATCCTCAATTCAATTTTGCAAGTAGCCTAACCTCTATATATTAGTGACTGTGTTCAGCCTGATTGATGTCTTTAATGCAATATTATAGTTGACAGTATTCAGCACAAATCATTACCAATAAAGTGATATATTAAGTGAGTGGTTGTGTGATTAATGAACAGTGGATAGTCCTCAGTTAACATTAGTATGTTCTAATAGTTTATCTTCACATAGACTTTCTTTTATTTTATTACAGAAAATGTTATAGTGAAAAATTTAATTAACCCATGATTATCTAAGTTACAACAAACATACTTTAATGACATCTAGAGTCTGTTTCTTCTGGAAAGTAAGCCCAAAACACAGGGATAGTGACAGAGATTGAATCCTGTTAGTGGAGGAGAGGATAAAGGCGGAACAGCAATTGTCACTGGAGCAAAATGAGCAACAGAAACCCAACTTCCTCCTCCCTCAGGTAACGCCAGTCTCTGAGTCTTCTTGGAACTTGGACTAAAAGTCCCTTATGGATTTAGACTCTCAGCCCTCTCTGCCTGAGAATGTGTCACCAGGTTGAGTTCATAAGGGGAAATATCCAGTGCAAGTGAGTAGCAGTCAGGGCCCTTCTATCCTCTTTACGATTTTAAGTGTGTATTGGTGTAAAACAACTTTACTTTCATTCTGTAAGAGAAATACTTGAAATTACTTTTACAGAGGGAGGAATGAAGGTGACTAGGTAACCGTGTGCATAAGAGAAAGACAAGAGCAAGCCTGAGCTCCCTTAGGCCAGTATTATTAGGTCTTCTGAAATAAAGTTGCAACTAGTATGGAAAGAAGCAGACCACAGTCAGGAAGGACTTACATCAAGCTGAATGGTTGAAGAAAGATGTTGTGTCCGTGATGTATGATGCATCTTGGAATCTTTTCTAGCATAGGTATCCAGATCTGTCCTTAGAGCTGTGGCTGTATTCATACTCTATTGTGTACCTCTCTATTACCAGGACCAAAGCAACTTACAAAAGCAACTTATTTGGCCTAATTTCCTTCATAGCAGAGAGGAATGGTAGTAGAGGAGACTGTAGCAAAAAGCTGGCTATTCACACCTCCAAGTACACACAGGAAGCAAAGAGAGCAATTTAGGAGTGAGGCAAGATTATGAAGTCTGTACCCATCTTCAGTGACGTACTTCCTCCAGCGACACCATACCTCCATGAACTTCTCCAAACAGTGCCAGTAACTGACAATACGTTCAAACACCTAGAGCCTAAGGGACACATTCTCTATCCAACCACCATACTTTCCTATATTTAAAGAACCACTGGGGGCTGGAGAGATGGCCTAGCGGTTAAGAGCGCCGACCGCTCTTGCAGAGGACCCGGGTTCGATCCCCAGCTCCCACATAGCGGCCGAGAACCATCTGAAACTCCAATTCCAGGAGAACTCCAGTTCCAGGGGAATCCGAGACCCTCTTCTGACCTCCGCGGCATTGCACTACACGGGTGCACAAACTTGCATGCAGACAGGATATTCACACATACAGAAATAAATAAAATTAATTTAAAAAAATTAAAAAAAAAGAACCACTGGAAGGAATATAAACTCATTTTTTACATGATAGCATGCTTGACTTAAAAAAAATGGGTTTAGGGCTGGAGAGATGGCCTAGCGGTTAGGAGCGCCGACGCTCTTGCAGAGGACCCGGGTTTGATCCCCAGCACCCACATGGCGGCCGAGAACCGTCTGAAACTCCAATTCCAGGAGAACTCCAGTTCCAGGGGAATCCGAGACCCTCTTCTGACCTCCGCGGCATTGCACAACACAGGTGCACAAACTCGCATGCACACAGTACATTCATGCACATACATAAATAAAATTAATTAAAAAAAAATTTAAAAAAATGGGTTTAAAACAGTAGTAGTCCAGAAGAACGTGAGGAGATATGTGAAAAACCCAAAAAGGAAAAAAGAAAAAAACAAAGCCCCAGGAGGTTCCTCAAGAAAATGGAACAGCAGAGCCACCTGTCCCTTCCCCTTCCCCTAAAGGAAAGAGAAAGAAAGTTCTTCCCATGGAGGAGGAGTTGGTCAAGGAGTTGGTCAGTGATTCCGAAGAGACTGCTACTACCAGCACAAGCCCTCCTGTTGGGAAGAGGAAGTCTGCACCTAAGAAGGAAATGGCCAGTGAACCAGAAGAGACTGCAAACCTGAGTGTCCCTAAGGAAAAAGGAAATGTTCTTCCAAGGAAGAACTAGCCCTGTAAGCCCCGGGCCTGAAGCTGCTGCTGGCAAGAAGAGTGTCACAAAGAAAAAGAGAAAGTTCCAGAAAACACCTCAAGAAGATTAAAATGGACTTTTGGGTGGAGAGGCATGGCCACAACAGATACCTTCCCAACTCCATGACTAACCCCAATAAAAATTAAAAAGTGGGTTTGGGGCTCAATCCAGAACAGGAGTCTCACCAGGGATCATGGGAGACGTGGGGACCTAAGGATTTTAAGAGGTAGAGATGGAGGATGGATACAAGTGATTCATGTTTTCTGGGCACAGCAGGCCTCTTGTACATATGAACCAACAACACTGTGACAGCACACCCAAGAGCTGTCCAATCTCAAGCCGGACAGAAACCCAGCGTGGAGGGAGGAGGTGGGAAGTCCCTGCCTTCACTCAGAAACTGGTGGCTGCTGGGAGACTGACATCATTATTCTTTAATGGTGTGCAATTGGGTAGGTTAGCCAGGCTCCTGCAAAAAGACTCATACCCAAGAGCATTTTTAAATACAAATTAGACTTGAGAGACCTTTTAAAAGTAGTAATAGAGGACATGAAACAGGGGCTTGGGGAATCTAAGACATTCAAAATAGGTTACATAAAATTCTTAAAGAATCGATAAAATATATTTTTTTGGATTTCCATATTTATCTTTTTACCTGTTTCTTTTTAAATTTTATGTATTTCTATTTTTATTATTTTTATTATATTTTAAGGGATTCACAATATAAGAGCATAGTTGTTTTCAGATGTGATAAAATATATGTTTTAATTTGGATGATCATATCCCACCAATATACCCACAATGGTCTGAGAGACAACTTTGACTTGTGCAGAGCAAGTTGTGAAACTAGCTTCCTGCAGGATAGTTTGGTGTTAAAAATCACTGTGGTTTACTAGTACCATGTGTTCCTGACAGTGTTTTTTGACTTGATGGATTGCTTTGCATGTACACAAGAAGCATCGGTGGGCTTTTATAGCTCTGTCATTTGTGTGGATCTTGAAGAAGAAAGAAAATTTTCCAGATAATGAGATGAGAAGTTTGGGAAATTTCCTTCTGTTGGCTCATCCAGGCTAGTACCAGACCTATCAGGTGCATAAACTAAACTTAATACCAATCGAGACCAAAGCTGGATAGCTGAGTTTCCTTCTATATTAAAAAAAAATATTTAGCCAAACAGTAAGAAAATGTAAATAGAAATAAAGTAACTGTCATCTCTGTCCACTTAATTGCCTGATATTTCATCACTCTATCTACAGAGTACAAGAAACAAATGAAACACCGATACCTAAAAGTGCTTTTCTTTGTTTGTAACACATATTTTTGTACAAAAACTGAATTTAATAAATCAAGGTCACATTACAGCATGACTTTTGTCACAGCTTCAGAGTGATTTATCTGTGTTTATGACAGAGACTCACTCAGTGGTATTTGCGAATAGGTCAATTTTTTTCTGCATCTCTGAATATTCCAATACTAAAAGATTTATAGAATATTGAAATGCACAGAGGACAACTCATTTTATTTACCTATAAAATGAGACCCTCATTTAAGTCTAAAAAGAAAAGAACTTCTACCTTGTATTTCAAAAGACTTTAATTTTGAATTGTTTCTATCACTAATGTATACAATGTTTAGAAAAGATTGAAAGAAAGCTTGCTGTATCCAACTTTCCTAAAGCAACTGGTGTTATTGTTTCTTATAGTCTTTCCAGCTATCTTTTACATGCCATCTTTATAAAGTGTTGCTATTCATACAAAAGCAAACTTGGAACATAATTTTTCACTTAGTATGGCTTTTATTATAGCCCTCCCTCTTGTATCCACAAGCCATAAAGACACAGATGCCCATGCAGAAGAAGGAAGTAGCTATTACAAGAGATGACAGCAGAGTTCACACACTGAGGGGAAGTCAACACACACTTGCTACTCCTACATCCATGCACTGTTAAAGGCCCACAATGCTCTAATTTTGCCTCTCACTGCCTGCTGGCTCCATCTTCGTGTTTGTGTTTTTACTTACTACACTTGGAGATTTATTTTTTTTAACGATGTGTGTCATTTACATGGTGAGTACAGGTTCCCACAGAATCTAGGAGAATGCATTGGATCCTCCATGAGCCACCCAGTTTGGATACTGGGAATCAATCCCTGGTCCTCTCCAAGAACAGTATGAACTGCTAACAACTGACCCATCTATTCAGCTTCTTTACTTACTATGTTTATACCTGAGTTACATTGCTGTGACCAAATACCAGATAAGAAACAACTTGGGTAAGGATGGATTTACTTGGGCTCACAGCATGAAGGGACTCATTCCATCATGATGAGGAAGGCAGGCAGCTCCACAGCACTGGGCGATTTGGCAGTGGCTTGTTGCATGTTACAAACCAGGAAACAGAGGAACACTTGTCAGGACTAGTCATAAGCTCCACTACTACAAGCCCATGACCCTATGATCACCAGTTAATCCTAATGTCCAAAAGTTTCTGTAGCCTCCCAAAATGGCCCCTGGACATCAAATGCTTGAATACATGAATATTTAAGTGGCTATTTTACATTAAAGACACAATAATAAATAATGATAAAACAGTGTTGCTGCAAGAATACAGCTTTATAAGTCCACCCCAATTCCTGTTGGGTATTGAAAAGGATAATCTTAAACAAGGATTTGCTTTATTGATTTATCTAGGTAATAGACCTATAGATAATGTTTCACAAGAATATATTCCTATATCATTATCTACAACAAAAAATCTGCTTTGATGATTTCTCTTCATTTCAATGGATCTTCAACTGTAGACATATTTGTATACTGTGACATCTTCTATATATAATGTATTTTATACCCAGCATATAAATCTTTCAGTGTGTTTAATAATGAGATTATCAAGAATAGCCTCCGTACTGACAATTTTAGGTGGAATGAAAGAAGGGTAGACTATATCACTTCTAAATGATGCAGAGCTTTTTTATACTTTTATTGATGATTTGTGTATTTCATACATTATCTTTCAGTCCAATTTAGACACATTCCCCTCTCCCTGCCCCCAACCCCACCCCAGTCCATGCCTTCTGCCATACATGTCTTGAATCTTTCTCTCAGTCTTTCCAAAGTTTTTCACTACAGAGGCTTGTTGTTTGGGGCAGAATTTAACTGTATCAGTCAGTTCTTTGACCTAATCTTTATGCTGTTGTTTTTCCCTCCCCTTTGTATTGCTCCAACAAATGCCTATATAACCATCACATATGTATCAAAATTATGACCTCTGAGAATAAACTGTATGTTAATTCTTAAATATGTTTAAGCATTCACATTTTCCCCTTTAATTTTATATTACTCCAAGATATGAATATGTACCTTCCACCCATGTACAGTAATTACAGAGTCTGAAAATTAGTGGTAGGTCAATTCTAGAGCCCATTAAGAGATTCACATTATAACAACACAGTGATGCAGAGTATTTTGATTGAAGGGAAAAACCACCATTTGAGAAGAGGAGAATAGAAATTGTCAACTTCACATCATGGATCTGCCTCAAGAGTGTTTAGTGGTCCATGCATGGACCAAAGAAAGGCATGAAGATAGGAGTCCTGAGGGGTTATATGTAATTAGAAAATGAAGGTTAGGTGTGGAGGTTGTTATCTCCTGTCACAGACTGAAGCTGGCCTTGAAACAGAGAAGAGAATTGTGACATCAGAAGAAGAAATTCATGGGAAACATTATGATGGCATTAGTACCTATTTAGCTGTATGAGAGGGTTTGGATTTGCTTTGCTTTATAAATGGGTATGGGGCTGTCTCATTTTATGAAGAAGTTTGTGGGTTATTAACTTTGTATTGAATGCACAGCTATGACCTTGACCTTCTCCTTTTGAGCCTCATGAGAAGAGGGATCTTCATTTACCTCCAGAGAAAAATCAGGGAAAAACAAACATCCTTTCATACCAATCTAAAGGGCAGGATGTCTTCCATACAGCTGGTCCAGAAAATGTGAAAAATCTTTCTTCAGTTTGAGAACATGATAAAACAAATAGCTCCTAATGTTGGGGATTTAGGATGAAAACCAAATTGCTTTGGATTTTGCTGACACTCTGTTTCTTCTCGGCACACTGCCGTCCGTTTCCAGCCTACGCGCTTCTCCTGGTGTTCACACCCATACGAAATGCTCCATTTTTCTGATGCTGAATCATATATTTGCTTCACTTTTCTCGTAGTGCTACATCCATTCTTCCATGCTGATTACACACGAAGAGTACTAGAACCATTTCTCTCTTCATCTTCAGTGTCTTCTGATGCCTTATTGGTCCCCCAATACTTAGACATACAAAAAAATAAAGAAAAAAAAATTTGCTGAGTAACCAAAATGGCCCAGTTTCTGATTTTGCTTAATTTATAAATATTTGCAAGGCTCCAGATAAAATGAATGGACAATCTTTTAAAATTCAGATAGACAGATAAGTTCTAATTAAATCTAATAAAATAGTGTTTAATTGGTTCTGACATATGTATGCATGGAAGGTGTTGGGGTGGGGAGGGTGGGGGGATCCAGAGCCCTTTAAAGAATATTTCAAAGCCAATTATCATGCCTTATGCTACACAAAATTCAGAATCACAAATAAGACTAAGACTGGGCTTTCTGCCAGAGTTGCGGCAAGGAAGGCAGCCATTCCATTCTGCCTGCCTGGGACTTGTGACAGAGGCTCCGGAGCATATGAAAAACAGGGATATGGGCTTGGAATGATCTAAAGCAAATCAGACCAGAGCTACACCTCTCACTGCCAAAGGAAAGAGGAATTATTACTTCCCCTGAAACTTAGTTTGAGTATTTGTAAAACTGAAAATGAAATAAATTACATCAATTTTAATGAGATGTCAGCACAGTTAAGTGACAATATATGCAGAGTATGTGGTATGTAGTAAGTGCTTAATAATGGCAGTGACAGGGAACTTATAGTATTCAATGACAAATGTAAGGGAAATTATTCAGCTTTTTGTGTGTATTTATGTGTGCTGTGTGTGTGTGTGTGTGTGTGTGTGTGTGTGTGTGTAAGCCAGTGGCTAATGTATGTCTGTCTTACTTTCAACTTTATTTACTAAAAGTGTCAGAACCTCTCACTGAACCACAAGCTCACAGACTGGTAGTCTCTGTTTGCGCCCCCCCAGAATTATAGTCGTGTGGACAGGCCTCCCCAGCTCTTATGTGAATGATGTGCATCCAGACTCTGGGACTCACACTTGCCCAGCAAGTGATTTATCCTGTGAGGCATCTTCCTAGCCTATTTTTACACCTTGAACAAATAGACAATTGGAAAAATAGGTATTTTTAGCAAAATATATCATTAAACAAATGATGAAAAGGCTGGAAAATTAATTAGGCCAAATAAACCAATATATATTAATGATAGTTTCTTGTTTAGAAGGAAGATATCAAGCAAATAGCTACTTGATGATAAGCAAGTTCAAAACCATCCTTTAAATACCAGGAGTGGACACGAGTTGCCTTTAAAGAGTTTTGCTCTGTTACCATACAATCTCACGATTGCCAGTACATATGATGAAATGTCAGCCTAGACCACATTTGTGGAAGCTTTTTGAAATGATCAATGCAATATCAAATGAAAAGCCAAGAGGGTAGAAGAAGGTCATTGCACATACCCTTGCTGTCTGTCGAAGTACCCATATCAGAAACCCATTTGTCTAAGCCAGCTGCTCCCAATCTGCTAATGATGCCAGGATACAAGAGCTATAGGGAGATGACGTTGCATAGAAGAAGTCAGTGGCCGTGCAAGCCTTGAGTCAGGGTTGGGCTTTCCTCCACTCACATCCTAAAACTTCTCACAATCTAATCTGCCACCAAGGGTCCTGCTCTTTGCATCTATACTAGCAGAATCCAGAGAGCCCCCCAAGTCTGGCATGAAAATGCAGTTCAAACAGAGCCAACTCCATTCCTACCATCTCCTTTCAAGCCTCTTGTGCATATCGCTTGGCCACTTGCCTAGAAAACACTGTGAGTTTCCATAAAGCTGTATTACCACCAGACATCAGAGTCCACCACGCTGAAGACATCTGCTGTTCGTCAGCTGCCATTTCCTTGCAAGTTTCTCTTATCAACTCTAATGACAAATGACACTAAGGACTCCAAAACTCAGATAGCTAGCCATTGACAAAATCTGAACTTCAGCAGTCTTCAAGATGCCATTTTCCAGAACCTACAGTTTGTGAAAATATGTCTATAAGGCGGATTCTACTTCCAACATATACATAGATGGGCCACACATTGATCTGTGTGTTCTTGCATGCAGGTGCCTGATGCAGTGGTGGGTGGGGGACAATGCTTGTATGATCGCATATATGTGGAGGCCAGAAGTCAACCTTGGAATTCCACAAACTCCATCCAAGTTGAGGTTTTTTTTTTCAAGGCAGCATCTCCTCACTGGCCTAGAGCTTGCTGATTCAGCGACATCGGCTGGTTAGGGAGCCCTGGCCATCCCCCTGTCTTGACTCCAAGTTACCATGCCTGCTTTTTGACATGACTTCTGGGAGACTGAACTCCGATCCATGTGGCTGGTGGCAGGCACTTAGCTGACCAAGCTATGCTCCCAGCCCCATACATCAATTGATTTTAAGAGAGCCCATCAGTACTCTTGAAATTCTGTACATTTTTTCCTAAATAATAATCAAAGCATCGTGTCACTGTCATTACCTAACATCCTTCCCACTGGCTATATTAGCCTTGAATTGATGCTGCCAAAGACCATCAGTTACACTAGAAAGCAGGAAAAGCCACAGGGAAAACGTTTTTATGAGAGGCATGACTGTCTAGACTCTAGAATAATCACATTGGCTTTATCATCCCAGCTTGGAGTTGGTCCATTAACAGGAAAGTTGCTTCTAAAACATCCATTTCCATTCCCTCCCATGAAAGGCGATAGTGACAATCAAATTATGCTTGAAAAACAGGTGAAAGGGCAGAGTTTCCTCCCATGGCTATTATTTATAACAGTGGCCCCTGTCACTCAGATTCAATAGAAGAAAAGTGTAAAGTGAAGGGTTTACGGACAGTATAAACTCCCATGACAAATACTAAGAGTGCATCTCTTGATACTAACTATACATATGAAAATCTGCATGTGTTCTTCTTGATGTTTGGAAAGTGGGGTGGCTTGTGTATTTTTCTATACATAATTCTGTATTTCAAAAACTCTATTTCAGATAAGTATTACATTGGAAATTCTTATTTTGGAATGATTTTAAACAAATATATAGTGGAAGGATTCCATCCAAATCAAAGCTCCAGTTGAAATATAAAATCTGAATAGGAAAATAATAATAAAACTGAAAATGAGATTTCAGATCATGGAAATCATTTAAGATTAACTAAATATAATTCTGAGAATTTAAACATTCTTGTCTTAATTTCTTATATGCTATATTTTTGCAAGAGTTTTTTTTTTAATTTTTTACTGTTTTGGTGGAATAAAATGTGTTACTAAGAGTAATGAAAATTCAAACAGTTTAGATCTTAAAAGATCTTAAAAGGATAAATTAGAGCCATTAACATTGCATATGGCCAACTCTGAAGATATAAGTTCAATCTCCAGGACACACATGGTCGAATGATATAACCAAGTTCAGCAAATTGTCATCTGATCTCCATATTTATGCCTTGTCATGAGTACACATACACACACACACACACACACACAATAAATAAATAAATAACCATTTTAATTAAAAGAAAAGTTGGGTGTTCTAGTTTTATTATATACAAATTTATAAACAATGCTCCTGAGAGCTGATCAATCTGCTAAGAATACATCATACACAACGTGAAGGATACTGTCAGTCTCCTCTTTCTCATTCTGCTACTATTCTAGACACAATCTCTCAGCTACTGTGAGTATGTTAATCACTGATTAAAATCCTACAGGCTTTGAGACAGGCCAGGATTAAACTTGGTCATTAGAACCTGATCTCTCTTAACAGTATGGATTATGGGCTAGTTTACCACTTATAAACACAATGTTTGCAAACAGATCCACAGAAAACAAGTATGTTTCAGAAACCTCTATACTCTCCTTGCATGTATGAACAAAATTATTAATGATAACCGTATATATTTGGAAAATGGGAATAACTAGAAACTTTCCAGGCTTGCATTTTTAACTCAAAAGAAACCTCCACTTGTTGCAGAGGATAGACCCATGTGAAGATGGGTGCTCAGGACAGAAAGCTGGAGGATAGACCCATGTGAAGATGGGTGCTCAGGACAGAAAGCTGGATGAAGTTAACTAAGATCAAGTCTAGGATTTGTAGTTACTCCTTGTGATGATTACTTTTAATATCAACCTGCCACAAATTAGAACCACCTGAGTAGGAAGCCCTAATTGAGGAATTGTTTTAATTTCCTTACTTGACTTGGGAAGACCCACCCAAACACAGACAGCAACTTTTGGTAGCAGCTCATATAAAAAGGGCATTTCCGAAGGAAAACCATTCACTGTTTGCGTCTTTGGCCTTCCTCTCCACAGTGAGTTCATTTGTGCAGTTACTGCCGTTGATAATTTCTTCGCTTTCCTCAGACCCAGGGTGTCCAGGCTTCCATCACTGACCAGAGACCAGCAGACTACCAGCTTGCCAGAACCCTCTAGATATCCTCTGCCAGACTGGGACTGCTGAGGCACCCAGCCCTGTGGACTGAGCAGCTACTGGGTGCTCCACTCTCCAGAGCAAGACAGTCACTGTGGGACCACGTCAGAAGCTGAGGGGCCTGACCCCTAGGACTGAGGAACTGCTGAGTTCTCAGCTTCTCTCAGCTGTGATTCAGCTGTTATTGTTTCTTAAGATATTTCAATGATTACGTTTATTTTATGTATATGAGTGTATTGCCAACATGTTGTGTAAGTGTAAGTTCACCCATGTTGTGTCATGCCCATGGAGGTCAGAAGGGAGTGTCAGATTCCCCTGGAACTGGAGTTAGCTGCTGTGTGGATGGTGGAAATCCAACCTGGGTCTTCTGTCAGAGCAGCCAGTGCTCTTAAGACTGCTGAGCCATCTCTCTAGCCTCTGTTGTTATTGTTTTATAGTAAGCTGATTTAATAAAACTTTATACATACATATACATATACATATACATTCATTCTATTGGTTCTGTTTCTCTGAAGAACTCTGACTAACACACCCCTTTTCTGCCAGCCAGATACCACGTGCACATTATCCTGCATAGTATTTGTCATATGGTGTGAAGAGGGCAAAAACCTTAGGAAAACTGACTTCATTCCACTGAGCTACATAAACTTCAACATGTTGCTCAATGTGTCTCAACTAGCATTTTAGAAAAATGGGGATATTATGTATCATACTGCTCTACATAAAGATTTATATACAATGTACAAATATAAGCTATTGTAACCCAGCTTGTCTCCTTGTTGAAGTATCTCAAAATACAACTATATGTGAAAATAGAGCCCAGGCTGCCCCCTGTCACCACTCCTTTTCAACATAGTGCTTGAATCCCTTGCTAGGGCAATAAGGCAAGAAAAGGAAATTAAAGGAGTTCTAATAGGAAAAGAGGAAGTCAAGCTATCCCTTTTTGTTGATGATATGATTGTCTACTTAAGGGATGCTAAGAACTCCACCAGGAAACTCCTAGAAACGATTAGGAGCTTCAGTAAGGTGGCAGGATACAAAATAAACCTAGAAAAATCAGTAGCCTTTCTCTACACCAACAGTAGGCAGCTGAAGAAGGAATACAAGGAGACCTTCCCACTCACAATAGCCTCAAAAACAATAAAATACCTAGGAACAAACCTAACCAAAGATACCAAGGACCTCTACAACAAAAATTTTAAACCTCTGAAGAAGGAAATTGAAGAAGACATCAGGAGATGGACAAACCTCCCATGCTCATGGATTGGGAAAATAAATATAGTAAAAATGTCCATTCTACCTAAACTTGTATACAGATTTAATGCAATCCCAATCAAAATCCCCAAGAGCTTCTTCACATGTTTGGAAAAAAGAATCCTCAATTTCATTTGGAAAAACAAAAGACCCCGAATAGCCAAAGCAACTCTGGGCGAAAAGAGCAATACAGGGGGGATCGCTATACCAGACATCAAACTATACTACAGGGCTATAGTCATAAAAACAGCTTGGTACTGGCACAAAAACAGACCAGTTGACCAATGGAACAAAATTGAAGATCCAAACCTGAGCACATACAATTTCAGCCATCTCATATTTGATAAGGAGGCCAAGAAGACACATTGGAGGAAAGACAGCATCTTCAACAAGTGGTGTTGGCAAAACTGGATCACCACCTGTAGAAGAATGAAATTAAACCCCTACCTCTCACCCTGTACAAAAGTCAATTCCAAATGGATCAAAGACCTCAACGTGAAATCCAAAACTCTGGAGGTGATAGAAGAGAAACTTGGCAGCAGACTACAAGACGTAGGTGTAGGAAAAGACTTCTTAAATCAGACAGCAGCTGCACAAGAAATAAGGTCGTCAATTGACAAATGGGACCTCATTAAACTCAAAAGCTTCTGTACATCAAAGGAAACAATAAAGGAAGTGAAGAGAAAACCCACAGAATGGGAGGAAACCTTCACAGCAGATACATCTGACAAAGCATTAATCTCCAGAGTATACAAGCTACTCAAAAAACAAAGAAGAAAGAAAACAAATGAATCACTCAGAAGATGGAGCAAAGATCTGAACAGAGACTTCACAGAGGAGGAATTAGAGATGGCTGAGAAACACCTTAAGAAGTGTTCAACATCGCTAATAATTAAGGAAATGCAAATTAAAACCACCTTAAGATACCATCTTACTCCAGTAAGACTGGCTAGGATCAAGAAAACAAATGATGCCAAGTGCTGGAGAGGGTGTGGGGAAAGGGGAACACTCATCCATTGCTGGTGGGAATGTAAACTTGTGCAGCCACTATGGAAAACAGTGTGGAGAACCCTTAGAAGACTCAAAATGATCCTGCCATTTGACCCAGTCATACCACTCCTGGGTATATACCCACAAGACTCATCTTACTGCAGAGATACATGCACAGCTATATTTATTGCCACTCTGTTCACAATAGCAAAAAACTGGAATCAACCCAAATGCCCCTCAACTGACGAGTGGATAGAGAAAATGTGGTACATGTACACAATGGAATTCTATGCAGCAGTAAAGAAAGACAACATCATGAACTTTGCAGGTAAATGGATGGAGCTTGAAGACATCATGTTAAGTGAAGTAACACAGTCCCAGAAAAACAAACGACAAATGGTATCTCTCATATGTGGATGCTAGTACCAATAACCCAGTTATAAATATTTCTTGTGGAGAGGGATGCATATTAAAAGAACAACAACAGAAAGATTGCATCAGAAGGCTGACTGAAATGGTGACTCGGGAGGGGTGGGAGGGGTGGGAGAGGGACACGGGTGTATATTCGATTGGTGCATGTTTAATTGACGTGAGTTCAACAAGTATCCAGTTTTGCCCAGACTCTGTCTACAGGATACATGGTGTTTTAGGACTTAGTAAAAGTAAATATGTGCATATTGGACAACATTGGTTTGAAGGCTGATAAAAACGGTAATGCATCTGAGTTAATTGGTGATATAAATTGCTCTTGTCCACATTAGCTTTAACTAAGATCTGTATAACAATTACTTTGGGATTGGTATAAACAAATGTTCTCTATAATTTTGCTGTCATATAGTATCACCTGGTAGCAATCTCTTTCACCTATAGGATGATTTAACTCAAAAATAAACTTTGTTTCCCAAGTTAATCACATACAGTAACCCAAAACAGCATGGGTGAACTTGATGAAATCTGTGCCTTGATTCCACCCTATAGGTATGTATAAAACAACTGCTTTTTTGAGACTCATGGGTCAAAAATAAAAACCTTAAATAAAAAAGGGGGATATAGATAGATATGAAAACTTTTTGTCAAAAAACCTTGCAACCCAAATCTTAAAACTAACTATGGGAAAGGATTTGTATGTTCCAACAGGCCAGAGTATCACCAACTTAATGGCTGAGAAAGAAAATGCAGCTTTGCAGTGAGTAGGATGTACCAGAAAGTGCCAGCAGAAGGATTGACTCCTCTGGGCATTGAAGGGAAGAAATGCCTCAGATTGCTGCAGACATCAGGCCCCTCTGTGGATCCTACTAGTAACAACTATTTTTAATGAATCCTAACGAAGCTTACCTTCTAGGTGCCGCAAAGGTTTTAATACAAGAGACTTTCTTAACCCCCCCCCATAGAATAAGGAGAAATATGATGATGATGAGGTCGTTCTCCAGCTGTAGATTGGAGCCAGCTGTTATAGAGGTATTCTCTTGTAAAATCGGTAAAACTGCCTTCTTTAATTGACTAATGGACATAGAAACTGTGAAAAGGATTATTCTCTATTCAGAACCAAATATAATGCTAAAGTCTCCTTAAGCTATGCACTTAAGCAAAATATATTAATACAGGAGCTCTGACATCAACAATGGATTATTCTACCAAGGAGATGTTGGCCAGGGGATCCAAGCCCCCACAAAAGGTAAAGGCTCCTTGCCTCCAAACTGGGATATCTGCAGGAAGAGAGGCGATAAGGCCCTGCTGTTGAAGACCTGATATAAACATGGGAAAGATGTATGGAGACCGCACTTGCAAGTATACAGATGGTCTCTGGAATGCCAGAGAGTGTTACCAAAGGCCACTAAACCAATAAAGCAAATATAGGTCTCCTTGAGTCAAGCAAGACTCCTCCGTCAGCACCAGCTACACCTCACCTGCCTGGAAATACTGTGCAGCAGTGGCAGCCATATGTCTGTATATCCCAAATCTAATTGGCTATTAGCTCTCTCCTTGGAGGAATAACCCACGGCTGATGCCACAAGCTTACATCCTCTAATGGTTAGGAGATGTTATAAACCACACGAAGACCCTGTCATACTTAACAGAAGAAAATGTAATTCATGGATTAACATACCATCCAAACATCTGTGTCTATACCAAAGTAACCTACCATAACAATTAGTACTGTTTAAATACCTATATATCTAATTGCGTGTGCTTCATTAGTAGGATCGAAAGGCTATATATTATACTGTTTAAATACCTATATATCTAATTGCATGTGCTTCATTAGTAGGATCGAAAGGTTATGCCTGGACAAGCTGTCAGCCCATGAAAGAAAACAGCCAGAATTGACTAGAGACCAAGACAACAGCTCCAGAGAAAGTAGACTGTTTTGCTTCTCATCCACCTGTGCCCCTTTTCTAAGCCTAGGGAGCAATCTGCGGAAGAGGGGCACGGTAGAATGTAAGGACATCGATTGGGGTGAATGCTTGCAAATTGGTTTTACGTGAAGGATGCTTGTACTCACAAATTATCACTTATTGTTAAGAAAAATGAAAACAAAACAAAACAAAAAAAAACAGAGAAAGATGCAGAAAAGTTACGGCAGAATGCATGATCTGGGATGGGTAGGGGTGGGGTGGGGGGAAGGGAAAGGGATATATGCCTGAACTGAATTGGAAAATGATGTATGAAATACACAAAGCATCAATAAAAAAAATTAAAAAAAATAAAAATGGAAAAAAAAAGAAAAGAAAATAGAGCCCTAAGAATGTGATAAACATGATACAAAATCATTCGGGTAAATTGTAGTCCACCCAAATGACTCAAAGTAGAACATTAGTACACAATGGGAAACCCAGTAAGTGTAAATGGGAGATGGTCATGTGAACACAAAGAAGATGCCCAGGGCAGATGAGCCTTGCTCATGCCTGATCTGTACCCCAGGCTCCAGAACTACAAGAAAATGGGTTTCTGTTGTTGAAGTCAACCCATCTGTGGCACTTGGCTGCAGTTGCCACTGGAGAATAGATAGATAACTGCACCTGAACTAAGTGCTCAGAAAACTGCAGCTGATCTCCTCTGTAGTAGAAAATGACATTGGTTCCAAATGAGCAGAAATAGGGATTTTTGTTTCTCAGATCATAACTTATTTACTTCACTGCCTGTTTGTTCTATCATTGCCAAGGGTGTCACATGTAAGTTCCCTGTTGTCACTGAAATTTTATTATTTTATTATTACTATTATTAATCTTCAGAGATATTTTTATCATTCAGTTGTTTGGGGGATTGTCTTTTTTTGAGACAGGGTCTCTCTGTAGCTCCAGCTGAACTCACTATGTAGACCAGGCTGAACTGAGATCCGCCTACCTCTGTCTCCCAAGTGCAGAGATTAAAAGCGTGCACTACCAAGCCCGCTATCAGTTTTTAAAAATGAAAAAAATATTTAACAAGTATAAAAAGTAGAATGAGTGATAACTGCTCATTCTACTTGTTTAGAGTAAGTTTAAAGTTTAAAGCTGTGAGCTAAGTCAACAATAACATCAAAGCATAAATAAACATGTGTTTAATTAAGATGGAACTTGCCGGGCGTGGTGGCGCACGCCTTTAATCCTAGCACTTGGGAGGCAGAGGCAGGCAGATCTCTGTGAGTTCGAGGCCAGCCTGGTCTACAGAGTGAATTCCAGGACAGCCAGAGCTACAGGGAGACCCTGTCTCAAAAAGACCAAAAAAAAAATAATAATAATAATTAAGATGGAACTCAGTTCTATCACAAAGTCTAGTTTATAGACAGACATTGGTAAGTAACTGTTTTCATGAAAAGAGACTTTGGTTTCACCAGACCTAAATTATGACGTTATAAATAAAGTCTAAAAGGTCTGCTTCTATGATTTAATAATTCAGACTTCAATGATAGTAGTAAAACAGAACATCAAGCTTTTTCTCCCTGCTTAAGATTATTAACAATCCCCAATCTTACATAGCTTCCAGGTCAAGTAATACTAGGTGTGGTATGGTGATTGGTTGCCAATATCTAGGTGTGATATTCCTACAATGATGATACTAGACTATGATTGTCTAGTTGGCATTGCATAGACTGGAGAAAGAGTTAAACACGGAAGAACCAAGGATTGAAGGTCATTCATAGCTGCACAAAGAACCAGAAGCCAGCCTGAGCCACATAAGACCCTGTCTTAAAAACATTAAAAAACATTTAAAAACATTTTAAAGCCTCAATCCACATACCCTTATTCTGCAGACTGGAAAAAAACTCCATTCTGTTTACTGTTGAGGCAATGTATGCTATGCATTCCTCTAGTAAGGGATAGAACTGAATTCAAATCTAGGTAACATTACCTCACTTTATCTTTAAAATATGTGATCTTCTTTTCCTATCAATTTACTATTTGTTTCAGGGCAGGGGAGAAATGAAGAATGGGATACATCTTTACGGTACTTTTAATTTCTGTAAATTAGAAGGTATCTTGAGTTTTCAGTTAAGTTGAGTAATGAAATATGTAAGAAGCTATTTAGAATTCCATTTTTGCATGTCAAGATTGAAAATAGAGAAGTGCATGTCATTTCATGTTTAAATGTTTTAAAGTACATTTAAAAAAATTTTTATGTCTAAGAGAATTATGCTACATGTCCTACAAGGCCCACAGAGGATAGAAGAGGGTTCCAGATCCGCTGTAACTGGAGTTATAGTCAGTTGTTAGCCACCATGAGGGTGCTAGGAATTGAACCTGGGTCTTCTGCAGGAACAGCTCATAACTGCTAAGCTATCTATGTCTTGAGCCCCTATTTTTATACAAATTATGTATTGACATAATTGATAATGTGAAATTATTTATATATTCTGGGTTTTTTAATTATTTTCTTTTTTTTTAATTTTTTTAATTAATTTTATTTATTTCTGTATGTGTATGAATGTACTGTCTGCATGCAAGTCTGTGCACCCGTGTCATGCAATGCCGCGGAGGTCAGAAGACGGTCTCGGATTCCCCTGGAACTGGAGTTCTCCTGGAATTGGAGTTTCAGACGGTTGTGGGTATGAATGTACTGTCTGCATGTAGGTTGGTGCACCCATGTTGTGCAATGCTGAGGAGGTCAGAAGAGGGAGTCGGATTCCCCTGGAATTGGGGTTACAGATGGTTCTTAGCTGCCATGTGGGTGCTGGGAATTGAAATATCTAATATTCAACAAATGGATTTTTAAATTACATAAACAACATGGAGAAATGGACACAGACCCTGACAAACTATATTATTTCATTTTACAATGCTAAATTTCTGTGAGAAACAGAAGTTAATTGTTCATCAGTATCTAAAATGTAAAAGTATAATTTGCCTAGGTGTTCTTAGACTTTATTCAGGGTCTCATCTCACATGATTTTACCTACCATTGTGTTTATGATAGAAACATGTTCTCACCTGTGGAAAATATTATTCTCATCAAATAAACTTTGCCCAATTAAAAGAATATGTATGTGGCTAGAGAGATGACTCAGCAGTTAAGAAGACTAGGTACTCTTGCAGAGAACCTGGGTTCGATTCCTAGCACCCATATAGCATCTAACAACCCATCCTTAACTCTTTTTCAGATGGATCCAATGCCATCCATGGGCACCGCATAGCATAGATACACTTACACACATGCAGGCAATACCCCCATATAATAAAATAATTAAAATAATCAATAAAATATGTTTGGTTTTTAAAAATATTTTTATTGATCTTTTGTGAATTTCATACAACAGTTTTTAATCAAATTTAGATCCCTTCTCTCATTCATTCTCCTCCCCCCACCAGGGCTCATGCATAAATCTTATTTAGTCAACCATTTTACCCAGATGTCCTTTGGAGCAAAATCAGCCTATACAGAGATCTTAAGGAAGGTCTACTCTCCTTCATCCAACGTAATCAGTTTCCAACAGTTCTCAGGTTAGGGTTTGCCCACCACCCATCTTCCGCTAACCAATCTGGGCTCTTATCTGATTGAGTTGTTGTGGGTCTCGTGCTGGAGGTCAGCATTGCCACAAGATCACGCGAGCAAGCTCCCAGTGGCCTGAAAGACCCTCTCTCCTTATGCTCATAGACCAAACTTGGCTTTTTCAGTCTTTCTGCCTCCTCTTCTACAATGGTCTCTGAGCCTTGGATGGGTGAGGATAAATATAGGAGTCTTATCCAAGGACCCACACTCTGCAGTCTCTGGTTCTCTAAAGCAGCCAGTAGTGACCTTCCATGTGCTTCACAATTGGTTGTATGAGGAAGCTTCACTGATAAAGAGTTGGGGGGTGCAGAGGGAAATTATTGGCTTGGGAACCCCCTGGGAAATACACATCCAGTATCTGAACATTACTACATGTGTATGCCTGAGCACTGCATGGCAAGGAGCACAGTGGCAGACAAGAGAGAACGCCCTCTGAGTGGTTGGTCAGACTAGTCCAAGAGACTCCTAAAATAATAGTCTATTTCCAGAGCTCTTAGTTATCTCCCATACCTTAGAGGTAAGATTCTACTACTGAAGACAGGACATGATTCAGGCACAGAATTTGGAGCAATGGAGCAGGAACTGACCTGGAAGCATTTTCCTTGAAGACTAGCTCTCATAGTTCTAGAGGATACTAAGTCACCTGTTAAGGGAGAAAATCAATAAAATGATTTTTAAATAGAATATGTATACATGGGTATTTATACATATATACACATATAGCTCTATACACACATACAACCTCTTAAGGCTAATACTATTAAACACATGAGAGATATCATAATCAAATAAATTGTGTGTTTAGAATACATTTTATATGTATGTATTATGAAATGTGGTTATTTATTTATTTATTTATTTGCTTGCTTCTTCACATGTTGACTTGGGACAAAGTCTCACTGTGTAGCCCTGGATGACTGTATTTGATCCACTTGACTCCCCTTGGGGTGCTGAGTTTATGGTCATTACCACTATTACCACTATGCTTAGTTTAAAAAGGAAATGCAAATTAAAACAACTTTAAGATTTCATCTTGCTCTGGTAAGACTGGTCGTGGTCAAGAAAACAAATGATACCAAATGCTGGAGAGGTTGTGGGGAAAGGGGAACACTCACAGCTGGTAGGAATGCAAACTCATGGAACCCTGGTGGAAAGCAGTGTGGAGAACTCTTAAAAGACTGAAAATGAACTTACCATTTAACCTGGTCATACCACTCCTGGGTATATACCCGAAGGATTCATCCTATTGCAGAGATACAAGCACAACCATGTTTATTGCAGCTCTTTTCACAATAGTGAAGAACTGGAAGCAACCCAAGCCTCCATCAACTGAT
Organism: Rhizomys pruinosus; assembly: GCA_009823505.1. Taxonomy (NCBI): domain Eukaryota; kingdom Metazoa; phylum Chordata; class Mammalia; order Rodentia; family Spalacidae; genus Rhizomys; species Rhizomys pruinosus. Next base: position 1,294,258 of record VZQC01007033.1, on the reverse strand, counting down.
GAGTAGATAATGAAAATGTGGTACATTTGTACAATGGAGTTCTATACAGCGGTGAAGAAAGATGACATCATGAAATTTATGGGTAAATGGATGGAATTAGAAACTATTGGGCTAAGCGAAGCACAGTCTCAGAAAAAAAAGAAAAAAAAGAAAAAAAAAAAAAAACAATGTTTTTTTTTGATCCCAGCACCAAATCCCAAGTTGAATAATGTGTTAGTAAAAATAATACCACATTGACTGCTATAACTATAGATATAGCTCGAGGTTTATGTCTCTATTTTCCTTAGTCCTAAGATTTATGAGAAAGAATAATGCTCTTTTTTAAAAGTACATCAAAACATACATCAATATGTGATGTAATTTAGGAATGTAAAGTTAAATGTCTTTTCACCTGCATGCAAGCTTACTGTTAAACTGTGAATTCCTAAATGTGTTTTGTAATTAACCTATAAAATTTTTTAAATGCCATTAGCCTTCAAAAAGAGAAAATATTTAAGATAACATCTAAACTCTCATATTTAATATTTGCATGTAATCATATAATTTTCTTGCACATACCCATATATGTAAACAGATAACAGGACTTACATCAATACATATTTGAAAAATAAATGAAATGCATGGATAAAAAGAATTTAGCAGTCAGGCATGGTGGCGCACACCTTTAATCCTAGCACTTGGGAGGCAGAGGCAGGCAGGTCTTTGTGAGTTCAAGGCCAGCCTGGTCTACAGGGTGAGTTCCACTATTCAATGATAGTAAACTATCTATTATTATTATTGACATTGCTGACTTTTAAAATTCTTTTGATGAATGATTTCAATGTCTGTACACTGAGAACCATTATTCCTTCAGAAATGTTGTGAGGAATAAGTAAAGGGTACAAATTTACTGCATAGCCCTTTGTCCTGTGTATAACAACAGAATATTACTCAGAGCTAAAAGCAACAGGGCTGCATATGCATTGAACAACCTTACTGGATCTTAAATGCATTACTTTAAATCAAATAAGTGAAATCAAAAGTATATTATTCTGTTTACATGATGAATGAATGAGAACCCAGTGAGATGATTCGATGGGTGAAAGCAGTGACTACGAAAACTAATGCCTGAGTTCTCCCTGGAACCTACATGGTAGAGAAGAGAACTAACTCTGGAAAGTTGTTTACTCACCTCCACATGTGCAATGTGACACACACACACACACACACACACACATACACAGAGTCAATGAATAAAACGTATTAAAAGTCAACAAGAAAATCAAATGTAAGCAAAAGCAGTGTTTTGGTATACTTGAAGGACTTTCTGGAGTAGTGAACACCTCCTTTATCTTGATCTGAACTTAGCTTATATGAAAACATATAATTCATAGAATTAAACTCAAGAAAAAACCCAATTAAACTGAATTTTTACTAAATTTTTAGTTTGGCAATGGGTTTGGAAAATACATATGATGGAAGGGGTCTGGAGCTGTTCCAAATGTAACAGGTTTGTAAACATTTCTTCATTTATCCTTTGCTTATTAAAAGCCACTTGATAAAGGAGCTCTACATCAGAGGTAGGCTTACGAATCTGAATGTTAGGATCCATGTGGTCTCAGGAGACCACTTGATCTTGCTTTCCTCACTTCTTATCTGCAGGGATGTTTGCTGTGAATGTTCTGTTATGAGGGGCATGTGACTAAAACATTCTAGGCACTAAAGAAACACTGGTTTCCTTCGGTAGTTATTTCAATCCATAGTGGCCCTAAAATGTTTTATTAGTAAGAAATTTGAACAGATAAAAACTATAAAAACCTCAAAGTTCTTCTGAAAAAGCACATTTCATTGATTTCAATAGGTCAGTTTATGCCCATGACCCTTTAAGTAAATAAAGAGATACCAGCTTCACAATTGTCTTCCAGCGTTCACTCTTACATTCTTTCTTTGGACCCTAAAATTTAGAGTAGTAAAATTATATGCCCAAGGACACTGCCAGTAATGGTCAGACTTTAGATAAAAAAACATTTGGTTAGGCTTCCTAACCTAAGCTTTTACTCTTTGGCTTTCCATGTATACATGCACATACAATGATGCACACATGCATATGTGCTCACTACACACACACACACACACACACACACACACACACACCACATATCAAGAAAGAAGAACACAGAAAGTCTAAGCTTCTCAATTGAAACAGCTTAGCTAATTTATTTCAAAGTTTATTTATCTGTACAAAAACTGGGTTTATATCAAAACTGATGCTGGTGATTAGTAAATTATAATTTAAGATGTTATATATGTTCTTGTAAGACAAATGTGCCTCTGTCTGTCAGTGATAAAATTCTACTAATTACCAATATTGTCTGGGATCCCACTGAAGGAGTTAAACCTGACCTTCAACAGGACAAAAAAACCCTACATATTTTAGCATAGTCTTTGTGATAGGAACAAAGTGTGTCTGAGAACTACAAAGATATAATTATTGCTGGAGAGATTATCTGGGAAGAGTTAGAGGTGAAACAAAAGCATTTTGGTAAAATGAATTAAATTGTCTGTCACTGATGGAATAGGGCTGAATTGCCCGTTGTCATCTGCTGACGCAAGCCCATACTTCTAGAATAAAAGTTAAAGAAATGATCACACTGTGTAACATGAGTCATTGCAAGGCTAATGTATAAGGCAGGAGAAAGGACGAAAGCTCCTCAACATGCTACAGAATGCAAAGAGAAGTGAACAATAGATTGATTCACCCAAGACTGTGAGCTCCTGTGATGGAGGAAGGACTCTACTGTGAATTATTATTGCTATTCTTCTTGCTAAGATAGAGCTTCTCTTCTTCCTATACAACTTCATTCCCACCATATCTGTCATGGCTGTGAACATCTGAGGAATTATTGCACTGTGCAGAGGAAAAGCCTGCAGGGGGAAATGGAAAGAGATGGTGATTAGTAATAGCTACTGATGAAGGGACTGTGTGTGAATGGTTTAAGGAAGAGTTAAGATCCATAGCACATTTGATCATTTATGTAATAAAAAGGTTAAATTCTATATAAGGATGAATTTATAATATACATATCAAATGTGTTTATGCAGTCATATATTTATATATTTATACACACATATAGCTATTGTGCACACATACAGATATATGTAATAGAAGTGATGGTAGGTTATAGAAGTGACCATTGTTGAGAGCCCCTGTTTGCCATTGAGATATTAGGAGACAGTTGTTGATCTTGGTCTTTTACCCTCAGCTGCTGTCATCTAGCCCAATAACATACTCTCTGTTGGAGACAATCCATGCCCTATAGTTTCTCAATAAATACTGGGTCAATAAAGACTCAAGTCAGAGTCTTTATTGAAGACTGTGAAGTCTCTACCGCAGTTGAAAGCCCATAATACCAACTGGGTAGTCATCAAATCCAGCTCACTTTTTCACTTGGCTGAATTTCATCTCTTACCTCTGTCCTTACTTACATGAACCACTGCAGACTTGACATTGACAAGCTTGGAGCAAATGCTTAGTGCAAAATTGCCACTTTTCAGCATTGGTTTCTCTGGGAACCTGAAACAAGACCAATGTTCTATTTACTTTTTCTATGGCTGTGAGAAACACCATAACCAAAACCAACTTAGGGGAGGAAAGGATTTGTTTCCATTTCACTTCCAAATCACAGTTTGTCCCGAAGGGAGTCAGAGAATGAACTAAAGAAGAAACCTGGAGACAGGGACTGAAATACAGATTCCTAAGGAGGAATGCCCCTTGCTGGCTTGCTCCCTATGGCTTACTTAGCTTTTTTCTCAAATAGCCCAGGTGCACCTGCCCACAGATGGCACTAGTGAGATTAGGCTGGGTCCTCTTACATCAATTAACAATCAAGAAAGCACCCCATGGACATACCCATAGAGGAATCTGGTGGAGGGAGTTCCTCAATTGGGATTTCTTCCCAAGTGACTCTAGTTTATATCAAACTGACATAAACTATACAGCACAACACTTAGAAAACTGTAAGCTTGACTCAGGGTGACCAGAGTCCAAGTCAACAGCTCCAGAGAGAGTGGACTGTTTTGCCTCTCATCCACCTGTGCCCCTTTTCTAAGCCTAGGGAACAACCTGCGGAAGAGGGGGCGTGGTAGAATGTAAGGGCTGCGATTGGGGTGAATGGTGAAACTACAGCAATGTAGTCTGGACACTCATTTGATCAACTTGATTGAACAAACAACCTGTCACCCCCCACTGGATGGTGGGGCTGTAGGTGTTTGGGCACAACAGCCTGCAGATAGGTTTTGCATGAAGGATGCTTGTACTCATGGATTATCACTTATAGCTAAAAATGAAAAAAAAAAAACTGAGAGAAAGATGCAGGACAGTTATGGCAGAATGCATGATCTGGGATGGGGTGGGGGTGGGGGGGAGGGAAGGGGAAATGGGCCTGAACTGAATTGGAAAAATGTATGAAATGCACAAAGCATCAATAAAAACTAATAATAAAAAAAAAAAAAGAAAACTGTAAGCAATAAAGCTGGCATCCTGGACTCTGTCCATGACCTAAACCAAAACATGTGGAATGAAAAAAAAAAAATAGCTAGTTGGAAACCTCTATAACTCCTGTAAATACACAGAAAATCAGAGCATAAACTATCACTTGAAGGGCATAAATTCAAATAACAATGTTACATTTTCATTAAATGAAAATTAATTCCTGCTAATATTTATCTTAGTTTATGTTTTTTTTTAATTTTTTTATTTAATTTTATTTATTTCTGTATGTGTATGAATGTACTGTCTGCATGCAGGTTTGTGCACCCGTGTCGTGCAATGCCTCGGAGGTCAGAAGAGGGTGTCGGATTCCCCTGGAACTGGAGTTCTCCTGGAATTGGAGTTTCAGACGGTTCTCGGCCGCCATGTGGGTGCTGGGGATCGAACCCGGGTCCTCTGCAAATATAATATAAAGTTTATTCACAAAGGAGACCTCCTGGCTGCTCTGTGCAATCCTTTTAGACCGAACATCTGGAATTAATGAGATCACATAACATAACTTAACTACTGTTCTGTAATTTTTTTTTATTAACCCCATACACCTAAATTTTCAGGTAGTTGTAAATTGCAGTAATTAATAAGAAGTTTACCAGATCAACAAGATCTGGCTTCTATGCCACATGTCTACTAGAAACTAAAGAGCCAGAAGATAAAGTTAGGCAGTGGGTTTATTCATAGGATGTATGATATACTTCCATGACTACAGAGTAGTTTAGCTTACTTATTTCCAGTATATTCTCAGTCATGAGTGTATATGATCTCTTCTGGTTTACCAGGTATCTGTTTTCCCAATGCTTCTAACACTTTTCGTTGTGTCACGAAAACAGGTTGGATTGTCAAGAAGAAAATCATCTTGTATATTAGAAACAAACTGTGAAATTCTAAATATCATGGACAAAAGGACATATGCTGAGTCACATTACCTAGAAAGCCGGATGAAAGACAGTGTATAAGCTTTAGAACTCCAGACACCATGGCCATAAAACCATCTCATGAATGAAGAGTTCCACTATTTTATAGTTTATTCCACTATTATCCTTTAAGGAGCAGTGGGACACATTGTGAATAGATGGTTGGTGATGCATTGAAGTGCTCGATCAAGGAATGAAACAACAAGTAATTTAAAGAGTCATAAAGTGTCCCTGTCGAAACAACTTGAGCAGACTAGAGTCCAAAATGACAACTCCAAAGAAAGTAGACTGTTTTCTTCTCACCCACTTGTGCCCCTTTCCCAAAGTCCAGGGAACAAATTGCAGAAGAGGAAGCGTGGTAGAATGTAAGGGCTGCAGAGAGATAGGGGTGAATCATGAGACTACAGCAATATAGTCTGGACTCCTAATTGATCAACATGCCTGTGCATACAAGCTTCTCCAACTTGACTATGGGAACCTTGGGTTGTTCAAAATTTGGACATAGATACTTGCAAAATGCACCAATTACCTAATTGTACGGCAAACTGAGCAACATCAATGTTATCTGAAAACAACTGTGTTATTATATTATAGAATCCCTTAAAAATAAACAATAATAAAAAAATAAAAAAATAAAAAATAAAAATGTTTCCCTGTCATGCATTGGACACACACACACACACACACACACACACACACACACACACAGACCAAATAAAGACTTGCTAGAGGGGAATGAAATTTGTGCCTTTGGAATTTTCCTACTAGATGTGTTTATAATGCTAAGTTTTGTTTTTTTCTACAAATTTCAGAATACTGAACACAGGGTTAGGTGTAGTTCAATGTGTTTGCCTAGCATGTATGATGTCCTGAGTTTGACTCCCACCACCAACAAGGAAAATAAATAAATGAAATAAAAAGAATAGCCATCATACAACACTTGGCCACACGGCTTTATGTACTATAAAAATATCGTGTTTGTGGATATGGTAGGTTACACAGTTTTCTGTAGTCTGGTGAAGTGTGATGACTTCTTGGTCATTTATCTTCTCTTGGGTCATTAAGGCACAATGAGAACCAGGATGCTATATCTGTCATCTGCACATGTTGAAGATTTGGCATGAGGGGCAGTCAGGCCAATAACCAGGGTAGGTAAATGCAGCTCTGTTCAGGCAAATCCCTTCTTCCTATCTAGCTTCAAAGTTCTGTTAAATGCTTAGAGGTATATATTGTTTACTGTAATGACAAACCACTTTAATATTTAAGAGTTTTATCAACTTTGTCTTTGAAAGCCTGGAAGAGTCATCTGATAGAACCCGTGTGAGAGCACAAGAAGCCCTGCAGGCTGAATACATGAGTGCTAGGTCCTGTGGTATTTGTTTTGAACACATAGTGAGTCACTTCAGTGGCAGAGTCCTGTGACAAGTGGAGCAGCTGACCGGTGCTGCTGTCTGCCCATCACTTCAGCTTCACGAGTTTCCCCAAATCTTTCCTGCATCTAGGGTAAGTGAAGAAGTGTTTTTAGATCAGCTCAAGTAACCAGAAACTGAATGCCTTTTCCACGGAGAACTCGTTTTCTCTGGGTATGTCCTATTGTGAACTGTCAGAACACTTGCAAATGGCAAAGTCTCCAATTAATAGTGTTCCGTTCCTAGTATTTTTTGCTTCTAAATTGCTTGTCTTCAAATATATGAGACTTCAAAATTTTTGTCCTGAGAATTTTATTTTCAGCAAGAAATTTAAGCTAGCCCTCCATGAAATGAAGAATGCATATTTTGTTATTGGTGTGGAAAAATGAAAGACATTTTCCCATAATCCTTAGTTATATTCTTAGGTGAGATCCAGGATCTAAAACCTGATAAAAAGAAGAGAATTCATTATGATATTTTAATCTGGAAAATGTATATACATTTTCAAATTTTACATCACAACCCAATGAGGAACACATTTTGACAGAATATTTATCATAATTTTTTTTCCTTTAGAGTTACTCTACCTGCTTTTGAAAACACTATAAGAAGTTATCACTATTAGTTGAAGATAACCATACACAAAATCAAAAACCAAAAAGCTTACAGAGAAAATTTTTGCTGCACTAAAAATAGTTGCAAAATTTAAGAGACACATTCATCAAACATCTGAGAAATTTCACTAGGAATGCACTCCAGGCATGTTCAATTATGGAGGCCATGATGAAATTTTACAGTTATCACTTCTGCCCACATAAAAATGGGATTTCAGAGTGGTCCTTAATCCCACCACTCGGGAGGCAGAGGCAGGCAGATCTCTGTGAGTTCAAGGTCAGCCTGGTCTACAGAGCGAGCTCCAGGCCAGCTGGGACTAAAAGGGAGAGACCCTGCTTCAAAGAAAAAAAAAAGAAAGAAAGAAAAAGGGATTTCAGAAACTTCAGGCATTAATTCTAGTAAGTTCAATCATGCATCATAAACTTCATTCATTCATTCAAGCAAGTTCATTCATTCACTATGTTTGCTGATTTCCTGAGCATTCATGTCAGATGATCATTCTGCTGAAGTGACTGTAGCATCCGACAGCACACAGAGGTAATTTATTAAGGTCTTCCCAAGAATGAAAAGCAGAGATCCTATGCAAATATACCCCACTGCACTACAATGGCTCCTCCCCCAGTCAGTGCATCACACACAGTCATTGATTGCACTATCTAGGAGACTTCCTAGGGACTCTGCACTCTCCTGAGTTGGCATGTGTATTTATTCTTCATTATTTAAAATAGTCCTATGAAGTAAGGATTATTACTACTTTTATTTCTCAGAAGAAATAAAGACTCAGAATGTATAAGTAAATCATCTAAAAACAACATGGGTAGAAAGTAGCAGGACCAAACTTTGAATCAAGGCCTAAACTCTATACACTGCAAATTTAGCTACTTCTCACATGGGGCCAAGGAAGCGCTGAAGCGTGCTTACACACTATGCCCAGCTTTGAGGCTGTGCAGATAACCATTAAGGGCTGCATATTTGCAAATGCTTCACAATAGATATTAGGTGAATTTTTCAGAGTTATCCAGAAACACAGACACAAAAATATAATAGATTTCTTCTAAGGAATTTATGTTGTTGTTGTTCCCTCTCATTTGTATTGCTCCAAAATATGCCTATATAAACACCACATATATACCAAAATTATGACCTTCATAAATAAACAGTATGTTAATCCCAAAATATGTTTAAGAATTCATATTTTCCCCTTTAATTTTATATTACCCTAAAATATGAATATATACCTTCCAACCACATACAGCAATTACAATGTCTGAAAATAAATGATAAGTTAATTTTAGAGCTGGTTAAGAGATTCACATTATAACAGCACAGTTGCTTTCAGATAGAAAGAAATATAACAATAATAGTGTTCAGCTTACCTTTCAACTGGGGATTTGGTGCTAGCATCTACAAATGAGGGATACCATTTGTCTTTTTTTTTTTTTTTTTTTTTTTTTTGCAGGGGAAGTGTTTCTTCACTTCGCCATACATGGCCTTTGAGTTCCATCCATTTACCTGCAAAGCTCATGATGTCATCTTTCTTTATTGCTGAATAGAACTCCACTGTGTAGATATACCACACTTTTGGTATCCACTCCTCAGTTGAGGGACACTTAGGTTGGTTCCAACTTTTCGCTATTGTGAAGAGAGCTGCAATAAACATGGCTGTGCATGTATCTCTGCAGTACGATGAGTCTTGTAGGTATATACCCAGGAGTGGTATGGCTGGGTCAGGTGGTAAGTTCATTTTGAGTCTTTTAAGGGTTCTCCACAATGCTTTCCATAGGGGTTGCAGGAGTTTACATTCCCACCAGCAGTGGATGAGTGTCCCCCTTTCCCCAAAACCTCTCTAGCATTTGGTGTCTTTTGTTTTCTTCATCTTAGCCAGTCTTATCAGAGTGAGATGATATCTTAGAGTGGTTTTAATTTGCATTTCTTTAATTATTAATGATGTTGAACACTTTTTAAGATGTTTCTCAGCCATCTTCACTTTCTCTCTGGTGAAGTCTCTGTTCAGCTCTTTACTCCATCTTTTGAGTAGGTCATTTGTTTACTTGCTTCTTTGTTTTTTTGAGTAGTTTATATATTCTGGATGTTAGTGCTCTGTCAGATGTATCAGTGGTGAAGGTTTCCTCCCACTCTGTGGGTTTTCTCTTCACTTCCTTGATTGTTTCTTTCACTGTACAGAAGCTTTTGAGTTTGATGAGGTCCCACTTGTCAATTGTTGGCCTTATTTCCTGCGCAACTGCGGTTTGATTTTTTTTTAGGCAATTCTGAAAGCAGAGACATTGTAAACTTTTCATTCAGCCCAGTGCTGATTAATGACAATATGTATGAAGAAGTAATAAAGCAATGAAAGACGTGCTAGCTGGTTTACACAGAGTACTCATAGAATATCACAATGTGATGCTGAAGAGCATGCAAATGTGAAGGAAGAAGCCATGGCCCAAGAAAAACCTGGTAAGAGTATTTTTGTGGGGAGTGCACACTGACAAAAGCCTTGATGTGATCATTAAGAGTGCTGAGAATTCCAGAAACCTGAGTAGACAGAGGGGTGGAAAGAGTAGGAGACCATGTCTGAACAATGTCAACAGATCCTGAGATATCTTTTTGTTGAAACGAGGAGCCATTGCAGAGGTGAAGCCCGACAAACCAGGGATGGGCTTCATCTCTATAATTGTTCCTGTATTCACACGGGCTTGTTCTAGAGGTTCTGTTGACAGTAAGCTGATGAGGAGACAATATGGGGCTTCAAGGAAATAAAGAATGGTTGTGGGGTTCAATGGTTAAGAGGACTGGCTGGTCTTGTAGAGGACCCAGGTTTGAATCCCAGCACCACATGGCAGCTAATAACTGTCTGTAACTCTAGTTCCAGGATATCTAACTCCTCATCTGACCTCCGTAGGCAATGCATGACATGGGTGCACATACACAAATGTATACACATTATATACATTCATAAGCATAAAATAATAAAAATAAATAATAAATATAAAAGAATGGTTGTATATTATGTCTGTGAGAACCCAACATGATGACTGTGCAATTAAAGAGATATGGTTGGGTTCTGAATCTACTCTACTTTAAATCTGAAAGCTGCTAGCAGGGACAGAACTGAGAGTGTCAGAGAAGAATTAAAGATGGCCTTCTGCTTTGTGGAATGAAGAGCAGAGGTAGAGACCTTTCCCTCTTTGCAATGGAAAAGAATGAAGGACATAAGTTGGGGGGAACATCAAACATTTATCCTGGACCTAACATGTGTGGGACAAAGGTTAGATAGTACACAGTGATGTCAAGCAGGTGATGAGGATCAAGGACAAAGTTTGGAGATGTGATTATGGGGTCTTTGATGAGAAGCAGATGACCTTCAATGAGCCAGGCTAGGCAAGATCAATGAGAGACTGAGTTCTGACCACTGAACCCTAGGACATCAGACACCGAGTTGCAGCTGAAGAAAGAGAAGAAACCTTTAAAAAAATGTACCTCTATGAGTAAGAAATAAGCTGTTGAGCCAAATGTCCCCCCATGAAGGTCAGAGAAGATGATAGTATAGACCTCACAGCTGGACATAGGAGCATGGATCCTAGTGTGTGACCAGCAGAAGATCTGTTGAGAGAAGTACGCAATAAAAACCCTGACCCAGGAGGCTTCACACCAAAGAGGGATTTCAGACAGTGCACACAGCAATTAAATCACAAGGAACAAATTTCAACAAGTCTTAACTAAGAGAAAGTCAAACACTCTGAAAACAGATAAATTTCTTGGAATGTGATAAAGAACTTGAAGACTCCAATGATTGAGGGGAGAAAAGCCAAGAAGGAAGACAGGAAGCAGATGTACCTTGTACTGTAGCCTGAGACACAAAGCCTAAGGCAGTCTCAGCTTCAGCAATAATTAAATGATGAGATTTTTTTTAAGTGAACAATCTCATTTGGCCAAATTTTAGTGGATAAGGAATTTGACATGTATGAAGACAGAGTTTGACAGCTCAGTCAATCACAAGAAACGTAATATCTAAGAGAAAGGAAGATTAAGAAGTATCTTTGTGATGATCTAGAAAATATCATTACTCTGTATATTGCAAAATGCATATATTGTCACAACTCCAAAAGCAGAATGCATCCTGTAGTTGATGGCATTTTACTATTTAAATTGGCAGCATGCTTCCATCCCACAAGATGTATAATGTAGTAATGGGAGATTTTATTATCGATATTGGCTTCAATCTAATAAAATACGGGTACAGGATGAGTACGTAAAGGAAACAGCCGAAATAGACATGAGGGTGAGGAAAAAGAAAGTGGAAACAGATCATGTGAACGTCATTATCATTCAGTAAATGTTTGTTGAATGAATGAGAACGTCGATTGGGGTAACACGAATTTTTGTTGTCATAACTGTATGTTCAGAACCAGAAGAAAATAACTATGACATGCCATAGCAGAGAGAATGGGAGACTGAGGCTTTCCAAAGAGTGGACAAGCACACAGTGAGACGTGGCATGTTCAGAGAGAGCAGAGGGTATCAGCAAAGGAGAAGACTCCGGAATGTGTCATTAAAAGGGGGAATTCCTGAGAGAGAAAGATAGATGGTAGTTCTGAGTTGTGCAGATTGGAGGTGTGTCCATTGAATACTAGAAGGGACATAAAGGTTAAAGTTAAGGTTGTGGGGTGGATGAGACCCATAAAACTTGACTGTAGGAAGCAGAGAGGGCAATTGCTGTGTATAGCAGTGATAATGGCCTGAGATGCTAGAAGGAACCTGAGTTTTTCCAAAGTCCTCAAGGGCACAGAACAGTGAGAAGGCTGAGAGGAAGGCCTGAGTTTCAGGAGAGGGCAAAGAAAATAATGCTCAAGAATAATTCAGACAGGCGGAGGGAAAATGCACGCACCTCCCTCACTGGGCTCACTTACTCCTCAACGAAGTCCTATGTTTGCTGTTCCCAACGTTAGCTTTCAGATGAGAAAACGGGAGCTCAGGCTTGTGCAGCTAAGACAGTGTTTGAGTAATAAATCGGCACATTCCCAGGAGACACTGTGTTCTGAAACAAGGCTTCACTAGTCTGTCACCCAGAGTGGCACTACCCAACCCAACAAAGATCTGGGAGCACATCTTTAGGACGAGGGCAGTTTGTCAAAGAGGTCTCATCTATAGGGAAATTATGAAAGCCACAGTGTGGTGGTAACTGTTGCCACTTAAGAGTTGTGCAAAGCAGTTAGTCTTCAAGGCTCTGGGCTTGTTCTCTATGAGGTGCATTAGGTAAGGGTGGAAAGGAATGTATATTTATGTGTATTATTCCTTGTCTCCTCCTAGCTGCATCCAGGCACCTCTCTGCTAAATCTCCACCAGTCAGTGCAGATGCTGGGCGCTGAACTCCCCTTTCCCTTTTTAATTCCTTTGAGGCAGTGATTGTGAAAGTTGAGCTTTCTGATTCCATTGGCCATTAGTGCAACAGGAATTAGACTTGACTAGTCACTAAATACATTTGTCACATTGACCCACGTAGAAAAAGTAATGTTTTTCAATTCTGTTTAAAACTATAGCAAATCATTCTATTATAGTGTCATTTAATATGCAAATTGCAGTGCTATTCATAAAATATGGTTTTAAAAATATTTAAAAATGAAAATAAACTCTGGGTAGTATTAAAACAACCACAAGAAAACATTAAACATACCCTCTCATAGGAGGAACTTTTGATTTGTGGTTTATGATGCAAGTACCAGGAAAACCAGCTAAGCCACACCTCGAGTGTTGCAGTCCTGAACGTTCTGCTCTCTCTAGAGCTTAGTGTTTTATGTTAGTCAACATTTAATTGTAATGTTCTCCTGTGTAAACGTCATTTCTCTTTAAATCAGCTAACTCAAGCTCACAGCCACCTCTCAGATGGATCTTTATTAAGAACCCATTTCTTTCCAATTGCTCACAGAATAAATGATCTATTGCAGTTCTTGCAGATGGGCAATCGCAGTTTTAACTTGAACCTAGTTATTTCTCATTCTGAAGCGTTTACATATTTGCCTGGACAGTATTACCTTCTGTTAATTATTGCCCAATATTTGAACCAGTGTATTACTCCATGACCAAAGAAATTGGGAAAAAAATTAAGGATAATTGTCTTCTATTAGTGCAAACTAAAAACACTGGCTGTAATCATAAAACTTCCAAATTAGTGGGAATATTGATAATAAAATTTGTGTCCTTAATCAAAAATGACCATTGCTATTTTAACCAAAACTCTTCTCATTTGCAGCTTATTTGCATCCTGAAATATATGAAATACAGTAAATCACATATCTAACGTTTACTATGAATCGTGTTCAAATGTGAAAGTTTCAGTTTAAGATCCTTAAACACAGGCTTTACATGTTTATATTTTCCCACTTTTTTTTAAACACAGGGACACCCTGTAGCTCAACTGGCCAGGAGCATGCTATGTAGACCAGGCTGGCCACAGTCTTACCAAGATCAACCTACCTCTGCTCCCCACATTCTTGGATTAGGGTGTGCAGAACCAATGCTGGAGTTCTGCCTTTCATAACACAATGTAATGGGTACTCAGTTGAAGAAAACGAAGACTGTAGGGGACCCCACTCTTAGCCTGCCTTTACAGCATGTGCTACCCACAGGCACAGGGCCCGGACCTGGATGATTTCTTAGAGCCTGGACTCTTCACAGAACTAACTTTCACCGTGCTAGATATAGAAATGGAGACCCTGTCTCAAAAAGACCAAAAGAAAAAAAAAAAAGAAAGAAAAAAGAAAAATAAAAAAGAAATGGGTAAGGAGAGAGGGGCAGAGATGGGGTGAGAAGTTCCTCTTGGGTCCATTCTTGAAGAATCTGAGAAGGTGGGTGACACAGAAGGGGGTCAGTCCTGCTTCCAGCCCAATGCATAGGAAGAAGGTTTCAGAACTGCTGAGTTTCTCTCCTTGTTATAGGAGAAAATGTTTTGATTCTGGTGAGATGTCTACACCACAGCAAATAAATTCCAATGTGTAAAGCTGAGAAGAAGACAACTAAAGGAGAAGCTCAGTCAGGAGCTTGCTGGGATGGTGTGTACGGGGCTCAGGACTTGCTCACCAGCACTACATGTAATTAAGGAATTTATTTTCAGCTAACATGGACTATGTGAGATCCTGTCTTCAAAGTAAAGTTTTAGTAAATAAAATATAATGAGATGGCCTAGCGGTTGGGAGCGCCAACGCTCTCGCAGAGGACCCAGGTTCGATCCCCAGCACCCACATGGCGGCTGAGAGCTGTCTGAAACTCCAATTCCAGGAGAACTCCAGCTCCAGGGGAATCCGACACCCTCTTCCGACCTCCGCAGCATTGTACGACACGGGTGCACAAACTTGCATGTAGACAGTACATTCATACACATACAGAAATAAATAAAATTAATAAATAAATAAATATATATATATATATATAATGAAGTAAAATTGAGGAAACCAGACAAGCATTTCACTGGACACACACACACACACATACACACACACACATACACACACACATACACACACACTCATACACACACATACACACATTCATACATACACATACACTCATACACACACATACACACACACATACACATACACTCATACACACACATACATTCATACATACACATACACATACACATACACTCATACACACACATACACACACACATACACATACACTCATACACACACATACATTCATACATACACATACACATACACTCATACACACACATACACACACACATACACATACACTCATACACACACATACATTCATACATACACATACACATACACTCATACACACACATACACACACACATACACATACACTCATACACACACATACACACATTCATACATACACATACACATACACACACATACACACATATGCACACATACACACACTCATACACACACATACACACATACTCACATACACACACACATACATACACACATACACACACATACACACATACACACATACACACATAGTCATACACATACACGCACACACATACACTCACATATATACACACATACACACATACACACATATACATACACATACACACATACACACACACGCATACAGACATACACACTCATACACACACATATACACACACATACACACACATACACACACATACACACACGCATACAGACACACACTCATACACACATACATACATATACACTCATACACACACATACACATACACACATACGGACACACATACACACACATACATACATACACATACACACACGTACACATACACACATACACACTCATATACACACGTACACATACACACATACACACTCATATACACACATACACACATACACACTCATATACACACATACACACATACACACACACACATACACACATACACACACACAATCAACATAATAAAAGGAAAGGAAGCTCCAAGGGAAATGACATATTTTTACATTAGCAAGAAGTGAAGATTGCTCAGTAAGACATGATGTGACAGATTCCAGTCTGCTCTCCCAAAGGACACATTTAGACACATTCCCAAAGGACAAAGGAAACAGAGGCAAACAGCTGACCAGCAGCTGGAGGCCAGAGCCCTCTGAGCCGTGGAGGTGCAGTCTTGTGAAGGCAGCCCTGGAACAGAAGGCCGCATTCTTCCCGGTTCTTAGCCGCCCTTGTTCTGTGATCAGATGATATGTCTCACAAGAAAAACAGCCCTATTGGAACATTCTTGACTGCTGGTTCATTTTCTAAAGTTAAATGCCCATGCACACTTACAGTTATATACACATATGTCACAGTTACATTTAAAGCATTTGGTTTGGAACCAGAGCTGAGGATCAGAAGCTGTTGAAAATTGTCACTACTTTCTGATAATCACCCCTGATAAGCCAGAGTGTTCCACCTGCAAGACCCAGACACAGAAGGCTGATGGAGAAGTTGAACATTGCAGTTAACCTTGGACTCGGAGGTTTCCACTCCCCATCTAAAAGCTTTGGATTCCTCTGTCCACAGAAAAGCATGCTTCTGATCTGTCCTTGCTGGAAAGGCCCAGCTGATGAAATAACTTCCTAGCTTCTGTCCTTGCCTTCATGACAGTTTTCTTCTTTAATAGTTTGTTTTCAAACTTTATTTGTCCCTCAGCAAACCTAGAGGATAACACACACTTTCAAACATAATGAGGGTTCCCTATAGGAACATCTTCCTGATAGCACCTTTCAACTCCTAACTAGCACACTCTGCTGTGGTGCTCTGGGCTTCCTCGAGATAGACTCACAGACCACCCGACAGACACCAACCAGGGCCTCCTCTCAACATTAACGGCTTCCTACTGGGTGGTCAGAGGGAAATGAAGATTTGTGAAAATTCCAAAACCAGTGAGCTGCAATCTTTACTGTGTACTTGAATCACCCAGAGTGCCTGCTCCAGTTATTTCTGATTGGACAGGCAGGACTTAAGGCAACTTTTTTGATGAGTCGTCTGGTAATCCAGTCCTACTAATTCCACACATGTAAATTCATTGAACTGTAATTATCTGCCCCATTTTTTCAGGATTATTCATTTTTTAGCCAGAGACTAGGCATATGAGTTAATACGCTCCAGAGACTTTTAGCTTAAGGCTAGTTTGTATTAAGCCAAAGACAGTTCTGTTCTGCTTTGTGCCGATCAGAACTATCATTTGCTAAAATGTTCTTTTTGCCACGGGGAACATCCTATTAGAATGGACTTAGGGATGGTGAACTCTTTCGAGAAGAACATGGCAGTTGGCCCTTAGAGTCCATTGGGTAAAATGTTCTGTCATACTAAAGTGAGTTACAGGGGAAGAATACAATTCTCTGTTCCAATATTAATGAATCTAGAACCACTTTTTCTTAGCCCCCACAAAGGCTGAAATGATGGAATAATTAGAAGTAGTCTTGCTTAATCTCCACTAGAAATAACCTGAGTTTAACCATGCATAAGAGTACAAAGTTAAATTTAGGAATAAAATTCAACAGGAAGGGCTTGAAGGAGGGGAGCAGGAGACATGGCGAAGGGCAGATGAGACATTCATAGCTGATGGGTTTGTTGGGGATTTGGAATGAGTATGAATAATTGGCATTTGCATAATAACCACCAAAACAGTTTGGAACTATCACCTCACACATCATCAAACAAAATAACACCAAGTGGAGGAAATGGCTTAGAAAGGTGCTATTTGGGATGAATTAAGCCACTGCAGTAACGTCTTCTGCCTCTTCTGGTCACGGAACTCTAATATTTATGTTCTAATAATAGGCTACGGAATTCTTGGGAGGATAGGCTCCACCGTTTGGGAAAACACCCCCAGTAAAGTCCTTTAGAAGTATACACACAGCATTCAAAATCCCTGAAGACAAAGTACAACAGAACGGTTCATTAACTGGAGAGACTATTTATTTGTCATTAAAACCAGGATGACTATATGCAGATCAACAGCCTGCATATTTCTCTTAAATCATTGCTAGCCTCTCTCCTGTCTACACAGTGATTTCACATCACAAAATGAACAGTCTGCTCCATTCCTCCGGTGAGAGCAGTCTTCAACCCCTGCAATTGTGAAGACTGTGTGTGTGTGTGTGTGTGTGTGTGTGTGTGTGTGTGTGTGTGCGCGTGTGTGTGATCTAAGCCTGCTCCACCATGCCGGCATCATGTTCCGAGTGTTTAATGCTGCATGTGTTGATATAGACAAAGGAGGCACTCTAGAGGGATGCTTTGAAATGAATTCATGAGATTTTCAAGATCAACGTCAAGATGTAGTTGCTGAAACTCAGCATTATATGAGTTTAGTTTTCTTTGGAGGTTGTGGTTGGCACCCAGATACCTTGTTTCCTCTGCCTAGATTCTGGGAGGAAGCCAGATACCAACCTGAATGTCAGTTGTTTGGTTAGATCATCTGTGTGCATGTATGTCCACCTGTGTATATGTATAGATATACCTTCTTTGTGAAATATTTTTACCTCATATCACATAACAGGTTCTTATTCCAATGTAAAATAAACTCCTTTGATTTATTAAGCCCAACGATCCCCACATAATTCAAACCTCATTTCAAATATCATTTTCTTTTTTTTCTTTTTTTTTATTTACTTTTTGAATGTGAATAAATGTACTATCTGCATGCAGGTTTGTGCACCCATGTCGTGCAATGCCGCGGAGGTCAGAAGAGGGTGTCGGATTCCCTTGGAACCAGAGTCAAAGACAGTTCTTAGCCGCCAAGTGGGTGCTCTGGGGATCGAACCCGGGTCCTCTGCAAGAACAGTCAGTGCTCTTAACCACTAGGTCATCTCTCCAGCCCCCAAATATCATTTTCTTAGGGTATATTCAAAGCCCTCCACCAAAGTAAGCCCTTTTGTAAATTTTATCATCGCCTTCCCTTTGTCCTTTCTTCTATACAGTTGGACACATTTTACAATAACCTGTATATTTGGTCTTTTACTTATTTAATGACTTCCTCATGAGTACAGAAATCTGTCTCCTTCTTCATGATCAGGCACATGAGGCCATGCTTTAATCCTGCAAACTCAGAAGCAATATAGGTTCGTTGAATGAATATAGGAGTAAATGAGCAAGCATATAAGGCAGAATGCATGCAGCTTTGAAATTACTAGTATGCTCAGCAATGCCATCTATTTTAATTTGAAGTTCCATTTTCTTAGTTATGTATAAATTGTGATTTGATTTAGAAATTATTTTACCTACTAAAATATAAATTATTTCTCTGTAATAAAATAATATTCATAATATCAATTATGTATTATTTTAGTAGTGGCAAATATTATTAATTACAACTGCATCATTACAAATTGGTGCTCTATTCTGTAAATTGGCCAGTAAAGTCAACCTTTTGTTAGCAAAGTTTCTAAATTCTTATTCGAACTTAATTTCTAACCCTACATGACATTTTCCTGGATATAGCCAGGAATGCATTTTTGTATTCCATCAAGAGTTACAAGAGAATATTTTCAATTTCTAGTCACTTTGATTTGTCTAGCTATGCTGGATACTCAGAACTGTGTTTAACATTAGGCTCAGAGTAGATCATAAATATACATTATCTTCCGATAGTGAGCCAAACTGCACTGAGCTTTGGTTCAGGATAGGAGGAGCCTATCAGAAAAACAGCCCACAGAGTGGGAGAGTTAAATAGACACTACTGTCTGACATCAGAAGACAAGGAGCACACACCTCCACACTATATATGTGTGGTGTATGTTTGTGTTCATGTGTGTGTTTGTGAGTGTGTGTGTATACATTTGCTTGTGTGTGCATGTACGTGGGAGAACAGAGGTCAACAGGGTGCTTCTTCTGTGATTACATTTGTACTTCTTGAGACAGAATCTTTTTATGAATCTAGAATTCTTTAATTCAGCTAAACTGTCTGGCCAATGAGCTTCAGGGATTGATGAGCCTCTGCTCTCCTAGTGCTGGGTAAACACATACCACCTGGTCCAGCCATCTACGTGACCGCCTAGGATCTGAACTTGGGTTCTCAAATGCAGGCAGCAGGCATTTTACTGACCGAGCTATTTACCCAGCTGCTGGAGGCCAGTCCGCAAGGCACGTTAGCACTTAACAGGGCTCGGAAGACAGAACCCAGGATTCTCCTTTCGCTGCTTGTCTCTTAACTCCCTTCGTTATTTTTAGGTCCAATGTGAGGCACATCAAAAGTAGTGAGCACTGGACTTAGCGATCAGTAGAGACCCATTGATAGCTCATTCCAGTCAGTGCAACGAGCTGAATGCCAGGCATGAGCATCTGTGATGTGCACTTCCTGGGGGAACATTCCAGGATTAGTTCTGTGTATCTCTTACGCACCTAAGCTAACTCTTCTAAGTTGGCCTTGCTCTGAAACTATGAGGCTCATGGATATCTGCAGAGTCTCCTGGGGAACTATGACAGGTTCCAGGGGTGGGAGAAAACCAAATCAGTTGATTCAGAATCTCTTGATTTGAAGATATTAAGGCTCCTTACATTTATTCAATGAGTTGTGAAAATAATGATCTGCTTGAAAATAAACACCACTGAGTGGGACAATGGCTCAGTGCTTACCACACAAGCACAAGTGCCCCGGCTTGATCTTCAGAACCTGGTTAAAAAAACAAGAGTGCTGGTATGTGCCTTTAATCATGACCTGGATGAAGACAAAGGCATATCCAGGGAGCTAGCCAGTCTAATGGAAACAATGAGTTCCACATTTAGTGGCAGATACTGTCTCAGTAATAATTAATAATAATAGTAAATGAAGAATACGGCTTGACATGAGTCAAACTTCTCTAGCCTTCACAGATGCACATACAAAAAATAAATATTAAATAAAATGAAATAAAATAAAACACCTGAAATTCATTTTGAAAAGGCTTTACTTGAAAAAAATAAAAGAATACATTTATTTTTATTCTTTTTTTTCTCTTTTAATAAACTTGCCTTTATCAGGGTGAAATTAACATCAATTGTTTTACTCTTTGTGAAAATTGTCTCTTTCTCTGCCTGGCTTTGTAGCATTTGTACTTCTATAGCTATAATTTTATATGATGGCTTGCTAGTATTTGTAGAGCAAAAACATTATATACAGTTTGTAGTGACAAAAGGTATAGAAAGTTTTTTTAGAAACTATGAACAAGGAAAGAGCAATAGGTTTATTTTAAGATCATAAAAATTTTATTAGATTTTTTTCTCCTTTGCACTGGTTGCTGTTACTTTAAAAGTCTTCTGGCATTTAACTAGCAATAAAAAGGGCAAAACAAACTGTTCCTTCCTTTAGATTTTGCAATTTTATGGCTCTCTTTTAGAACAACCAACTATGCCTATTAAGTGCATGTTTAACCACCTTCTTTTCTTTTTTTTTTCTTTTTTTTAATTACTTCTTTTTTTTCCTTTTTTAACAATAAGTAATAATTTATGAGTACAAGCATCCTTCATGTAAAACCAGTTTGCAAGCAGTTGTGCCCAAATCCACACAGCCCATGGGTCCCACCATCCAGCTGGGGGGGGGGGGGCTTGTATGTTCAATCAAGTTGATCAGATGAGTGTCCAGACTATATTGCTGTAGTTTTGTCATTCACCCCAATCGCAGCCCTTACATTCTATCACGCCCCCTCTTCTCTTCCACAGATTGTTCCCTAGGCTTAGAAAAGGGGCACAGGAACCACCTTCTTTTCATAAAGCAGCAGGACTATTATCTGCGGAACCTCCAGAGTGAGCAAGATAGTGTATTTGGGTGCCTGACATTTTTCAAAGATACTTAGGCAGCATCTGAAGTTAAGTGGCCTTGGCAACACTGATTCCCAACTCAGGGAGTGACATGTAGATAAATCAAAGAAGCCTGAGTTCCATTTGAATCAGATCATCACAAAGATTGTGGAGTATGCTCAGAAGCAAGTCCACAGTGACTAGACTCAGGGCCAGAACTCCAGAGCAATTTAAATTATCTTTCAAAATACATTAACACTATAATTTGGAAGACAAAGATAGAGGTCTCTACATTAAATCTGCACACAAACATTTGGTCACATAACAATGTCTTCGCCCCCCCCTCCAAATTGACAAGTTTTATATTGTCACATTATGTTGTTCACATGAACTTCATAGCTTCTCTTTGTTTTCACAGACTTACAGACTATGCAATAATGAGTTGATACCAGCCAGAGAATAGAGTGCCAGGCTTCTACCCAGGCAGAAAATAAAGACTGGATTTTAAAGCAACCAATGTATGTAACGATAAAATCTGAAGAATCTGAAGAACGAGAAAGACTTGTTTTTCAATCCTCCAAGGTAAATAAAACAATAAACTTCATTATTAAATAAGTTTCTGCTTTTCAGGTTTTTTGTTGTTGTTGTTCATTGACTTTATTGTTTTGCTATTGCCATAAAATAGTCTGAAAAGAAAAGGTTATTATATTCTATTTGGGACTACCAAAAATACTTTCCAGATACTCATTCTCAATTCTGCTATCTTTTCTATCATTACATAATTTCACTGTATTTCCTGTGAGTGTGTGCATGTGTGTGTGCGTGTGTGTGTGTGTGTGTGCGTGTGTGTGTGTGTGTGTATGTGTGTGTGTGTCTGTAAGCCAGAGGACAGCTCCAATTGCTACTTCTTAGGAACAAAGTCTACCTTACTTTGAGACATAGTCTCTCATTGGCCTGCACTCACCAAATAGAATTGGCTGGCCACCCAGAAAGCTTAAGTAATCTTCTCATTTCTACATCCTTAAGGCTAAAGCCCCTACGCCTAGCTTTTTTCATGTGAGTTCCCATGATCCAGCTCAAGTCTTCATGCTCATATAGCAAAAACTTTCCAGATTGAGCTATCTATGCAGCCCATGTATTTTTTATAATACTGTTTTATCTCACTAACCTTTTCACCAAGAATGTTATAATAACAATATAATTATCTAATTTTTATGGAAAAGTTCTTGCGTGTTAATATCTTTGTACATTATGTATTCCACAATCTCTTCATTAATCCCCCAGGAGGTGTTTACCTTATGCTCCATTTCACCACTGCCAATCACAGACAGCTTTAATAACAGCCCAATATTGTGCAGCTAGGAAGGAAAACCAAACCCATTAGATAAAAATTTCTCCTAATGCATTGCTGAAGTCTACCCATCTCCACTCATTTTCACAACAGTTTATTTTGAGTCGATATATATAATTCAGTGACACTAATTTAATTATATCTTTCTTGGGAAAATATAAATGTTTATTATATAATGTTTCTCACTATCGTATTTCTGCTTTTACGGAGCTTTCTTTACCTAATGATAGCATAAACCACCTTTCTTTTATTATTTGTATGATATAGAGACATGCAAATGTCTATGTTTCAATGTGTTGCATCTATATGTGTACGTGCATAGAAAATATTTCTTTATAAATTTGTAAATATATGTAATCAGTTATAAAAATAAAATTCTTTTAACAGCCAAATTTCCTAATTCTCGTCATTTACATTTCTGTTATATCTAGCAATTAGCTAGATGATTCCAAATGTGCTATAAAAATATTTTTATTTTAACTAATATATTCACTGCATACTATTCTTTTATCATTGGTCTTTCTTTTTTATATGAGTTTTAAAATTTTATTTATTTTGTATGTGTATGAATGTACTATCTGCATGCAGGTTTGTGCGCCCATGTCGTGCAATGCTGCAGAGGTCAGAAAAGGTCGTCGGATTCCCCTGGAACTGGAGTTAAAGACCATTCTCAGCCGCCATGTTGGTGCTGGGGGATAGAACCCGGGTCCTCTGCAAGAGCAGCCGGCACTCTTAACCGCTAGGAAATCTCTCAATCCCAGGCATCCACAGAGCCAGGGCTAAGCACTGATCCCCACAGATAAGGAGGCTTTCCTTTACATTTCCCCACCATATATAGATAGATAGATAGATAGATAGATAGATAGATAGATAGATAGATATAGATATATAGATATATAGATAGATAGATAGATAGATAGAGAGAGAGAGAGAGAGAGAGAGAGAGAGAGAGAGAGCAATGGCTCAGCAGGTAAGAGCACTAGCCACTCTTGCAAAAGACCAGGGTTCCATTCCTAGCATGCACATAGCCCCTAACAACCATCCATCACTCCAGTTCCAGGGCTGCAACGCCCTCTTCTGCCCTCCGGAAGCATTGTACACCACGCATACCCTTACATACATACAGGGAAAACGTTCACATACGTAAAATACAAACAAAAAATTAAAAAGAGAATACACGACCTTGCCTGTGTCCATGGAGCCAAGCCAGCCTCCATGCACTGAGCATCCAGAGTCAAGCCGCGTGCTGATGAAGCAGACATGGGCGGAGCAGTGGTGGCCAGCCTGGGACTGGGGGTGCTGCTGCTAGCCCTTCTCCTACCTAGGCAGATCTATTCCAATCAAACGTCTGTTGTACCACCTTCAAGTAATTCATCTCAGTGTACCTCTGCTGTCCCAAGCCCAACTAGTGCCAGGGGAGGTGGCAGTGCTCTGCAGTCATCGGCTTGTCTCCTTGCAGTGTCACTTTCTCTTCTACATCTCTACTGTTAGAGACTCAGGTCACGGAACAGCTCTGCTTCCCTGACTTCTAGACCCGCCCCCAATGGCAACTACACTACGAGTCCAACGTGGCAAGGAAGAAACAGGTCTGCATCACATCTAATATGACCACACCATATTGTATTTAAACAGAAAACTCTGAGAATTCCAAATTCAATAGTTTTGAAGGATGTGAAGGGTCTGACAGATGACGAATACCAGTGTTAAATCTGATGGAATGTTATGTATAAGATGAAGATAGATAACGTTCAAAATTGACATGATTTCTTTAAATGTGGCTTAAGAAATATGGACACTTAAAATTCTATCTTGAAATCAGGCATAGGCTTTACCTAGAGATAAGGGTTTCTTTCAGTTTGTTCAACCTATAAGGCCATAAAGCAGGTAATATTCTAAACATTTCCACGATCCAATTTGTGTGTACATTTGAAGGAGATACCAGATGATACTACAAATTCTCCACGTATCCTTTCTGCATTACTAATTAAACATGAAGGACACTAGGTTCACGCTGCTAAGATGTCTCTGTTCTGTTTGGAATTGAACTTTTACACACCTCCCCACTCTGCTGCTTTAGGTTTGACATTATATTTGAGCTTTATGTAGTAATTGACATGTGCCAGGCAGTGATCAACTGCAACCCACCCCCAAATCCACCATCGTGAATAACTCTGACTTCAACAAAGTCAAACGTCGGCCATTTTTCATCCCCAGTTTTCAGTCATCTAGAGTGCCAGATTCATTTAGCTAGCCTGCTCCACAGAGTAGGTTTGTATTGACCTCAACTAATCTCAAAGTGTTTCCCCCACCACATATGTTGAGTGCTTTTCATAACTTAAAATATGGTCTGTTATGAAGGTAAAATTTTAAATATTATGCCAGGTGTAGTGGCACATGCCTTTAATCCTAGCACGAGGGAGGCAGAGGCAGGTGGATCTTTGTGAGTTCAAGGCCAGCCTGGTCTACAGAGCGAGTTCCAGGACAGCTGGGGCTACAGGGAGACCCTGCCTTGAAAAGACTGAAAAAAAAATTTAATCTTGAAATGAGAAAGGCTAATAAAAGAAGGAGCCAAAATTGAAAACAAGCTTTAGGGCATGAAGGTTTAAGACTAACTTGCATTAAATTCACACAATCTGTTATATGCTTTCTGTAAATACCTTTTTTTTAAGAGAAAAACAAAACAACAGATCAGAATAGCCACATTTGGAATAGTTTTGATTATCAGTTCATATTTTTAGATAGTTTGACAGTCCTAACCTTGAGAGTGGTCTTCATTACACAGTGATTTCTTTCAACTACTTTGACACACAGAAACCTTTGAAAACATAGACGTTCCCTGAAAAAAATAATTTGTTCGCATGGTCACACACTGATGCTCGTATATTCTGGGATCTAATGTGGTCACAGTAGTGTTGATAACCAGTCACCTTTAGAACTACAGGGAGCAGCAGATCTCACAGATGCAAAGCTACTGTGTGTGTGATGAATGTTCCCTCCTACTTGGTCTGGAATGCTGTACATCTATTTGATTGTATACTGTGTTTGTGTATTTATGCTTTGATTCATAGTGTAGGGCTATTTAGCATAGTTCTCAAAATAACTTCTCATGTTAAGGAATTGATTTGCATTGAACACAAACTGTAAACAAAAGAAATAAATGGCTGGAAAAAAAAAAGAGAACACATTGTTACCCATTATTTCTGTTTATCTGTTGTCCACTATTCCTAGACTATTTCCTAATGTCCCTCAATGATCTCAAAACTTTCCAAGCTTTGGTTTAGCAAACTGTAACTTGCATAAAGGTAAATGCAAGTGGAATGCCACTGAAAAATGTACACAACTTCATCTAAAAGGGTCACAATTCTGAAAGGAAGTTCTTTCATCTCCACTACTTTAGACCAAGTAGTGGTCACAGCTGAGCAAATATCTGGAAGCCAGGACTGCCAAGCATGCAAGGTGTCACAGTCGTTCACAGGGACCCTTCAAAAGACTGTTATTCATCATCAAATTTTCATCTATTTTTTCAATTAAGCATTATGAATTATTAAGACATTTGAATTTATTTGATAATTTTTGTATTCTGCTATGTTCTTTTGCTCCATCAGGCTACTTTTTATTTTCTCCTATTTTTATTTTTTGAATTTATGAAGTTTTGCTTCTTCTTCCCTTGAAAACTGTCAATTTGAATTTATAATCTTTTTACATTATTTTAATATTTAGTGTTATCTTTTAGTTGTCATAAAGAAGTCAAAATTGAATCAGTGTCTTTCATCCATCCAAGTGCAATTCAAGGATTGAATGATATGTATATTTCCACTTTCTGTTTTAATTCCAACTTTATTATAGAAGTGAAATTTGGCAATAATCTAGCCGTTTAGTTGTCAAGTGTTCTCAGTTTGTAGATTTTTATTCTCATCTTCAAAAATCTGAGCATACAATTAAGTTTCTTAATAAGACTTAGAATACAAATGAGAGATGATGTCATTTTTCCTGGTTTTCCTTGCTGCACCTAGAATTTGCTTTAGCTGTCCTTTCAGACTTCTGAAGTTAGCCTGTTTCTTCTAAGAGCTCTCAAAGATCACATTGTTTGTAATTTCATTGTGAATGACCCGCAGGGCTTTCTTTGTATCCTATAGAAGTTTTAAACATCTAAGTTGATTTTTTTCCTTCTTTTGGGGTCCATTTCTATGGAACTTTTGTGAATTTTATACAATATATTTTGATCACAATTAGACTTCCTCCATCCACAACCCTCCTCATATACTCACAAATTATATATATATATAGTTATATATATATATATAAGTATATATAATCTGTATACCCAAATGTCCTTTAGTGTGGGTCCATATAATAAGGTTCAGTGTTAGTGGTGGCATCTCCCCAGTAAAAAGCCATAGACTAACTTATCTGATTGGAACACCAGATCCAGAGCTGGGAGCTGAGGTTTGAACACAGAGCCTGCGGGCAACTGCTGCCCAAGCAGAGAAAAAACAAGATAGACAGACCCCTAGCCCAGTTAACTAAAAGAAAGAAAGAGCAACTCCAAGTCAATAGAACTCATGATGAAATGGGAAATATCACAACAGACAATGAAAAGATCCAGACAATCATATGGGAATACTTCAAAAACCTATACTGTACTAAATTTGAAAACCTAAGAGAAATGGATGAATATCTGCAATCCAGGGAATCCCCAAAGCTAAACCAAGAAGAGATTGGCAGCTTAAACAGACCCATAATATATGAAGAACTTGAAAATGTAATGAGACCTCCCAACTAAAAAATGCCCCAGTCCAGATGGTTTCACAGCAGAATTCTATAAAACAGTTAAAGAGGTCTTACAACCATTACTACTCAAACTTTTCAGAAGGATACAAACAGAGGGAAATATCTCAAATTCCTTCTATGAAGCTAACATCACTCTAATACCAAAACCAGGCAAGGATGCAACCAAAAAAGAGAACTACAGACCCATCTCATTAATGAACTCAGATAACAAAATACTTGCAAAGTGTATACAGACCCACATCAGAAAGATCATTTACCATGATCAAGTTGGATTCATACCAGAGTTGCAGGGATGGTTCAACATATGAAAATCAGTAAGTATCATAAAACACATAAATGGACTGAAGGACAAAAACCACACAATCATCTCAATAGATGCAGAAAAAGCCTTTGACAAAATCCAGCATCCTTTCATGATTAAAGTACTAGAGGGAATTGGACTGGAAGGATCATTCCTCAACATAATCAAAGCCATATATAAGAAACCCACAGCCAGCATCATCCTAAATGGAGAAAAGTTAGAAGGACTCCCCATAAAGGTAGGAACCCAACAAGGCTGCCCTTGTCACCACTCCTGTTCAATATACTGCTTGAAACTCTGGCTAGGGCAATAAGGCAAGAAGAGGAAATTAAAGGAGTACTAATTGGAAAAGAGGAAGTCAAGCTATCCCTTTTTGCTGATGATATGATTGTTTACTTAAGGAGTGCTAAAAACTCCACCAGAAAACTCCTAGAAATGATTAAAAGCTTCAGTAAAGTGATGGGATACAAAATTAACCTAGAAATATCAGTAGCCTTTCTTTACACCAACAACAAGCAACTGAAGAAGGACTACAAGGAGACCTTCCCAATCACAATGGCTTCAAAAACAATAAAATACCTAGGAACAAACCTAACCAAAAGCACCAAAGATCTCTACAACAAAAATTATAATTCCCTGAAGAAGGAGATTGAAGAAGACATCAGAAGATGGAAAGACCTCCCATGCTACCCAAATTAATATACTGATTAATACGATTCCAATTGAAATCCCAAGGACATCCTTCATTGGCTTGGAAAAAAATTCTTAAATTCATATGGAACAACAAAAGACCTAAAATAGCCAAAGCAACCCTGAGTGAAAAGAGCAATACGGTGGGGATTTCTATACCAGACATCGAACTTTACTATAGTCATAAAAACAGCTTGGTACTGGCATAAAAACAGACCTGTAACCCAATGGAACAAAACCGAAGATCCAAACTTGAGCACATGCAATTTCAACCACCTCATATTTGACAAGGGGGCCAAAAAGACTCAATGGAGGAAAGAGCATCTTCAGCAAATGGTGTTGGCAAAACTGGATCACCACTTGTAGAAGAATAAAATTAAACCCCTACCTCTCACCCTGTACAAAAGTCAACTCCAAATGGATCAAAGAGCTCAATGTGAAACCCAAAACTCTGAAGGTAATAGAAGTAAAAGTTGGAAGCAACTTACAAGACATAGATGTAGGAAAAGACTTTCTAAATCAGACAGCACCTGCACAGGAAATAAGGTCAACAATTGACAAGTGGGACCTTATTAAACTCAAAAGTTTCTGTACAGCAAAAGAAACAATCAATGAAGTGAAGAGAAAACCCACAGAGTGGGAAGAAACCTTCACTGCTGATACATCTAACAGAGCATTAACTTTCAGAATATATAAACTACTCAAAAACAAGAAGAAAACAAATGACCCACTCAACAGATGGAGTAAAGAGCTAAACAGAGACTTCATAAGCGAGGAAATAGAGATGGCTGAGAAACATCTTAAAAAGGGTTCAACATCGCTAATAATTAAGGAAATGCAAATTAAAACCACTTTAAGATATCATCTCACCCCGATAAGGCTGGCAAGGATCAAGAAAACAAATTATACCAAATGCTGGAGAGGGTGTGGAGAAAGGGGGACCCGTACCCACTGCTGGTGGGAATGTAAACTTGTACAATCACTATGGAAAGCAGTATGGAGAACCCTTAAAAGACTCAAAACGAGCCTACCACCTGACCCAGTCATACCATTTCTGGGAATATATCCATCAGACTCTTCCTACTGCAGAGATATGAGTACAGCCATGTTTATTGCAGCTCTCTTCACAATAGCTAAGAACTGGAACCAACCCAAATGCCCCTCAACCAACAAGTGGATAGAGAAAATGTGGTACATCTACACAATGGAGTTCTATGCAGTAGTTAAGAAAGATGATATCTGGTATAGCGCTCCCCCCTGTATTGCTCTTTTCACTGTAAGGGCTGCGATTGGGGTGAATGGTGAAACTACAGCAATGTAATCTGGACACTCATTTGATCAACTTGATTGAACAAACAACCTGTCACCCCCCACTGAATGGTGGGGCTGTAGGTGTTTGGGCACAACAGCCTGCAGATAGGTTTTGCATGAAGGATGCTTGTACTCATGGATTATCACTTATAGCTAAAAATGAAAAAAAAAAAAAACTGAGAGAAAGATGCAGGACAGTTATGGCAGAATGCATGATCTGGGATGGGGTGGGGGTGGGGGGGAAGGGAAAGGGAAATAAGCCTGAACTGAATTGGAAAAAATGTATGAAATGCACAAAGCATCAATAAAAACTAATTTAATTAGAAAAAAAAAAGAAAGATGATATCATGAAATTTGCAGGTAAATGGATGGAGCTAGAAAATTTTATGCTAAGTGAAGTAACACAATCCCATCTGTGGATGCTAGTACCAGGTACCTAGTTGTAAGACAAAACTGAGCAACGTTAATGTTATATTCCTCATGATCTAAAGACAACTGTGCTCTTGCATTGTGAACCCCTAAAGAGGTTCTAGAGCTGACCTAACATTTATTTTTAGATATTGGGTTTTTGGTATATGGTGGCTGGTATGTGTGCATCTTGTTTTTTAGTAATATGGGATTAAAATGGAAAGATGCAAATCAAGAAATTTGATATGGAAATAACATACAGTTTGTTTACAAAGGATACAATTTTAATATAGGTGCAATGTAATAGGCTGGTGCAACTTAGCCTTTCTGGGTGCTTAACGACCATACTTAATGTCCATACCAATTTGGCCAAGGGGCCTAAGGGATAACTTTGTTCCTTGCCCTCAGAGGTCAACCAAGTCTCAGGGGACTATGTATGGGGATATCTCTTGAAATGTCCTGCAAATGTGGGTGACCAGCCTTCCTGTTCAGGGAGGTCTTGGAGAGCCAGTAATGGGACTTCAACCAGTGTCCAGTCTATAAAGAGGAAAGTCTGCTCATGCTTCATAAAAGGAGTCCTGGTCTAGCAAGACCTGATCTTGTCCTCGAGTGGATGGAACTGGTAAATGAAAGGCTGAAATTCACTTGAATTGGAGGACTTTTTTTTTCCCTAAAAGATGTCATGTTTTCTTTAAGGAAGTACTCGAAGGTTCCTCCTTGGCAATCCCAAACAATCATCAATCCTGCAATTTTGCTCCACACTGGGGTCTTTCCCTCCCATGGTCCCCCAAATGAAGTACAGTAAGCATGCATCCTGTCTTGATCCCCCCTGAACTGGCCTCAATGATACAGCCCAGGTAGTCCAACAATGGCAGTCTATATTCTGACGAGGCTGAAATCCCCTTAGCTGTTTAGTACACAAGCTGGGTATCTCATTGAAGTATGGGTATGGCATTGAAGGCTTAAAGGATTGTTGGAGAGACATGAGTCTTCAGTCCATATTGGAAGGTTAAAAAGCTGTGTCTCATGTCTTTGAGGAGTGCCAAAAGAAGTGGCAGCCACAGAGTAGATGCAAGTAAGAATTGAAGACAGGCTAAAGAAGTGTACTCTCTCTTTTTTTTCTTTTTGTCTTTTTACTAAGATCTCAAGTTTTATGTCTGCAGTACAGTTTCTCTGGTCTTACTGATTATTTATTCCTGGTGGTACTTTCCTTTTGGATGCTTAAGGCCACATATTTAGCCAAGATTAACCAAGGTTTTTGTTTTCTCAAGGTCATTTGAGGATCTGGTCTTCAGGGGTTTCTCAGGTTTTCTTTGCAGGGAGGAGGGTGGGGTGGAGGGCGCATGGAAATGGAAGCGATTCTAGATTCAATTGAGAAATGATGTACAACTTATGGAAAAAATTTAGTAACAATTTAATAAGTTGAAAAAAAAAGAAAGAACACGAGATCCTTCAATTTTCTACCTTGAGGAAACACAACTTGCTATCAATGATAGACACCATTGTAGGACAAAATGATGTGAAAAGTATTACAAGCAAAATGGAACTAAAAAGCAAGCAGATGTTGGGGGCTAGGGAGATGGCTCAGCAGTTAGGAGAGCCTACTCCTCTTGCAGAGGACCCGGGTTTGATTCCCAGCACCCACATGGTGGCTAAGAACCGTCTTTAACTCCAGTTCCAGGGGAATCTGACACCCTCTTTTGACCTCTGCGGCATTGCACAACACGGGTGCAGCAACCGACAGGTAGACAGTACACTCATACACATAAAAAATAATAATAATAAATTAAAAAATTAAAAAAGCAGGCAGATGTTGCCATTCTAGTATCTGGGTTGATATCTCTCAATACATATGAAAGTATCTCATTTGTTCACCTGTCTCTCTTCTGCCTACCATCCTAAGGACACACGCTTTAGTATCCATATGACTCATCATAACCCACAAATGTTGTTTTCCTTTATTTCATTTTCTCAGCACCACAATATGCATTGCTACATCAGATTTAAATTTTGGCTCACTAGCAACTGCTCTTAGTATGCAATTCATGAATCAAATCTGATTTTTTAACTGCCAAGTATTTTATTTCATGATGCATTTTGACATCTAGTTTATTTTTCCATTTTTTGATAGTGGTTATTATTTGATTAAAGTTCAGTCAACTATTATTCTTATTTTACTTTACTAATATACATTCATTTACCATGAATTTTTATTATATTTTATTATACTATACTAAACTGTTATTCTAGCATCAAATATTTTGCATATTTGATCCTGTTGTCTTCTCTTTATGCTGACTCACACTGTCTTCATTCCTTGAGCTATTTTATGATTAGCTATGAACTCAGAGTCTTTAAGTTTAGAAATAATCAGAAGCTTGTGTTGAAGGCATATTTCTTTAAAAAGTTTTTTAATCAGGGGAGAGCACAAACTCAGTCCTCCACTACCACAAATTATCCAGTTGATTTTCCCTCATTTGGGGAAATCACAGGGGTCAGAACGTCCAGCGTTCAATGGATGAGCCTCGCCCTGGAAAAACCACTTTCGTGATCATGGTATCTCCCCTGCCAGGTAAGTATGAAGGCATATTTCTATAGAAGGACATATTGCTTGTACTTGGGTTATTGTGTAAGTTTTCCTGATCACACATTTGTCTGGAAAGTAATTCATTGTTACAGATGAAAGTGAGATCATGCTCCAGGTTATAGAATTCACCACTTTGTGAAGTTCTGTTTTGTAAGGTGTTTTGATTTGTAGAACTATCAAGTATTGACAATGTAGCAATTTGGGGTCTCCTTTGTCCCCTATTTTGCTGGCCTGAGCCACACACACACACACACACACACACACACACACACTTTTCCCCAGACCATATAACTTTGGTTTCACCCAATACTGAACTTTAAACTTTAACTTGGAGATTGAGAATAGTGGCATTATGATCATTAATCCCTTTCTGAAAGCTTAGCAAAATTTTATGCACATAGTATGTCTTTGTGGTGTGTGTGCCTGTGTGTATGTGACTATGCATGTGTGTGCCTATGTGAGTATATACCTGTCTATGCCTATGTGCATGTGTTCCCATGTTTATATCTGTGTACCTATGCCTTTTGTGTATGGCTATCTGTGTGAATGTTTATGTGTGTATGCCTGGGATGGAACTCCCTATGGAGACCAGGCTAACCTTGGTCTCATAGAGATCTACCTGCCTCTACCTTCTGAGTGCTGAGATTAAAGGCATGTATACCACCCCCTATTTGCAGCTTGTTTATTGAGACATGATTGATCTCTTATTTGTGAAGAACATATCAATTAGGTTAGGCTGGCCAATCAACAAGCCCTGGGGATCTGCCTTCCTCTGTCTTCTCACAGTTCAGAATTCTGTATTAATTAGCTATTACTGGTATGATAAAGTACTGACCAAAACCAATTTGGGGAAGAAAGGATTTATTTCACCTTCAGCTTAAAGTTCATCACAGAAAAAAGACAACACAGGAGCTGGGGCGGTACAGATCACGGAGGAGCACTGCTCATTGTCTTGCCCCCTGCTTTTGCTCAGGTTGCTTTCTTATACAGCTCAGGACCAAGTATACGGGAGTGGCACCATCTACAGTGGTCTGGGACCTCCTAGATCACTCAGTCAAGAAAATGCCTCACAAGACATGCCCGCAGATCAATACAATGGAGGGAATTCCTCAGCTGAAGTTCCTTTCACCCAGACGTGTCAAGTGGACAACGAAAGCTCTCCAGCATCCTTCACCACTCCTGGCTTTCTGACATGGGTTCTGGTGATGAAATGCAGACACAGCAAGCTATTAACCCACTGAGTCATCCCCCAGCCTTAGAAAATGTCTTCTTCCTGCAGCATTTCTTCTAAGTTTGGAAATGTTAAAAGTGGGGGATTCTTGCTGTAGAGGTTCTCTTGTAGAGTTTCCATGCTGTAGAGAAGCCATTCAACTCTGCACATATATAATCCAGGGGAGTCAGGTGAGCACTCCTAACAGCCAGGTTGCTCTGTCACAACCAAACTCTGCCATAGAGTTCATTCTCCCACTAAATGATAAGCCTTCTTTATCAATGCCCATCAGTAGATTTGAAGAAAGTAGTTTCTGTAAACATGTTTTCTGAAAAGCAGAGAAATAGAAATCCACTGATCATTCCTTGTAATGAAAGAGAGTTCAGCTTGAAGATCTATTTTATAACCAGAAAATTAACTGTGAAACACTCTGGACCCTGAGTGGAAGGAAGAAGCAGAAAGTAAAGCCCACAGCAAATCCCTTGCTGAACTCTGCACTTGTTTATTTTTAATATTTCATGGACAAAAGGTTAAGTACCAGCCAATACTTATAAAGATTAGAGAAATACTATCTTTTTCTTCTTTTTAAATAGATAAGTATATTTTATCATTTCTTTGGATGATTATGAGAATAAATCGTTATCAAACTGGACAGCTAGTCTTCAAATCTCAGTGAGGTTAACCATTTTAGGAAATATAAAATGGGTCTCTTCAGTGAGCCTCACTCACAGAATGTGCATGGAGGCAGTACCAGTCTGAGTATTATAAGACTTCAAATGAAAGTTGGTGTAAGATTTCTATTTAGGGTTTGCCTATCAAGCACAAAGGCTTGGGTTTTGTATTAGCAACCACGCCTAAACCTGGCATGGTGGTGAATGCTACATTATCAGCAGTCTGGAGGTAGAAAAGGAGGATAAGAAATTCAAGGTCAGCCGGGCTTGGTGGCACATGCCTTTAATCCTAGCACTTGGGAGGCAGAGGCAGGCAGATCTTTGTGAATTCAAGGCCAGCCTGGTCTACAGAGTGAGTTCCAGGACAGCTGGTGCTACAGGGAGACCCTGCCTCAAAAAGACCAAAAAAAAAAAAAGAAGTTCAAGGTCATTCTCAGATACAAAATGAATTCATTACCAGCCTGAGGTACATGAGACCCTGTCTGAAAATCAAACAAACAAACAAAAGACTTTCTCTGCAGCCTGGCTTTTGACAGCAATTCAGACAGATGCTAATAAAAAAAATAAAAATAGCTTTCTAATGTGTGTATTTGTCAGATTGTGAAATACAGAGACGGAGACACAGAGAAAGAAAGACGGTGCTACATTAAATTCACAGAGAAAAATACTAAATTAGTGAAACAAGGAACAATCCCGCAGTGTGAAATGCTTGCTGGTAACTCAGGTGCTTTTCTATGTAGCTGCACACCAAGAGTTTCTTGCCTTCCTACCTGAAGTCTTTCCTCTTATATTTACGTGTATGTATTTGACTTTTCTTTCTCTTTTTTTTTTTTTTTTTTTTTTGTCTTTTTGAGACAAGGTCTCCCTATAGCCCCAGCTGTCCTGGAACTCACTTTGTAGACCAGGCTGGCCTTGAACTCACAGAGATCCACCTGCCTCTGCCTCCCAACTGCTAGGATTAAAGGCTTGCGCCACCATGCCCAGTATATTTGATTTTTCTTATGGAGACGGAATATATTGCCCCAGTATGTGTGTCTGTGTGTGTCTGTATGTGCGTGTAAACGTGTGTATGTGCGTATGTGTGTTTGCATCTCTGTATGTGTGTGTGTGTATGTGCATGTGTATGTGTGTGCATGTGTGTATGTGTGTATGTGTGTATGTGTGTGTTGTGTATATGTGTGTATGTGTGTATGTGCATGTGTGTGAGTGTGTGTGTCTCTGTTGTGTGTTGTGTGTGTATGTGTTGTGTATGTGTGTGTCTGTGTGTATGTGTTGTGTATGTGTTGTGTATGTGTGTGTCTGTGTGTATGTGTTGTGTGTGTATGTGTTGTGTGTTGTGTGTGTATGCGTGTGAGTGTGTGTGTCTGTGTTGTGTGTTGTGTGTGTATGTGTTGTGTATGTGTGTGTCTGTGTGTATGTGTTGTGTGTGTATGTGTTGTGTATGTGTGTGTCTGCGTGTATGTGTTGTGTGTGTTATGTGTTGTGTGTTGTGTGTGTATACATGTATGTGTGTCTGTATCTGTGTGTGTCTGGGTCTGTGTGTATGTGTGCATGTGTGTGTATGAGTGTATATATATATATATATATATATATATATCACATGCTTGATCAAGAATAGATAACTGCAGTGGTGATATAATTGTCCATTTTCTAGGTATGGGAGGAATTATTTCACCAATCTCCTAATGGCGAGCTTTGATACTTTTCATTTTCTTTATTTCCTTTTTCTTGGATGACTATTATCATTTTTATTTTTTTAAGAAAAACATGTGTGTATGCATGTGTGTATGTGCGTGTGTGTGTGTGTGTGCATGTGTGTATGTATGTGTATGTCCATTGAGCACTGAGCCCCTGGAGTTGGAGTTACACGTGGTGGTTTTGAGCCACCCAGCGTGGGTGCTGGGAGTTGAACTCTGGTCCTTAGGACTAGCATTACTCTTACCACTGAGCTGTCTGTACTTATTTTACTTCTGTTTATGTATATCCACATCTATTATCAATTTTGTGAGCTTTTTACTTGTTGTGAGTTTGACAACGTATTTATATAGGATCAACCCCAAGATTTTTTTTTTGAGATGGGGTCTCCCTATAGCCCCAACTGGCCTAGAACTCAAGTGTAAACCAAGCTGCCTCTGCCTCTCAAATGCTGAAACTAAATGCATGTGTGCCACCATGTCTGACTTTCCAAGTTTTTATTTAGTTTTGCCAGATTACATTTCATCAGTGTTACAACAATTTAAACTCTCTTAAACAAAGCATAAGTATGTCCACTTTTCCAAGGTTTTTCTCTTTTATATATCAGTGTGTGTGTGCCTGTGTGTGTGTGTGTGTGTGTGTGTGTATGTGTGTGTACGTCCACATGACATGGAAGGGATAGATGTAAAGGTCAGAGTACCACTCACCAGTGTCCTCTCTTTCTGCCTTCTAAGTCTTTGGGATAAAACTCAGCACATCAGGCTTTGTAGGCACCTTGGCCCACAGAGCCATCTCACCAGCTTTAATTTTGACCTGCCTATTAGATATATAAAAATTATTTTTGTGTGATGATATGTCCATTTTTGATTGATAATATAGGTAGAAATGGACATGTACCTTCTGTAAAAGTATTCTGGCAGCTTTTGTTTATAGCAAGAGACAGCAAGTCATTGTAACACACACTGAATGGCACCCCAAGTTCCACAGCTACAGCTTGTATTTCTGAGGACACATTGAGGTGCAAAGTGCTGTGGTTGGTTGGGAGACCATCTAGCACAAGAGACCCCAATCCATTTGAAAAAGAAGCATAGAGAATTCATGGTAATCCCAGAATTCAATGAAGCAAAACAGCTAAACATGGTGGAGTAGGCAAGGGTAGATGAAGAGATTCTGATCAATATTTGCCATGGGGGAAAATGCCATAAAAATATGAAAAAATGACAACATCTGGGAAGAAAGTTTTAGCCAAGTTCAACACAATGGCGTACACATCTGGGGAATAAACTGGGAAGAACGTGGAGGTGAAGATGGAAGACCTTCAGCGGCAGATAACGTGTGGTCTATGACACACTGCCTGGAAAACCGGCAAGGGACTGTCATCTGAGCATTTAACCCCCTGGAGTCAGGTTTGGGTAATAGTCTAAACCAATCAGAACCTTCAACCTTAGTGATCTCATGGGTCAGCCAAGAATCACAGCCACAATACAGGGTGACAGTGGCCTCGTTGCTCAGTATTTGTTCACCCTCTCTGGCTGATATTTGGCAGCAGAACTGATGCCCTCTGTAATCTGTAATCTGTAAACCTCCAGAATCTGCCGTTGATTGAAAGTAAGTCCCAAGCGGAATTTTCAGTGCCATGGTTTCTGTTCACATGTGCTTGTCAACACTGGGACAATTACTTGGGGGGAAAGTGGAAAAAGTTATTGACAAATGCCATTCGACCTTTGAAAGAGTGTTTCACATTTGCAGATATTTTGAAATTTTTATTTGCGAGTTCCTTCTTTTGTCCCCTATTCTATTACTTTGAGGTAGTCTTCTTTTATTATGTAATATGAAAGAACTGATTTAGATATTAATGTTCGTATTACATGTATTAGAAATACTAGCAAAGGGAAAGTAGTGGAAAGAGAGAAGGAAATGGGAAATAATGTCACCTTTAATTTTTAGGGTTTTCTTATTTACCATTCTCACAAACTTTCAAACTAATTAAATAATATCAGGCTTATAAAATATTTATAAATCTTTAAAAGTAGTAATTTATTACAAAACCCAGTAATTCTCAAGTTTCTTAAGATTTAGCAGCTCTTAAATGTGAGTTAGGACCAGAGCATTTAATATGATCTGGTGACAGAGGGCAAATGAAGTGTATAAGGTCAAACTGTTTTAGAACATTCTAGAGAAATCATCCATTGTCACAGTTGAAATTGATATAAGAAATATATCATTCTGAAGTCAAATTAGCCAATTAGAGACAAAAAGTATACTTTGAAACTGCATTTCACAAGAAAGTAGAGTTTAAAAAGGCTTAGTGGAAATATTGTAGCACCAATTCTTTATACTTATAAAGAAACTCCACAGACTTCCTTATTCTTTACATGTTTATCTATGTATATGTGTGTATATTTGTGGGTGCATACGTGTGGTTGTATATCTGTGATCCTGTGTGTGTGCATGTGTGTGTGTGTGTGTGTGTGTGTGTGTGTGTAGGGCCTCAGATACTGTCCAGTTTTTCTAAGAAAATGTCTCCAGACTATTTAAGTGGTAGCCAGTGACCTTTGGTATAAGCCTGTCTGCACTTCCCCATTGATGGAATGTCCCACCACACCTAGCTTTTCTTATATGGGTTTTCCTGGAGAGGCAAGCATTTTATCAGCCAAGCTACCCCTTCAGCCCCATTTTTATATAGACAAATAATTATGTATCAAACACTGGCTTGGTGAAAAAAAAGCATTGTGTCCACACCAGACATTTAAAATAATGAAAAATTAAAACCCTCCCTCAAGTAGTTCAAAATCTGTAGAGATGATGATTGTTTTAATCAAATTTTATAGTTGTTAGGTACATAACTGTACTGTCAGAGTATATAGTAATGTAGTGAAGACAGGTGATGTAGACTGCAGTTATTAACTTGACAAATTGCTTGGATACTCTGTCTCAGTTCCTCATCTGTGAAAGGGAAATATTAATAGACCCTACCTGATGCTTTAACATAAAGATTACATTTGTTTCCATAAGTGTTTGGCATAGAATCCTATACAAAACAAATATTCAATAAGTATCATTTATTAGGATGTACACGAATAGAATCAAGCCTCAGTCCCATCATCTGTAAAATGAAAATAATATTTCCTGTAAATAGATATCATTATCCCTGCTGCATTACATGACTATGATATTCAACTGTGAAGCAGGAGAACAAATGATTTCATACTCATATAAATACCTTTCAAAGGCAAAATGTTATATGAATTCA
Source organism: Rhizomys pruinosus (assembly GCA_009823505.1). Classification (NCBI taxonomy): domain Eukaryota; kingdom Metazoa; phylum Chordata; class Mammalia; order Rodentia; family Spalacidae; genus Rhizomys; species Rhizomys pruinosus. The sequence goes on along the minus strand of VZQC01007033.1, from coordinate 1,254,298 downwards.
CAGAGTTTTCCATTACCACATAGTTCTACATGAAAATAGTGAGTTCAAATCTCATGGCAAGTAGCATTTCACTTCACTGTTGACAATGGTTCACTTTGTGTTTTTGGAGGGATGCATCAGTGCTCAGCTTGAACTAGAACATCCATCCTCCAGGTCTCAGCAACATCCCAGAGAAAGGAGAAGAAAAAGCATAAGGGGCTGAAGGCGGGGGCGGAGTGCTTAGAAGTCTGTCTACCGGACGTGATCTCATTGTTGCGCTCTTGAAATCTCAGCAAATGTGATCCCCTGTACAAGACTGGGTGGTCAGCATTCCATCGGAGAGCTCGGGAGGTCCTATTTACTCTTCCATGCAGAGCTAGGACACAGAGGATAAAGCTTCCTCGGTGCTTTCAGTGCTAGTAAGTTGTGCATACTCTTGCAAATAATTTTCACCCATACCCTTCAAAGTAACCCTAGTTAAACTAACCACTCCTCCCTGTCTCCAAAATTACAAGACATGAAAAGGGAAAGAAAAGAAAACCTATAGTTCGAAGAAAATATACATGGGTCATTTACACAACCTGAGCTGTGGAATCTCACCAGCGCAGTATCACTTTCTAACCCACACATAATGTTTAACAGAAGCAAGTAATGAACAAAGGATTCTGGATCATGATTTCACACAGAGCTCTTTAGTTTTCCAAAGCTGAGGAATGCATTGTGAACACACACACACAGACACACACACACATACACACACAGACACACACACACACACACACACACACACACACACGCCTGCCCATTGCAAGCAGATAAGCCATTTCCATGCCATGGTTTGAATTAGGGCTATAATGTTTTTTGTTTTTTTTCCCCGGTCTAGAAATACAGGCAAACCCAAAACCCCCCAACCACATGAAGAATTAGTATGGATGAAGCGATAGCCCTAAACTTGCTGATCCTCACCCAATGCATTCATCATTTGCTGTCCCCATTAGCCAGCTCAGCCACTTCTCAGCGGAAGTCTGTGCCAGAGTATACAGTGAAACCAAATGAACAAACGACCTGCAAAGGAGACTTCATCAGCTTGGAGGCCGCAGCCCATCTTTCCTCATTCAGAGGCTCTCTCATCCAGGGGCTTCTCTCCACTCCTTCTGCTCTAACCACTCTGGGGATTTGCCTAGTATACACTGACTGAAAAGCTGCAAACTTGATCATCTAGGTGGCTCGTTCCTAAAGCCAACCTAATGGCTTTCAGTGAAACTTTATAAAATGAGAAGTTGGTGAATGAAGGAATGCATTCCTTACACTCAGTCCTTACACAACGCAGCCAAAGCTTCCCTGAACAGAATGTGGTTCTTATCCTGTGAAAAAGAAGTATAATTTATTTTACTGTTAATTTCATTTGTAATATTTCTAGTAATTATACAATAAAAAGACTATATGTGGATATTTTTTAGTTGAATTGTCATTCACAACAACTAGATCTTCTCATGTGAAAAGATGAGATAAAAATCATTTTTCCTTCTTTAACCAGGTTCTTTCTCGACCTGACTGACAGCTGTTTAAAGAAAAAATAATAATAATAATTATTTTTAAAAATAATAAACACTTGTCTTAGGCTGGTGCTGATATATCTGTGTCCTTGAAATTGGTACTGGTATTTTACAATGTCTAATGATTTAGATATTCCTCCCTCAACAAGATTGAAAAATGACAATCTATGTTCAGATTTACTGATTTTCCCATCATTGAACTTGGAATTTTTCACATTGTGGAAAGCATTAGTTAAAGGTTGATGAAATACTAATTTTTTTTGGTCTTTTTTGAGATAGGGTCTCCTTGTGGAACTCACTATGTAGACCAGGCTAGCCTTGAACTCACAGAGATCCATCTGCCTCTGCCTCCCGAGTGCTGGGACTAAAGGCATGTGCCACCATTATTAGCCCAAATATTATTTTTAAGCATTAAATAAAGCTTTCAAGGAATGTCATATTTTTAAGTTTTATTCTAGTTTATGTTCTGTTTTGCTGAAGTGCAAGCCAGTAGTGCCTTGTGATAGAGTTTAAAGAATAAGAACTGAACATGTAGAGCCACTGAGATGGCTTGGGATACCAAGATGCCTGCTACCAAGCTTGATTATTGTAGCTTGATTCCTGCAACCCACACGGTGAAGAGAGAGAGAAAACAGACTCCTGAAAGTTGTTTTCTGAAATACACCGCACACACACACACACACAATAAATAAATAAATAAATAAATAAATAAATAAATAAATAAAGGAGAGATGGCCTAGTGGTTAAGAGCGCCGACTGCTCTTAGAGGACCTGGGTTCGATCCCCAGCACCCACATGGCGGCCGAGAACCATCTGAAACTCCAATTCCGGGAGAACTCCAGTTCCAGGGGAATCCGAGACCCTCTTCTGACCTCCGCGGCATTGCACGACACGGGTGCCACAACCTGCATCAAAGAGTAAATTCATACACAAAGCAGAAAAATAAAAAAAAGAAATTAAAAATAAATAAATAAATAAGTTTTAAATTTTTTTTTTGTTTGGATTTGTTTTATGTATTTTGATCACATTCAAACCATATCTCACATCTCTACCCCACTTCTAACCCCTCCTATTTCATGACTTTATTAATTATTTATCTTTTTGTGTGTATATGTGCTATTTGTAACTCGTGTTTCTGGTCTGTTATAAAAAACCTTTTGAAGCTGGGCATGATGGTGCACGCTTTAATCTAGCACTTGGGAGGCAGAGACAGGCAGACTCTTGTGAGTCTCAACCAACTGGTCTACAAAGTGAGTTCCAGGACAGCGGGGCTAGAGGGAGACCCTGTCTCCGAAAAGACAAAAAAAATTTTTTTTGAATTTTCGTGAATTTCATACAGAACATCTCAATCAATCTTGATCAGCTTTAACAAACACCTCTTCCCCCAAAGACCTATCAAATCTCATCTGTGTTCCCCAAATGCTGTGAGAGGTGGGCCTATCCCTTGCCATCTAGGCTACCTACCAGGCATCACGGAAAACTGACTCTCCCCCTCAGCTGCTAGCAGCTGCTCATAGAGCCTCAGCTAGGGTGGGGTTCTGGCTCATCTCCTGTCACAACTGCTGTGGGTTCACATGCAACTACACTATACTGTCCAGAATATATGTTCTTCGTGTATGCCAGAAAAAGAACTGAACAGTGGATATGGTAATGAAACAACTTCGGGTTTAAAAGAGATGTTTAGAATGATCAGGGGAGAGAAGAGACAGTGAAGATGGTGGCAAGGTCAGACCTTCTGGGCCTGTGCTATTAAAGGCTGGGGAAAAAAGAAACTAATCTGATCTTGGTGGCTTGTGGAGTGTAGGATATTTGCTGTACAGGATGGCAGGATAGATATCTGAGGACAATGGTCCAACCTGGACTTTTAAGTTAATGCAGTGTGATAAAAAGTGATTCAAAGGGTTGAGCAAGAAGACAGATGGATGAAACGTTCATGATGAGTATTCAGAGTACGGTTCACAGAATAGTAAAGAATGGGGAAAGTCAGGGTTGGAACATCTGTCCAGGCTTATGATGGTCAATCCTGGGTGTCAACTTGACGGGACTAAAAAACAAATAATAAAAAAGATCTTCAGATTGGACACCTCAACCGAGGCCCACCCCCAAATGTGGTTGTTACCTACCTTCTGCCGGCAGGCAGTATTTTTTTTTATTTTTTTTTTTATTGATGCTTTGTGTATTCTCATACATCATTTCCATTCAGTTCAGCATATTTCCCTTTCCCTTCCCCAGCCATCCCACCCCCCACCATCCCAGATCATGCATCTGCCATAAATGTCCTGCATCTTTCTCTCATTTTTTTTTCATTTTTTAAGCAATAAGTGATAATTTATGTGACAAACATCCCTCATAGTAAAACCACATTTGCAGGCTGTTTGTGCCCAAACCCCCACAGCCCACCATCCACAGGGGGGGTGCTTATAAGTTGATCAAATGAGTGTCCAGACTATATTGCTGTAGTTTCACATTCACCCCAATCGACAGCCCTTACATTCTACCATGCCCCCTCTTCGCAAGTTGTTCCCAGGCTTAGAAAAGGGCACAGGTGGATGAAAGCAAAAACAGTCTATTCTCTTGGGCTGTTATCTTGGCCTGGTCAATTCTGGCTGTTCCTTCAATGGGCTGACAGATTTGTGGCCAGGAATAACCTTTCAATCCAGTAATGAAGCACCGTAATTGAGACATATAGGTATTTAAACAGCACGAATAGTTATGGGTAGGTTACTTTGGTAGGTTACTTTGGTCATATTTGGATGGTATGTTAATCCAGTGAATTAACTTTTTTCCTGTTAAATGAAGGTCTTACTGTGGTTTATAACATCTCCTACCATTAGAGGATGTAAACTTGTGGCATCAGCCTGGGTTATTCCTCCAAGGAGAAGTCAATACCCAATTAGATTTGGATATACAGGCATAGAGGCTGCCGCTACTGAAACAGTATATTCCAGGCAGAGTGATGTGTAGCTGGTGCTGACGGTGGAGTCTTGCTTGACTCGGAGAAAAGGGATTATCTCGCTTTTCAGAACCAAATATAATACTAAAGTCCTTAGCTATGCACTTAACAAATATATCAAAATCAGGAGCTCTGACAAAGCAATGGAATCATTCTACCAAGGAGCTGCTGGCCAGGGTATCCAAGCCCCCACAAAAGGTAAAGGCTCCTTGCCTCTAAACTGGGAATACCTGTAAGAAGAGAGGCAATTAATGGCCATGCGTGCCAAAGACCTGACATTAACCTGGAAGATTTGTTTGAGACCACACATGCAAGTGTGAGATGGCCTCTGAAACCAGAGAGTGTTACCAAAGGCCACAAACCAATAAAAGCAAATACTGGTCTCCTCCTTGATTGGGCAGGCAGTATTATAAGGCCATGGCAGAGGGAGCTGGTCCCTTTTTCCTGAGGGCGTGCCTCTCTCTCACTGGTGAGTTTGTCTGCTGCTGTGATCAACACCTTCGGATCCCAGCTGAACTGGAGACTGGCAGATCTTCCTGGGAATCCATCCAGGCCTTCAGTACTAGATTGGGACTATACTGAGAAATCCAGCCTTGCCGACTGAGCGGTTCCCTGATCTCAGCCTCTCGCCTCAGTGTGGGCATCAGCTACTGTTGACTCTACTTGAACTCTGTTACGTGAGAAATCAATAAATTTGTATAGCTATATATTTGTTCTGTTGCTTCGGTGTTTCTTTAGAGAACCCGGACTAATTACAGATTTTGAATAACTGATTAGTCACTTTTCTAGCTGCTGTGATAAAACCACCATAAGCAAAGAAACCTGATAAAGGAGAGTTTATTTGAGCTTACATCGATGGTTCCAGGAATAGAGTCCCATTGTAGCAGGAAGCATGGTGGCCGGGGCGCGGAGCCCAAGCTGAGGGTCACATCGTCAAAATGCGGAACAGGAAGCAGAGAGACGAGAGGCTGGAGACCACAAGGCGTGTTAAAGTCACTAATCCTGCCCCCAATAAGTACTCCTCCTAGCACAGCCCACAGCCTTCTATGACACTCCAGAGACAGTGCCACCACTGGAGACAAAATGTCTGAAATTTAAGCCTGTGGGGGAACTCCTCATCAAACCACCACAATTCCACTCCTGGCCTCCACAGGCCCATATAAAATGCAAAATGCATTTAGCCAACCATAAAAGTCCATAGTCCTTTACCAGTCCCAATTCTATTCAAAAAGTCTACTGTCCAAAATCTCTTCTAAGACACAGGCCAATCCCCATCCCACCGCACCCCCCTCCCCCCCTTAACTGTAAGCTCTGTAAAATCAAAAGGCAAATTACATACTACTCCCAACATACAGTGGGAACTGAAATACACATTTCCATTCCAAAGGAGGAATAGAGGCAGAGTGAGGAATACTGGACCAAAACAAGACCAAAAACCAGCAGGGCAAACACCAAGTCAAGTAACTCCACGTGTGACTTCTGGGACTTGAACTTCCAAAGGGCTTAGATTGCCCAGCTCTTCCAAGCTTTGCTTGCAACATAACATCTCTTTCTTAGGCTGACACCCCTCCCTGTATGCAGCTCGCCTTAGCAAATATCTCACAGGGCATGGCATCTCGGATATCTTGTTGGGGTCTCCGATGCCAACGCAGGCTTCACATTCACAGCTTCATGCAATGGCCTATCATGGCCTTTTTTATTCAGGGACACCCCTGCTGCCCTCTGCCTGACCTCTGTGGCTCTCTCTAACTGTGGAGGAGATTTGATGACCCCTTCACTCTTGCAAACTTCATGCCTCAAAAGCCAGCACCATTGAATGAAAGGCTGCAAGTTTGGGATGGACTCTCTCCTACTTTACCACATTTGCAAATTTTCTCTGCCCTGGACTTGCTGAGTAAAACAGCTTTCGTATTTGTTCTTGCAAAAATGGGGGAGCGTATCTGGGGTGTGTCTTGCCCTGAAGTAGACAATTCCTGTTGTTTTAACTTGTAAAATCTCGAGGCCTCTTCCTAATCACTTTAATCTCACCTTTCCCATTGTTTACTTGTAAATAGCTAGCTCTCCTTAATCATTTAGTCTCCTTATCAAAAGGAACCACTCTTCACATGCCTTGGCCCCACCTTTAATCTTCCTAAGTGCAGTTTTCAGATCCAAAATATACATTCTGCATTTCTTTCGGCCCCATCGCTCTTCTTCACTGTAGATCGGCACAATATTCACCATTAATAAGCCACAACCAACAGTTCTACATTGGGCTGTGTTGAAATATCCTCTGCCAAAGAAATTAATCCATTGCTTTTCAAAGTAGCATCAGGCAAGCATTTCAGCTGCGGGCAAACGACTACGGCCAGACATGAGTTTTTATCAAATATCAGTATTTCTGCCTAAGTCCTTTATTTTCCTCTGGAACTACATTTTTTGCAGCATGCTTTCTTCCAGGCTTCTACTAGAAATGGCCCTTAAGCTCTGCTTACATAGTCAACAGCTTTTCTATCCCAAAATTCCAAAGTCCCTTGCACAGTTCTTTCTCCAAACATCCCATGGTCAGGTTCTTCACAGCCAAACAGCCCACTCTCTAGTACCAAATAACCTGTATTATCACTTTTCTGTTGCTGTGATAAAACCACCTGACCAGGGAACTTATAAAGGAAGAGTGTGATTGAGCTTACAATTGATGTTCCAGGGAATCAGAGTCATTTGTGGTGAGAAGCATGGTGGCTGGGCTGGAGCAGCAAGCCGAGTGTCACACCTCACAATGAGGACAGGAAACGATAGAGAAGGGGAGAGGCTGAGATGGAAAGGCTTTTTTAAACCACTAAATCCTGCCCCAATAATGTTACTTTCCTCCAGCACAGCCCACACATCTAAGACCTCCAAGAACAGTGCACCAACTGGAGACAAAGTCCTGAATACTTTAAAGCTAGGGGGGGACACTCGCTTCAAACCACACAAGGCTGTTTGCAAATGATGTTGGGGTGAGGAGTTACTATGGATTTTCCAGCCGCTGCAGTCCTGAAATGTGGCCTCCACATGGTGGTGAGCTTCTCAAATTGTACCATGCCCCTCCACTTACCTTGGGAACATAGAAGCCTCTCCCACTCCTGTAGCACCAGAATCCTCCGCCCTTTTAGTAGGGGAAGAGAACTTAGCAGACTATGTGAGAGCACCCAAAGCAGGCCTCCACCTAGAGAGCTTCCAAATTATGTTGTCCCTGCTCTCTAGCCCAGACCAGGAACTTAGAGCAAGCCTTGAATAAGTGATTTCTCCAAACTGAACTTGGGGCCTCTGTGAGAGCTTCCTAAATAGCTGGAATAGAACATTCTAAATAGCTGGAATATCCTGCAATATAAAATAGAACCCTCTAAATAGCTGGAAGATCCCCAATATAAAAATAAAAAGAATCTGAAGCAAAGAATATGAAAACCTTTTTTTAAATACAGGAATTGAATATTCAGTACATGTGGGACACTATGAAGTTCCAAATAAACGTACATCATAGAGCATATGGAAGAAAAATCTCAGGATAATGGTTTTGATCAGATTTTCAAAGGATTGTAGAATAAAATTTCCCCAATTAAGGGCAAGACATTTATACATACAAAATAAAAAAAAAACACACAGAAACACAAGCAGACAGAACAGAAAAGAAACTTTCATGCTGTGTCCCAATAGGAAAAACACTAAAATGTTTACAAACAAAGAGAAGAATACCGAAAGCCGGCAAAAAAATAAGTCATATATAGAAAAGGAAAACCCATCAGAAGTACAGCTGACTTATCAATGCAACTAGAAAGCCGAAGGGTATTTTCAAAGAATTTCAAAGAATTCCTGGTTTGGAATGACTAATGCCAACCCAGAAGACTTTACCCAGAAAATGTTATATTTAAAAGGGAAGAAAAATCTTCATGACAGAATAGGCGGAAAGAATTCACACTAGAAAATGAGCCCTTCAGTCAGAGAATCCTTGAAGCAATAAAAAGACCTGAAGAAAGGAAAGGCTATATACAGAGGCAACGTAAAGAAAGGAAATAAAGGAATGATTGTGGAAATACAAAGTTAGACCAAGAATGGCAAGCAGAAACTTAAAATGACAGAACACAATGACATAGCTTTCACAATAACTTTAAATGTCATGGACTGGGAACTCCCACTCGAACGACCCAGGATATTTGAATAGATTAAGAANTCCAATTCCGGGAGAACTCCAGTTCCAGGGGAATCCGAGACCCTCTTCTGACCTCCGCGGCATTGCACGACACGGGTGCACAGACCTGCATGCAGAGAGTACATTCATACACAAACAGAAATAAATAAAAAAGAAATTAAAAATAAATAAATAAATAAGTTTTAAACATATTCATTGACTTGAGAACTTCATATAATGTATTTTGATCACATTCAAACCCTCTTTCTCATCTCTACCCCACTTCTACCCTCCTATTTCATGACTTTATTATTATTTATCTTTTTGTGTGTATATGTGCTTATTTGTACTCGTGTTTCTGGTCTGTTTAAAACCTTTTGAAGCTGGGCATGATGGTGCACGCCTTTAATCCTAGCACTTGGGAGGCAGAGACAGGCAGACCTTTGTGAGTCCAAGACCAACCTGGTCTACAGAGTGAGTTCCAGGACAGCGGGGGCTAGAGGGAGACCCTGTCTCGAAAAGACAAAAAAAATTTTTTTTGAATTTTCGTGAATTTCATACAGAACATCTCAATCAATCTTAATCAGCTTTACACCCTCTTCCCCCAAAGACCTATCAAATCTCATCTGTGTTCCCCAAATGCTGTGAGAGGTGGGCCTATCCCTTGCCATCTAGGCTACCTACCAGGCATCACGGAAAACTGACTCTCCCCCTCAGCTGCTAGCAGCTGCTCATAGAGCCTCAGCTAGGGTGGGGTTTCTGGCTCATCTCCTGTCACAACTGCTGTGGGTTCACATGCAACTACACTATACTGTCCAGAATATATGTTCTTCGTGTATGCAGAAAAAGAACTGAACAGTGGATATGGTAATGAAACCAACTTCGGGTTTAGAAGAGATGTTTAGAATGATCAGGGGAGAGAAGAGACAGGAAGATGGTGGCAAGGTCAGACCTTCTGGGCCTGTGCTATTAAAGGCTGGGGAAAAAAGAAACTAATCTGATCTTGGTGGCTTGTGGAGTGTAGGATATTTGCTGTACAGGATGGCAGGATAGATATCTGAGGACAATGGTCCAACCTGGACTTTTAAGTTAATGCAGTGTGATAAAAAGTGATTCAAAGGGTTGAGCAAGAAGACAGATGGATGAAACGTTCATGATGAGTATTCAGAGTACGGTTCACAGAATAGTAAAGAATGGGGAAAGTCAGGGTTGGAACATCTGTCCAGGCTTATGATGGTCAATCCTGGGTGTCAACTTGACTGGACTAAATAACAAATAAGACAAAAAGGATTTTCAGATTGGACTACCTCAACCCAGAGGGCCCACCCCAAATGTGGTTGTTACCTTCTGCCGGCAGGCAGTATTTTTTTTTTATTTTTTTTATTGATGCTTTGTGTATTTCATACATCATTTTCCAATTCAGTTCAGGCATATTTCCCTTTCCCTTCCCCCCATCCCACCCCACCCCATCCCAGATCATGCATTCTGCCATAACTGTCCTGCATCTTTCTCTCATTTTTTTTTCATTTTTTAGCAATAAGTGATAATTTATGTGTACAAACATCCCTCATGTAAAACCAATTTGCAGGCTGTTGTGCCCAAACCCCCACAGCCCCACCATCCAGCAGGGGGGGTGCTTATAAGTTGATCAAATGAGTGTCCAGACTATATTGCTGTAGTTTCACCATTCACCCCAATCGCAGCCCTTACATTCTACCATGCCCCCTCTTCCGCAGATTGTTCCCTAGGCTTAGAAAAGGGGCACAGGTGGATGAGAAGCAAAACAGTCTACTTTCTCTGGGCTGTTATCTTGGACTCTGGTCAATTCTGGCTGTTTCCTTTCATGGGCTGACAGTTTGTCCAGGAATAACCTTTCAATCCTATTAATGAAGCACACGTAATTAGACATATAAGTATTTAAACAGCACTAATAGTTATGGTAGGTTACTTTGGTATAGACACATATGTTTGGATGGTATGTTAATCCATGAATTACATTTTTTTCCTGTTAAATATGACAGGGTCTTACTGTGGTTTATAACATCTCCTAACCTATAGAGGATGTAAACTTGTGGCATCAGCCGTGGGTTATTCCTCCAAGGAGAGAGTCAATAGCCAATTAGATTTGGGATATACAGGCATATGGCTGCCTCTACTGCACAGTATTTCCAGGCAGGTGAGGTGTAGCTGGTGCTGACGGTGGAGTCTTGCTTGACCAGGAGAATAAGGATTACTCTCTTTTCAGAACCAAATATAATACTAAAGTCCTTAAGCTATGCACTTAAGCAAAATATATCAATACAGGAGCTCTGACATCAGCAATGGATTATTCTACCAAGGAGCTGCTGGCCAGGGTATCCAAGCCCCCACAAAAGGTAAAGGCTCCTTGCCTCTAAACTGGGATACCTGTAAGAAGAGAGGCAATAAGGCCATGCTGCCAAAGACCTGACATTAACCTGGGAAGGATTTATTGAGACCACACATGCAACTGTATGGATGGCCTCTGGAATACCAGAGAGTGTTACCAAAGGCCACTAAACCAATAAAGCAAATACGGGTCTCCTTGAGTTGGCAGGCAGTATTAAAGGCCATGGCAGAGGGAGCTGGTCCCTTTTTTCCTGAGGCTTGCCTCTCTCTCACTGGTGAGTTTGTCTTGCTGCTGTGATCAACACTTCAGATCCCAGTGTGAACTGAGACTGGCAGATCTCCTGGAATCCATCAGGCCTTCAGTACTAGATTGGGACTACTGAGACATCCAGCCTTGCCGACTGAGCCGTTCCCTAGATCTCAGCCTCTCCAGTGGGGCACGGCTACTGTTGGTCTACTTGAGCTCTGTCACGTGAGCAAATCAATAAATTCTATAGAGCTATATATTTGTTCTGTTGCTTCTGTTTCTTTAGAGAACCCTGACTAATACAGATTTTGAATAACTGCATTAGTCACTTTTCTGCTGCTGTGATAAAACCACCATAAGCAAAGAAACTTATAAAAGGAAGAGTTTATTTGAGCTTACAATCGATGGTTCCAGGGAATCAGAGTCCATTGTAGCAGGAAGCATGGTGGCCGGGGCTGGAGCAGCAAGCTGAGGGTCACATCTCAAAATGCGGACAGGAAGCAGAGAGACAGAGAGGCTGGAGACCACAAGGCTTGTTAAAGTCACTAAGTCTGACCCCAATAATGTACTTCCTCCAGCACAGCCACACCTTCTAAGACCTCCAAGAACAGTGCCACCAACTGGAGACAAAATGTCTGAATATTTAAAGCCTATGGAGGGACACTCTCATTCAAACCACCACATTCCACTCCCTGGCCTCCATAGGCCATATAAAATGCAAAATGCATGTAGCCCAACCTTAAAAGTCCCATAGTCTTTACCAGTCTCAATTCTATTCAAAAGTCTATAGTCCAAAATCTCTTCTAAGACACAGGCCAATCTCTTAACTGTAAGCTCCTGTAAAATCAAAAGGCAAATTACATACTCCCAACATACAGTGGAACTGAATACACATTCCCATTCCAAAAGGGAGGAATAGAGGCATAGTGAGGAAATACTGGACCAAAACAAGACCACAAACCAGCAGGGCAAACACCAAGTCAAGTAACTCCACGTGTGACTTCTGGGACTTGACTTCCAAAGGGCTGAGATGGCCCAGCTCTTCCAGCTTTGCTTGCAACATACATCTCCTTTTTAGGCTGGTACCACTTCCTGTATGCAGCTCTCCTTGGTAAGTATCTCACAGGTCTGGCATCTCGAATATCTTCTTGGGGTCTCCACTTCCAACCAGGCTTCACATTCACAGCTTCATGCAATGGCCTATCATGGCCTTCTTTATTCAGGGACACCCCTGCTGCACTCTGCCTGACCTCTGTGGCTCTCTCTAACTGTGGAGGAAGAATTGATGACCCCTTCACTCTTGCAAACTTCATGCCTCAAAAGCCAGCACCATGTGAATGAAAGGCTGCAAGTTTGGGATGGACTCTCTCCTACTTTAACCACATTTGCAAATTTTCTCTGCCCTGGACTTGCTGGAGTAGAAAACGCTTTCAGTATTTTCCTTGCAAAAATTGGAGGCTTATCTGGGTGTGGTCTTGCCCTGAAGGTACTAATTCTGTTGTTTACTTGTAAATCTCGAGGCCTCTCCTTAATCACTTTAATCTCACCTTTCCCATTGTTTACTTGTAAATAGCTAGGCTCTCCTTAATCACTTTAGTCTCCTTATCAAAAGGAACCACTCCTTCACATGCCTTGGCCCCACCTTTAATCTTCCTAGTGCAGTTTTCAGATTAAACTGTACATTCTGCATTTCTTTCTGCCCCATCTGCTCCTCTTCACTGTAGATCTGCACAATATTCACCATTAATAGTCACACCACCATTTCTACATTAGGCTGTGTTGAAATATCCTCTGCCAAAGTCATTAATCCATTGCTTTTCAAAGTAGCATCAGGCAAGCATTTGGGCTGTGGGAAAACTACTGCCAGACTGTTTATCAAAATATCCCAGTTGCTGCCTAAGTCTTTATTTTCCTCTGGAACTACATTTTTTGCAGCAATGCTTTCTTCCAGGCTTCTACTAGAATGGCCCCTTAAGCTCTGCTTACAGTAGTCAACAGCTTTTCTAGCCCAAACTTCCAAAGTCTTGCACATTTCTTCAAACATCCACATGGTCAGGTTCTTCACAGCCAACAGCCCACTCTCTGGTACCAAATAACTGTATTAGTCACTTTTCTGTTGCTGTGATAAAACCACCATGACCAAGGGAACTTATAAAAGGAAGAGTTTATTTGAGCTTACAATTGATGGTTCCAGGGAATCAGAGTCCATTTTGGTGAGAAGCATGGTGGCTGGGGCTGGAGCAGCAAGCCGAGGGTCACATCTCAAAATGAGGACAGGAAGCAGAGAGAGGGAGAGGCTGGAGATGGAAAGGCTTGTTAAACTCACTAAGCCTGCCCCAAATAATGTACTTCCTCCAGCACAGCCACACATTCTAAGACCTCCAAGAACAGTGCCACCAACTGGAGACAAAATGTCTGAATACTTAAAGCCTATGGGGGGACACTCTCATTCAAACCACCACAAGGCTGTTGCAATGATGTTGGGGTGAGAGTTACATATTGCATTTTCCAGCCTGCTTGCGAGTCCCTGAAATTGGCCTCCACATGGTGGTGAGCTTCTCAAATTGTACCATGCCCCTCCACTTACCTTGGGAACATAGAAGCCTCTCCCACTCCTGTAGCACCAGAATCCTCCGCCCTTTTAGTAGGGGAAGAGAACTTAGCAGACTATGTGAGAGCACCCAAAGCAGGCCTCCACCTAGAGAGCTTCCAAATTATGTTGTCCCTGCTCTCTAGCCCAGACCAGGAACTTAGGAGCAAGCCTTGAAATAATTGATTTCTCCCTGACTTGGGCCTCTGTGAGAGCTTCTAAATAGCTGGAATAGAACATTCTAAATAGCTGGAATATCCTGCAATATAAAATAGAACCCTCTAAATAGCTGGAATATCCCCCAATATAAAATAAAAAGAATCTGAAGCAAAGAATATGAAAACCTTTTTTTAAATACAGGAATTGAATATTCAGTACATGTGGGACACTATGAAAAGTCCAAATATATACATCATAGCCATAGAGGAAGAAAAATCTCAGGATAATGGTTTTGATCAGATTTTCAAAGGATTGTAGAATAAAATTTCCCCAAATTAAGGTAAGACATAGTCATACAAATAAAAAAAAAACACACAGAACACCAAACAGACAGGAACAGAAAAGAAACTTCCAATGCTGTGTCATAGGAAAACACTAAATGTACAAAACAAAGAGAGAATACTGAAAGCTGCAAAAGAAAAATAAGTCATATATAAAGGAAAACCCATCAGAATTACAGCTGACTTTCCAATGCAAACTATGAAAGCCAGAAGGGTTTCAAAGGAATTTCAAAGAATTCCTGGTTTGGAATGACCATAGATGCCAACCCAGAATACTTTACCCAGGAAAATGTTATAGTTTAAAGGGAAAGAAAAATCTTTCATGACATGAATAGGCTGAAAGAATTCACAGCTAGAAAATGAGCCCTTCAGAGAATACTTGAAGCAATACAAGACCTGAAGAAAGGAAAGGCTATATACAGAGGCAACGTAAAGAAAGGAAATAAAGGAATGATTGTGGAAATACAAAGTTAGACCAAGAATGCAAGCAGAACTTAAAATGACAGGAACCAATGCATATCTTTCAACAATAACTTTAATTGTCAATGGACTGAACTCCCCACTCGACAGACACAGATTATTTGAATAGATTAAGAAACAAAATCCATCTTTGTTGTCTGCAAGAAACTCATCTCACCTTCAAGGACAGGCACTACCTTAAGGTGACATGATGGGGGAAAAATCCCAAACAAATGTATATTTGAATTGGAATTCTAATACCTGACAATATAAACTTCAAACTGAAACTAATCAGAAGAGATAAAGAGGGCTGCTTCATTCATAGAAAAGCAACGATTATCCAAGAAGACACTACAGTCATGAATATACATGCACCAAACTTTCCAGACTTTAAGGCACAGATTAAACCAAACTCACTTGTCCATACCCCACTGTATCCATTAGGCAAGTCAACTGGACAGGGAATAAACAGACAGACATCTGAATTAAACAATAAAATAAACAAAATGAACCTAACGGACATCTACCAACTATTCAACTGAAGCACCAAAGAATATGCTTTCTATTCAGCATTGCATGGAACTTTCTGCAAAATCAACCACATACTGAGATGTAAAATAAACCTCAACAAATATAAAACAATTGAAATAATTCTTTTCACTCTATCAGACCACAATTCAATAAAGCTTAAAATGAATACTGGAATAAGCCCTAGTAACTTCACAAATTCTTGCAAATTAAATAACATACACATGAATAATGAATGGGTTAAAAAATAAACTAAGACATAAAATATTCCTGGAATTAAACAAAAAGTACAATACAACACAACGAAACCTCTGGGTTAAAACCAGACTTAAGGGGGAAGTTCATAGCTTTGAGTGCCTATGTTAACAAAAATCAGAAAGACAGCAGGGCTTATCACCGCTCTTCTTGCAGGTATCCCAGTTTGGAGGCAAGGAGCCTTTATCTTTTGTGAGGGCTTGGATCCCCTGGCCAACATCTCCTTGGTAGAATAATCCATTGCTGATGTCAGTGCTCCTGTATTAACATATTTTGCTTAAGTGCATAGCTTAAGGAGACTTTAGTATTATATTTGGTTCTGAATAGAGAATAATCCTTTTCACAGTTCCTATATCTATTAGTCAATTAAAGAAGACAGTTTTACCAGTTTTATAAGAGATTTCTTCTATAATAGTTGTCTCCAATTTACAGTTGGAGAATGACATCATCATCATATTCCTCCTTGTTCTATGGGGTGGGGGGCGGTAAGAAAGTCTCTAGTATTAAAACCTTTGCGGCACCTAGAAGGTAAGTTTTGTTAGGACTCATTATACATAGTTGTCACAAGTAGGATCCACAGAGGGAAGACCTGACGTTTACATGGGAAAGATGTATTGAGACCACACATGCAAGTATACAGATGGCCTCTGGAATACCAGAAAGTGTTACCAAAGGCCACTAAACCAATAAAGCAAATATGGGTCTCCTTGAGTCAAGCAAGATTCCTCTGTCAGCACCAGCTACACCTCACCTGCCTGGAAATACTGTGCAGCAGAGGCAGCCATATGCCTGTATATCCCAAATCTAATTGGCTATTGGCTCTCTCCTTGGAGGAATAACCCAGAGCTGATGCCACAAGCTTACATCCTAGTGGCTAGAGATGTTATAAGCCACATAAGACCCTGGTCATATTTAACAGAAAAAAAATGTAATTCATGGATTAACATACCATCCAAACAGCTGTGTCTATACCAAAGGAACCTACCATAACAATTAATACTGTTTTTAAAATCTATATATGTATTTGCTTGTGCTTCATTAGGAGATTGAAAGATATGCCTGGATAAAACTGTCAGCCCATGAAAGGAAACAGCAGAATTGACCCGAGTCCAAGACCACAGCTCCAGAGAATGTAAAGACTGTTTTGCTTCTCAATCCACCTGTGCCCCTTTTAAAAGCCTAGTGAACAATCTGCGAAAGAGGGGGGGGTAGAATGTAAGGGCTTGCGATTGGGGTGAATGGTGAAACTACAAGCAATATAGCCTGGACACTCATTGATCAACGTGATTGAACATACAGCCCCCGTTAAGCATTTACAATGTCTTAAGATCTAACACATCAGGATCAGGCCAGCCTGGTGGTGCATGCCTTTGTTAATCCCAGCACTTGGAGGCAGAGGGAGAGGCAGAGCCTCTGTGATGTCAAGGTCAGCCGGGTCTACATAGTGAGTTTCCAGGAAGGACAGCTGGGCTACAGGGAGCCCCTGTCTCAAAAGGACAAAACACACACACACATCACACCACACAACACACACACACACACACACACACATATATATAATATATATATATATATATATATATAATCAGTATTACTTAAATTATTCAAAAAGATAAAAACAGTGAGAACTCCCAAATTCTTTGAAACCAGCACCACTCTAATACCAAACCAGGTAAAGATACAATCAAAAAGTAATGCTATAGACCCAAATCCTTAATGAACAGAAATGTGAAAAAATCTTAACAAATGCTTACAAACTGCAAACAGGCACACATCAAAAAGATCATCCAACAAAATCAAGTTAGCTTTATCCCAGAGAAGGACAGTCCAATATACATAAATTAATAAATTTCATAATCATATAAATGAACTCAAAGACAAAAACACATGGTCATCTCAATAGATGCAGAAAATGCCTTTGCTAAATTTCAGCATATATTTATGTTAAAAGTCCTAGAGGGAATTAGACTTTAGGGCACATGGTTCAACATAATTAATGCTGCATACAACAAACCCACAGCCAACATTATTCTAAATGGAGAAAAACTAAGAATTCCCCTTAAAATCAGAAACCCAACAAGGCTTTCCACTATCTCCACGTATTTTTAATATAATGCCTGATACCCTTGCTAGAGCAATAAGACTAGTGAAGGAAATTAAAGGAGTACTAATCAGAAAAGAAGAGGTCACATTATGTCTTTTTGGAGATGACATATTATGCCTAAGAGAACCCCAAAATCCCACAGAAAACCAGAAATGATTAACACTTTCAGTAAAGTGACAGGTTAAAAAAATTAACCTACAAAAATCAGTAGCCAATAACAAGCAATTGAGAAAGACTTCATGAAAACCTTCCTGTTCACAATAGCCTGAAACAAAATAAGTTATCTTGGAATAAACCTGACCAAAGACATTAAAGATCTCTATAATGAAAATTTCAAATCTTTAAAGAAAGAGATTGACAAACACACCAGAAGATGAAAGCACAGAACCTCCCATGGTCATGGATTAAAACAGTTAATACTGTATAAATGAGTGTCCTTCAAAAAGAAATAGAGATTCACAATACAAAACATGATCCCCATAAGATTCTTCAGAGAATTAGAAAAATATATCCTAAAATTCATATGGAAACACAAATGTCCCTGGATACTCAAAGCAACTCTGAGCAAAAAGAGCAATGCAGCAGGGATTACTATACCAGATTTCAACTGTGTCACAGAGGTATAGTCATGAAAAGAATGGTATTCGCATAAGAACAAACCCATCGATCAATGGAACATAACTGAAGACCCATACTTGAGTCCACACAATTTCAGTGGCCTGGTATTTGACAAAGGGGCCAACAAAACTCATCTTCAGCAAACTGTGCTGGCAAAACTGAATCCCCACCTGTGGAAGAATGAAACTAGACTCTTAACTCATCTTCCACAAAACTCAGCTCCAAATGGATCAAAGACCTCAATATGAATCCTGAAACTCTGAAACTGTTAGAGCAAAACATTGGCAGTAACCTACAGGATATAGGTGAAGAAAAGACATTCTAAATCAGACTTCAGTTTCATAGGAGATAAGGTCAACAATCAATAAGTGAGACCTCATTAAACTAAAAAAAAATGCTGTATAGAAAAAGAAACAACCAAAGAAGTGAAGAGAAACTCACGGAATGAGGGAAAATCTTCACCACAGCATATCTGACAGAAGTTTAATATCCAGAATATATAAAGAACTCAAAACACTCCCCAAAATCAAGAAACAATTAACAAATAGATAGGCTAAAGATCTGAGCAGAAAATGCTCAAAAGAAGAAATAAAGATGGATAATAAACATCTTAAAAAGTGTTGAACATCATTAGTCATTAAGGATATGCAAATTAAAACCACTTTAAAAGTTCATATTACACCAATCAGGCTAGGCTGGCTAGGGTCAAGAGAACAAATGATACCAAATGCTGGAGAGGATATGGGGAAAGAGCAACGCTCAGTCACTGCTGAGAGGATTGTATGCTCATGCAAGCATTCTGGAAAACAATGTGGAGAACTCTTAAATAACTAAAAATGAGCCTACCATTTGATCCTGTTATACCACTCCTTGGCATATACCAAAGGACTGATCCTACTGCAGAGATAATTGTATATCCATTTTCGTTGCTACAGTTTTTACAATAGCTAAGAGATGGAGGCAAACTAAGTGTCCCTCAATTGATGAGTCAATAATGAAAATGTGGTACATGTGCATAGCTGAAGACTACAAAGCAAGAAACAGTACCAGATATTAGAAACCTTCCTTTGAGTTTTTGGCCAATGCAGTCTAAGAGACTCCCAACATTACACAGGCTATTGCCACAGCCCTTGATTGCCTACCAGAGCTTGAAGGTAAGACCCTATTGCTGAAGAAAGGACACACTTCCTGGATTTGGAGCAATGGAATTGGAACTGGCCCAGAACACTTCCCCTGAGAACTAGATCTCATAGCTTTGAAGATCACTATACAACTTTCTTTTTTTTTTAGTTTATAATCATTCTTTATTGAGTAGAAAATTAAGTAAATACAAATTCTTATAGTACACGAAATATATTCTGCATACATCTGAGACTAAGCACGAATTATAACAAAAACAATTAAGGAATTCTGTCTATTCTCAGGTTTAAACTTTACTGTTTATTTTGAATTATAATCGTATAACCATGGATCATATAAAAATAAGATCGTGGTAGGAAAATACTTGTACTCAGAACATTTTGGAAATATAAGCCAGTAACTATAGTTTTCTCCACTAGCATAGTGGTACCTATCTGTAATACCAGCACTAGCATAGTGGGACCTATCTGCAATACCAGCACTAGCATAGTGGGACTTATCTGCAGTACCAGCACTAGCATAGTGGGACCTATCCACAATACCAGTACTAGTATAGTGGGACCTATCTGCAGTACCAGCACTAACATAGTGGGACCTAACTGTAGTACCAGCACTAGCATAGTGGGACCTATCTGTAATACCAGCACTAGCACAGTGGGACCTATCTGTAATACCAGCACTAGCACAGTGGGACCTATCTCTAATACCAGCACTAGCACAGTGGGACCTATCTATAATACAGCACTAGCACAGTGGGACCAATCTGTAATACCAGCACTAGCAAGTGGGACCTATCTGTTACCAGCACTAGCACAGTGGGACCCTATCTGTAATACCAGCACTAGCCACAGTGGGACCTATCTGTAATACCCGGCACTAGCACAGTGGGACCTATCTGGAATACCAGCACTAGCACAGTGAGACCTATCTGTAATACCAGCACTAGCACAGTGGGACCATCTGTAATACCAGACACTAGCACAGTGGGACCTATTTGTAATACCAGCACTAGCACAGTGGACCTATCTGTAATACCAGCACTAGCAAGTGGGACCTATCTGTTACCAGCACTAGCACAGTAGGAACCTATCTGTAATACCAGCAACTAGCACAGTGGGGCCTATCTGTAATACCAGCACTTGCACAGTGGGACCTATCTGTAGTACCAACACTAGCACAGTGGGACCTAACCTGTAATACCAGCACTGAGCACAAGTGGGACCTATCTGTAATACCAACTAGCACAGTGGGACCTATATGTAATACCATCACTAGCACAGTTGGACCTATCTGTAATACCAGCACTAGCACAAGTGGGACCTATCTGTAATACCAGCAATAGCACAGTGGGACCTATCTGTAATACCAGCACTAGCATACGGTGGGACCTATCTGTAGTACCAGCACTAGCACCAGTGGGACCTATCTGTTATACCAGCACTAGCACAGTGAGACCTATCTGTAATACCAGCACTAGCACAGTGGACCTATCTGTAGTACCAGCACTAGCACAGTGGGACCTAACTGTAATACCAGCACTAGCACAGTGGGACCTATCTTAATACCAGCACTAGCACAGTGGACCTATCTGTAATACCAGCACTAGCACAGTGGACCTATCTGTAATACCAGCACAGCACAGTGGACCTATCTGAATACCAGCACTAGCACAGCGGGACCTATCTGTAATACCAAAACTAGCACAGTGGGACCTATATGTAATACCAGCACTAGCACAGTTGGACCTATCTGTAATACCAGCAACTAGCACAGTGGGACCTATCTGTAATACCAGCACTAGCACAGTGGGACTATCTGTAATACCAGCACTAGCACAGTGGGACCTATCTGTAATACCAGCACTAGCACAGTGGGACCTATCGGTAATACCAGCACTAGCACAGTGGACCTATCTGTAATACCAGCACTAGCAAGTGGGACCTATCTGTAATAACAGCACTAGCACAGTGGGACTATCTGTAATACCAGCACTAGCACAGTGGGACCTATCGTGTAATACCAGCACTGGCATAGTGGGACCTATCTGTTACCAGCACTACACAGTGGGACCTATCTGTATTACCATGCACTAGCACAGTTGGCACCTATCTGTAATACCAGCACTAGCACAGTGGGACCTATTCTGTAATACCAGCACTAGCACAGTGGGACCTATCTGCTATTACCAGCACTAGCACAGTGGAACCTATCTGTAATACCATCACTAGCACAGTGGGACCTATCTGTAATACCAGGCTAGCACAGTGGGACCTATCTGTAATACCAGCACTAGCACAGGGGGACCTATCGTAATACCAGCACTAGCACAGTGGGGCCTATCTGTAATACCAGCACTAGTACAGTGGGACCTATCTGTAATACCAGCACTAGCACAGTGGGACCTATCCTGTAATACCAGCACTAGCACAGTTGGGACCTATCTGTAATACCAGCACTAGCACAGACGGGACCTATCTGTAATACCAGCACTAGCACAGTGGGACCTATCTGTTACCAACACTAGCACAGTGGGACACGTGATACATACTGTAATCAGCCAGCACTAGCACACTTGGGACCTATCTGTAATAACCATCACTAGCACAGTGTGACCCTATCTGTACAGTGGAACCATTGATACCAGCTAGCACAGTGGGACCTATCTCGTAATACCAGCACTAGCACAGTGGGGACACTATCTGTAATACCAGCACTAGCACACAGTGGGACCTATCTGTAAAACCAGCACTAGCACAGTGGGAACTATCTGTAATACCAGCACTAACACAGTGGGACCCTATCTGTAAAGTACCAGCACTAGCACAGTGGGACCTATCTGCTAATACCAGCACTAGTACAGTGGGCAAATGGACCTATCTGTAATACCAGCACTAGCACAGTGGGACACTATCTGTAATACCAGCACTACACAGTGGGACCTATCTGTAATACCAGCATAGCACAGTGGGACCTATCTCTAATACCAGCACTAGCACAGTGGGACCTATCTGTAATACCAGCCCTAGCACAGTGGGACCTATCGTAATACCACACTAGCACAGTGGGACCTCTCTGTCGTACCAGCACTAGCACAGTGGGACCTATCGTAATACCATCACTAGCACAGTGGACCTATCTGTAATACCAGCACTAGTACAGTGGGACCTATCTGTAATACCAGCACTAGCACAGTGGGACCTATCTGTAATACCAGACTAGCACAGTGGGACCTATTGTAATACCAGCACTAGCACAGTTGGACCTATCTGTAATACCAGCACTAGCACAGTGGGACCTATCTGTAAGTACCAGCACTAGCACAGTGGGGACCTATCATGTAATACCATCCACTAGCACAGTGGGACCTAACTGTAATACCAGCACTGGCACAGTGGGACCTATCTGTGATACCAGCACTAGCACAGTGGACCTATCTGTAATACCAGCACTAGCACAGTGGGACCTATCTGTAATACCAGCACACAGCACAGTGGGACCTATCTGCAATACCAGCACTAGCACAGTGGGAACTATCTGTAATACCAGTCACTAGCACAGTGGGACCTATCTGTAATACCAGCACTAGCAAGTGGGGACCTATCTGTAATACCAGCACTAGCACAGTGGGAACTTATCTGTAATACCAGCACTAGACACAGTGGGACCTATCTGTAAAACCAGCACTAGCACCAGGTGGACCTATCTGTAATGCCAGCACTAGCACATTGGGACCTATCTGTAATAGCCAGCACTAGCACAGTTGGGACCTATCTGTAATAACCAGCAGCTAGTACATGGGACCTATCTGTAATACCATCACTAGCACAGTTGGACCTATCTGTAATACCAGCACTAGCACAGGGGACCTATCTGTAATACCAGCATCTAGCACAGTGGGACCTATCTGTAATACCAGGACTAGCACAGTGGGACCTATCTGTAATACCAGCACTAGCACACATGGGACCTATCTGTAATACCAGCACTCAGCACAGATGGGACCTATCTGTAATACCTAGCACTAGCACAGTGGGAACCTATCTGTAATACCATCACTAGCACAGTTGGACCTATCTGTAATACCAGAACTAGCACAGTGGGACCTATCTGTAATACCATCACTAGCACAGTTGGACCTATCTGTAATACCAGCACTAGCCCAGTGGGACCTATCTGTAATAACAGCAAAGCAGCAGTGGGACCTATCTGTAATATCAGCACTAGCACAGTGGGACTTATCTGTAATACCAGCACTAGCACAGTGGGACCTATCTGTAATACCAGCACTAGCACAGTGGGACCTATCTGTAATACCAGTCACTAGCGACAGTGGGACCTATCCTGCTAAATACCAGCACTAGCACAGTGGGAACTATCTGTAATACCAGCACTATACACAGTGGGACCTATCTGTAAATACCAGCACTAGCACAGTGGGACCTATCTGTAATACCAGTCACTAGCACAGTGGGACCTATCCTGTCAGTACCAGCACTAGCACAGTGGGACCTATCCTGCTAAATACCAGCACTAGCACAGTGGGACCCATCTGTAATACCAGCACTAGCACAGTGGGACCTTTCTGTAATACCAGCTACTAGCACAGTGGGGACCTATCTGTAGTACCAGCACTAGCACAGTGGGACCGTATCTTGTAATACCAGCACTAGAACAAAAACAAGAGCCAAAATTATAAGAGCTAGTAAAACGTGAGAAATGATTCAAAAAAATTGATAACACCGTAAGAAATTGAAAACTAAGAAGAGTTATACAAGAATTTTTTTGATAAAAGTAAGGGAAAATGTGTAAACTGTAAAGTTAAGCTACCGACAACTTAAGGTTGTTTGGAAGGTAATTGGTAACTTGTAAGTAAAAGTGAAATAAGTATAGTTAAATATAAGTTTTGTATGTAAGGAAGGGTAGTTAATGTCAAATGTAAAATTAAAGTGTAGTTTTAATGGTAGTAAGTAAGTAATTTTCTGTGGTTTAAGTGATAAAATTTAGTTAAAATTTGATAAATTATCAATCCAATGAGATTAAAAAATTATAACACTAAAGTCACAAGCAGCAAGGATGAAGCAGAGAAATCACAACAGATCCAACAGGTCTTGCCATCATTAAAAAAAGTAATAAGGGACTATTCATAACTGTATGTTTATAAGATAAACAACTTAGATGAACTAGAATTCCTCAGAAGATACAACTGCAGAAGTGTCTAAGCTGAAATACTTTGAGTAACCTTAAAACTATGAAAGGAATTACATTAGTAATTGAAAGTCTCCCAAAAAGTAATCTGAGGTTCAGTGGTGTTATTGTGAATTTTATCAAATATCTTTTAAAAGAGAATTGATAACTACCCAGTAATAAAAATATTAATGAGCCATAGAATAGTTTGGATCAATCACAGATGAATTATGCTTGGAAGATCGGCAACTTACTAGTAAATTCAGCAAAAAATATTAAGTGTTATTTCACAGTAGCTAGACTATAAACTGCCACTATACAGCTTTCTAAGGGAGAACATCTATTGACAGACCAACACCATCATATGTCACTGGTTCATTAGTGGCACTTTTATCTTGGGGCAATCAATGGTTGCCTAATTGGACTTAAAGCCCACTCGATGGGAGGAAACTTGTTTGTGGTATTGTAAACATAGCCAAATACACAGAGATGGAGAGGTCATAGATCTTAGAGAAATACCAAGGCTGTCACACTCCTAGAAGAATGTATCTTTTGGGGGCTGGAGAGATAGCCTAGCGGTTAAGAGCACCGACGCTCTTGCAGAGGACCCGGGTTCGATCCCCAGCACCCACATGGCGGCTAAGAACCGTCTGTAACTCCAATTCCAGGAGAACTCCAGTTCCAGGGGAATCCGAGACCCTCTTCTGACCTCCGCGGCATTGCACGACAGGGGTGCACAGACCTGCATGCAGACAGTACTTTCATACACATACAAAAATAAATAAATAAATAATAAAAAAAAATTAAAAAAAAAAGAATGTATCTTTTTACTAAGTGAAAAAAATATATATATCCTTATATTTACAGTAAAGTATCCTAGTCATCGCTCATCAAAGAAGCTTCTTTTGCACCAAAGGAAGACAATTACAGAGTACCACAACTGGTCGGTCACACAGAGACATTTTCTGTACATTCCCAAGCCTAAGCGGCACATCATTGGTGCAACCTCAGGAAATACAGAACAAAAGGCAATGAGTACACTAATGAATTTCTCAACTCTGATTAATTCACCTCCTGCATGCAACATGGGTCTAGGAACACAAAGTGTCGTAAATGGCCAAGCCTGGAGATTAGGAGTTGTCAGAGTGTGAGGACTTTGACAGGACTCCTCTATTAATCTTCATTCACCCAGGGCTCAGGGACCATTGCAGAAGAGGGGGCAGAAAGATTGTAAAAGCCAGGGAGTTGGTGCACACCCATATGGAAATAAAATCTCACAAGCTCCTTGGACCCTGCTCATATGAAGCTATAGCCATGATATCAGCATGCACAAGACCCTTATAAGTTCAAGCAGACAAAAATCCCAGCATGGAACTGGGGAAATGGGCAGCAGGCCCCAATCTTAGCTGAAGAAATATTGGCAGCTTATTACTATTGGGTGAAGAACTGGTCTTCTTAAAGCTAGGGACTCTGGACAAGCTGACTAGACCTCAGTGTATGAACTTGCACTGAGAGTTTCTAGAGACACTAATTTGATATAATAGGCCTTAACACAAATGACAGAGTGGATTATTGATGGGGGAGGTGTGCCACTGGGGAAGGAGTATAAAGGTGATAAAGATTGAGTTGTTCTCTATGAAATACACAAAAATTCAATTAAAAATTAAAATAAATAAATAAAATAATTTTTAAAGCGTTATGTATTAGAACAAAACACACACAAGAAAATAAGGAAAAACTACTGGACTTAGTACCATGCATAATCATGAAGATATTGCTTTTTTCTTACAAAATGTGGTTTTGATGTTTTCTGTAGAACCAATTAATTATGTTGATGGATTGTTAATTTTCACTTCATTATGCTACTGACTTATTTAGCTTTAACTTAATTGTGTGGTTTCACTTGTATAGTTTCCTGCACTTAAAAAAGGAGCATAGAGTTTTATGACAGAAAAGATCCACAAAATTCATAAAGAAAAAACTTGATTGACAATTCTCCATTATGAATATACCTAATATTTGATATTTGCTATAGCATATACCTGTGATAAAGCAGATTTAAAGAGGAACAAAGGTTTATTTGACTTCTTAGTTTCAGTCCATGGCTTCCTGACTCTTGCCTTTGCCATATAGACAGTCAGTAGATCAAAGACAAAGTGCAAAGGAAAGTAAGCATATACCTCTAGGTGGTAAGGTAGCAAAGAAAGCAAAGGATCCAGTGTCCTGATGCCTGCTTTAAGGCACACCCACATTGGCCACCCTTACTTCTGTGATGTCCCATCTTTTGCAGTGTGTAACACCTTGAAACTACTGTAGCATCATCCGGTGGGGACCAAATATGGGCCATTGAGGGATACTTCCTATTCTAGTTTAGATCTTACACGTTCACCCAAACCTCACGTGTTGACCATTTAGACACTGGTCCAGCAATATTGGCAGGTGGGGCTTCCAGACAGTGACTGGGTGGATCAAGAGACCACTCTTAATTTTAGATTAACCAATCCATGATTTGATAGCATCATTTGGTTGTGGTGGAATAAACTTTGAATGGATGAAATAGGTGACTGGAGACATCCTGAAAGAGTGTTTGTTCTTGTACTGACTCCTACTATGTCTCTCTGTCCTCCTGGCATGAGATTAGCAGTGTCCTTTGCCACCCATCCCAATAGCTTTGATGCTGTGTCCTGCTATACTCCCCTACCATGGGCTGGCTCTGTACCATAAACCCTGAAAGCATGAGCTAAATAAGGATTGTCTTCCTTGGTTTTCCCAGGTATTTCATCACAATGACAAAAATCTGAGTAACTATATTTACCCAAATCATAATGATAAACATCCATTTCACGTTGTGTTAACTTAAACAGCAAAGCTATAAATAATTCATAGAATATTTTTCCATGTTCCACGAGTACTCGCTGCAGATGTCAATGGTCATGCCACTCTCATTGTAGCTTAGGGCAAGAAGAAGGTGGTATCACTCAGTAACAGTGAGGTGCCTACTCTCTGCCTGCTGACATAGATCAAGCTACAGCTGTAAATAAGATAAACCTAGTCTTTATTCTCATGGAACCCAAAGCCTCACACATCAGGGCATCCTTTGAAAATTCTCCATTTCCAGCTATTAACATCTGCATAATGGATGGATCTTCTTTGTATTACTACTTTTGATAGGACAGATGGTTAGAAGGGATTTACCAGAACCTTGTATCTAAAATGTCTTTTTAGGAGAATAATTTTCTTTAAAATCCATTTTTTCTTTGTGCTTAGAGCTCTTTTAGATTTGGCTCAGTTTGGGGACATGCATTCAACTTACTGAACCACATTTCAGGAATCCAGTTAATGAATATATTTCTAAACTAAGCCATTTAGTTTAGAATGTATTTCTAAACTAAACTATTTAGTCCAAACTAAAATGCTTCCCAGCTCCTAGGTAAAGGCACGTTACTGTCCTAGACAAAATGTAGGAATATTGCTGGAGACCTGTGTAAGAAATTTAAAGATAATAGTA
This sequence comes from Rhizomys pruinosus, assembly GCA_009823505.1. Classification (NCBI taxonomy): domain Eukaryota; kingdom Metazoa; phylum Chordata; class Mammalia; order Rodentia; family Spalacidae; genus Rhizomys; species Rhizomys pruinosus. The sequence continues at coordinate 1,226,166 of VZQC01007033.1, read as the reverse complement.
TACATGGCACTCAGTATAAATGAGCTAAAACTACATCTCCTATACTTACAATACGGGAGAATAAAAATTAAAAAAAAAAATAAACCTCAGGTTAGTGGCCCAAAGAGACAGAAGATGAAATGTTGTTTCACTTGTAACTCTTCTTTCCTGGTTATCTTAATTTAGTAAAGTTCAATCTTGCTTCCAGACTGGCATCTTTTCCTATAAATTCTTGGTTTGAACTCTTTCATAAGTATTCACGGGAACAAGTCCAATTATCCTTTGAGACTCTACACATCAATTTATTTCATAAAAAACAAATGATAAGAACTACTCTAAAAATCCGTCTGACAATGTGCAGAATGGCTGTTTACATTTTAACATTCAGGTCTTTTTGATCCAAAATATTGGACATTATACAATTGTCTATTGCACAAAGAGATTTAAATAACAATGAAAGAAATGTCTGTTTTTCCATGTTCAAATGTCTAGCCATTATTTTGACAGCCTATGTTTTGAATGCCATGCAAGTCCATTTTAAATTAATTACTACTTTCTAAAAGAGAGTGCACTTTAAAACAGAAGACATTTGCTACACATAGGAAAAGGGTGTTATTTAAAATTTTATGGCCAACCAAATCTTAAATATTCAAAAATAGTCTTCTGGTACATTTCCCAAGTATGTTGCAAGTACTTTCTAGCTCCTCGACAGCCTAAGACACTGCCCAGCTGTTCACACTTCATGGCTTTGCTTATGTTTCTGATTTTCTATCCCCTCTCTAGGTCATGAAGTGTTCTCATCAGTACAGTCAATAAATTCCTAGTATCATTTTCTAATCTCCTAAGGGAAAAAAAAGAAAAAACAAATTATCAGACACAATGAAGAGTTGGCTATTTTGTCTGGTATTTAGAACATATCATCTTAAAAAAGCAAGTTCTTAATCTGACTTTGCACAAATGCAAAACTTATTGTGATGTTTAAAATTTTATCAGGCCTACAATTGAGTCTCTGACTGGCATTTCACAGTATTCTGCCTATGTATCTCATCCACATCATTTGGAAGGGAGTAAAGAGGACTCAAACATTTCTATTTGTTACTGTCCTTTTCCCCTTTGGGCAATGAATAAGGACATACTTTTATTTCCCTTGATATAAGAAGGGATTTCATATCATTGTCAAAATTGAGAATCATGCATGAAGAAGAAACAGGTAAGGGTGTATTTTCTATATTACACAGATGGGAAATGGAAATAGATGTTTCCTCCAAAGTAAGATGTCTTCATGGGGGTGTGAAGCTTCCCATGGCCTGCTCCGTCTGCCCACCATCTCTCTCCTGTTCTTCTCACTGTTCCAATTCTTTCTTTTCCATTCTTTGGGAATATGTCGGGCTTGCTTACAAAGCTCTCCGTCTGTGGGCCTGTTCTTTTGTCTGTCATTTTGTTTACTTGTTTGTTGAGAAAACGTCTCATTCTGTAACCCACTCTGGAGCGCAAACTGCAGATCCTCCTGATATAGTTTCCTGAGTTCTGGTATTACAAGAGTAACCCCCCAAGTCCCAGTGTCCATTTCTGAAAATCTGTGTCCTTAATACTTCCAAATGTGACTACATTATGAAGTATAGTCTTTATAGAGACAACAAATGTAAAATGAGGTCAATAGAATAATCCATTATTGAGAGTTATCTTTAAAAAATTAGGACAAAAACACATATCCAGAAAATAGACTGGGAAGTCATATGGCATTTTATTTACAAGCTACAGAAAGGGACTCAGGAGAAATCACCCTGCTGAGACCTTGATCTTGGATGTCTCACCCCATGAAATGTGAAACAGTGAACATGTGTATATGAGCTGTCTAGTCTCCTGTGTTTGTTAGTGCGGGCTCTACAACTAACACACATTTTTTAATATAATGCTTTTATTGATGTTTTGTGTATTTCAGACATCATTTCGCAGTTCAGTTTAGACATATTCTGCCATTCCTTTCCCCCACCCCACCCCAGATCATGCACTCCACCATAACTGTCCTGCATCTTTCTCTCAGTCTTTTCTTTTTTTATGTTTAGGAATTCACATTTTCCTCCTTTAATTTTAGATTACTCTAAATATGAATATATACCCCCCTCTCATACACAGTAATTACAGAGTCTGAAAGTAAGTGGTGGATTGATTCTAGAGCCCATTAAGAGATTTACACTCCAACAATATAGTTGCTTTCAGATAAACAGAAACACAACAACGTTGTTCAGCTTGCCTTTCATCTGAGAATTTGGTGTTAGCATGCACAAATGAGGGAGACCATTCTCCGATTGTTTTTCTGGGACTGTGTTACTTCACTTAGCACAATAGCTTTGAGTTCCATCCATTTACCTGCAAAGTTCATGATGTCATCTTTCTTCATGGCTGAATAGTACTCCACTGGGTAGACATACCACATCTTTGTCATCCAGTAGCCACACCTTTCATGGGCATATACCCAGTATGACCTCACTGCTCCTTCTGATGCCAAGGCTTTTCTATCCTGGTTCTGAGAAACAGCACGTAAGCTTATATGAATCTTTCAGAGGTGTAAGGACTCAACCAGATGTTGAGCTCTGTTGTCTTTCATAATGTGGAAAGACAAGAGGTTCAGAGGGGGACAAACTGACAGGGGAGTAAAGGAAGGTGAACATCACAGATACTTTTTACACAAACATACACGTGCACAGAGAGAGAGACAGAAAGAGAGACAGACAGACAGAGAAAGCTGGAGACAGAGAGAAGGAGAGAGACAGAGAGATTGCCACAAGGGCAAACTGTTCTTCAAAAGAAAAAAACTGGTAAGTGTTGCAATGTGGGAAAATAAGCCTACTTTTCTTTCATCGTTTTCTAGGTGACTGGAAGAATAGGTTGACATGTGTATTAGTCAGTTTTCTGTTGCTGTGATAAAACACCAGACCAAGGAACTTATAAAAGGAAGAGTTTATTTGAGCTTACAATTGGCGGTTCCAGGGAATTAGTCCATTGTGGCGGGAGGCGTGGTGGCCGGATCCAGAGCAGCAAACAGAGGGTCACATATCGCAAAGAGCACAGGAAGCAGAGAGGAGCAACTGTAGAGCACGAGGCTTGTTAAGCTCACTAAGCCCGCCCCCAGTGACACACTTCCCCCAGCATGGCCACACCTTCTAAGACCTCCAGAAACAGCACCACCAACTGGAGACAAATGTCTGAATACCTAGAGCCTATGGGGGACACTCATTCAAACCACCACATTCCACTCCCTGGCCCCCATAGGCTCCTGACCATATAAAATGCAAAACGCATTTAGTCCAACCTTAAAAGTCCCCATAGTCTTTACCAGTTTCAATGTCATTCAAAAGTCCACAGTCCAAAGTCTCTTCTGAGACTCAGGCCAATCTCTTAACTGTAAGCTCCTGTAAAATCAAAAGGCAAATTACATACTCCCAATGTACAGTGGAACCGAATACACATTCCCATTCCAAAAGGGAGGAATAGAGGCATAGTGAGGAAATACTGGACCAAAACAAGACCGAAAACCAGCAGGGCAAACGCCAAGTCCTGTAGCTCCACATGCGACTTCTGGGACTTGACTTCCAAAGGGCTTACACGGCTCAGCTCTTCCAGCTTTGCTTGCAACATACATCTCTTTCTTAGGCTGGTACCACTCCCCGTATGCAGCTCTCCTTGGCAAATATCTCACAGGTCTGGCATCTCGAAAGTCTTCTTGGGGTCTCCGCTGCCAACCAGGCTTCATACTCACAGCTTCACGCAGTGGCCTATCACGGCCTTCTTTATTCAGGGACACCCCTGCTGTACTCTTCCTGGCCTCTTTGGCTCTCTGAAACCGTGGAGGAAGAGCTGATGACCCCTTCACTCTTGCAAACTTCATGTCTCTAAAGCCAGCACCACGTGAATGAAATTGCCGAATCTGGCTGCAAGTTCGGGCCAGACCCTGGCCCATTTCAACGACATTTGCTACTTTTCTCTGCCCTGGACTTGCTGGAGGATTAGCTGGGTGTGGTCTTGCCCTGAAGGTACTGATTCTTTTGTTTACTTGTAAATCTCGAAGCCCTTCCTTAATCACTTTAAACTCCTTATCAAAAGGAAACTCTCCTTCACAAGACTTGGCCCCACCTTTAATCTTCCTAGTGCAGTTTTCAGATCCAACCTCTCCTTCACATGCCTTGGCCCCACCTTTAATCTTCCTAGTGCAGTTTTCAGATCCAACCTCTCCTTCACATGCCTTGGCCCCACCTTTAATCTTCCTAGTGCAGTTATCAGAGCCAAACTGTACATTTTGCATTTCTTTCTGCTCCATCTGCTCTTTTTCACTGTAGATCTGTATAATATTCACCATTAAAAGCCACGCCACCATTTCTACATTAGGCTGTCTTGAAATATCCTCCACCAAAGACATCAGTCCACTGCTTTTCAACTTAGCATCAGGCAAGCATCTGGGCTGTGGGCAAACTGCTGCCAGACTCTTTATCAAAATATCCTGGTTGCTGCCTAAGTCTTTATTTTCCCCTGGGACCACATCTTTTGCAGCCATGCTTTCTTCCAGGCCTCCACTAGAATGGCCCTTTAAGCTCTGCTTATAATAGTCAACAGCCTTTCCAGCCCAAAGTTCCAAAGTCTTCCACACTTCTCCAAACATACACATGGTCAGGTTCTTCACAGCCAACAGCCCACTCTCTGGTACCAATAACTGTATTAGTCAGTTTTCTGTTGCTGTGATAAAACACCAGACCAAGGAACTTATAAAAGGAAGAGTTTATTTGAGCTTACAATTGGCGGTTCCAGGGAATTAGTCCATTGTGGCGGGAGGCGTGGTGGCCGGATCCAGAGCAGCAAACAGAGGGTCACATATCGCAAAGAGCACAGGAAGCAGAGAGGAGCAACTGTAGAGCACGAGGCTTGTTAAGCTCACTAAGCCCGCCCCCAGTGACACACTTCCCCCAGCATGGCCACACCTTCTAAGACCTCCAGAAACAGCACCACCAACTGGAGACAAATGTCTGAATACCTAGAGCCTATGGGGGACACTCATTCAAACCACCACAACATGCCTTTCAGTATTTTCAGAACTTTCTGTTTCCTCATTTTCTCGAAATACTCAGGGAGCTCAAAAGTGAAATGTAGAAACAAGCTGCATTGTTAAAAGAAGATAATTGGTAATGAATTCTTAAGGGATGTATATCTATTATAGTAAAATACTCCTTGAACGGAATCATAGTAAATACAAGAGAGTCAGCATGACCTCATCAGGACATACTCACTTGCTGATGTCCAAAGAAGGCACGTCAGTCTTCGTGCTTCCTGTGAGTGAATGAGGGAGATGGAATTAGCAACTCTTGGCAATCTGTTACTACTACGTGGATGAAAAAATGCCATCAGTTCCTCCCACTTCAGAAAAGGAAGTGACCCAGGAGCTGTCACAGAAAGATAAGGTGTCCAGAGACTCGGTGGGTGAAGAGGAAGATCTGCAAAGTAGAAAGAGTAGTGAAGAGAAGCAACATAGCCCCAAGACTGGAGAAACTAGTACGTAATGAACTTATGCACAGGACAAGATGCGACGTTGGATTGTGCCAGGAAGGCTGCCTGCCTCTGTGTTCATACACTGCTATGTGTCACAGCTGCTTCTCCATTTATTGGTTACTTCAGCAACCCTTTATTCAAAATAGACTCTACATGTCCCCTTTTAGGGAGCTGTGGCAATTAGACAAATAATAAAAATCTCTATCCTTCCAAACACTTGACATTTTAAACCAATGAGGCCTTGAGAAATAGAATAGTATTTTTGAGTTCCTTAAATTTGTAGGTTAAAAATTAAGACAGGAATTGTGGTTTGAACTTATCATAAATCCCCTTAAATTGAGAATAAGCACTTGGTATTTTAGAGAAAGGCCGATTCAGGAAAATGAAATCCTAAGTGGAAGATCTCGACCAAAGCTATGGCAGCCTACGTGCTATGTTCAGATCTCCTTAAGTAAGTATTGCTATGTAATTAGGGACAGCAGAAATGACATGGAGTTCTGGTCTCCATGTGTCTCCACTGAGAATGGGAGTCATTTGGACCCTGTTACACTAGCATACACTAGGCTGATCATGTGGAAGAAGATAATTCAAGGTACATGGGATAATAGGAGCAGAATAATTATCTAATAATATTAGTGCTGTTAAGTACTCCAGAAAGAACATCTTGTCTCTTTCTTCAACACAGTAAGAAGGCAGCTTTCTGTAGGTCCAGTACAAATGATAGAGCATTTTAGTCTTACACACCCCAGCATTCCAAATCCTGTGAAAATAAATTTCTTTTGTTTAAGCCACCTGGACTTTGGTATTTTGTTATGACACACTACAGATTAAGAATGTGGTGTGTTTGGGCTGGGCATGGTGGTGCATGCCTTTAATCCCAGCACTTAGGAGGCAGAGGCAGGTGGATCACTGTGAGTTCAAGGCCACCCTGGTTTATGTAGTGAGCTCCAGGCCAGCTGGGGCTACAGGAAGACCCCGTCTCAAAAAGACCAAAAAAAAAAAAAGAATGTGGTATGTCGATTTGAACCTCTAGAACCCTGGTACTATAATTAGATCTTTAGTGTCTCCTGAAGACTGAAAACATGTGCTAAAATCCTGGTAACCAATCTTTAGCAGATTGTGGAAGAATCTTTCACAGGCGGGCCTTGTAGAAGGAAGTGAGGTCATTAGGCGTGTACTATTGAGGGGGCATTGAAACCCTCTTCCCTCTTTTTTTCTGCTTTCTGGTCATGATGAGATAACCACATTTATTCTTAATAAATAAATTATGGGCTGGAGAGATGGCCTAGCGGTTAAGAGCGCCGACCGCTCTTACAGAGGACCCGGGTTCGATCCCCAGCAACCACATGGCGGCTGAGAACCGTCTGAAGCTCCAATTCCAGGAGAACTCCAGTTCCAGGGGAATCCGAGACCCTCTTCTGACCTCCGCGGCGTTGCACGACACGGGTGCACAGACTTGCATGCAGACAGTACATTCATACACATACAGAAATAAATAAAAAAAATTAATAAAAAAAAAAAATTTAAAAAAAAAAAATAAATAAATAAATAAATTATATATTTACTTTTATTTTATATATATATGTGTATATATATATATATATATATATGAACGTTCTGTCTGCATGTGTGTTAAGTATACCCAATTCATGCAACGCCTATCTATGAAAGCCAGAAATGCCATCAGACCCCCTGGAAATGGAACTACAGACAGTTTTCAGCTGCCATGTGGGTGCTGGGAACCAAACCAGAGCTCTATGCAAGAACAGCCAGTACTCTTATGCACTGAGCCATCTCTCCAGCCCGAGCAGCTTTTCTCTCACACAGACTCTCTGTCATTGTGTTCTGCCTCTTTACAAGCACAAGATAATGGTATCTAGCAACTGTGTACAGAATCCATGAGTTAAAATACATCTTCCTTCTAAGTTTATTTTAATATCTCAGATTTTGCCACAGGGATGGACACTGATTAGCAACGTTTTAAAGCACTGATAATCTTGATGTGTTTGTATCTCCTGTTTGAGTTCTGAAGCCATAGTTTCTAAACTATATGACTTTAGCCTTTGGTTCTATCTGGGAATCCTGTGTGCAGTCATGGTAGTTACTGTAAAACCATAAGGCTTATGGCATTTGGGAGGTTTTACCTGAAGGAAAGCTGAGCTCCAAATACTTTGAATTCAGGGTTCCTAGGATATAGAATTGTGTGACTGTAAAACTGTAGGTTTTTACCAATGAAGACAACAAAGGCACAGCCAGCTCTCTGCCTGCTTCTCTTATGTCATCTGACTCCACTTCACAGGCGTGGCAGGTCTTTTTGACACAGCTCAGCTCCTTAATCTTGTTGGAAAAAAGTAACTGCTAAGTTTGAGTAGTAATGGTTGTAAGACCTCTTTAAATGTTTCATAGAATTCTGCTGTGAAGCCATCTGGGCCTGGGCTTTTTTTAGTTGGGAGGCTTTTTATTACATCTTCAATTTCCTCAAGTGTTATGAGTCTATTTAAGCTGTCAGTCTCTTCTTGGTTAAGCTTTGGAGAACGACAGAATTTCAGATATTCATCCATTTCTCTTAGGTTTTCAAATTTAGTAGAGTATAGGTTTTTGAAGTATTCTCATACAATTGTCTGGATCTTTTCTTTATCTGTTGTGATGTTTCCCCTTTCATCGCAAATGCTATTGATTTGGAGTTGCTCTTTCTTTTGGTTAACTGGGCTAGAGGTCTGTCTATTTTGTTTATCTTTTCAAAGATCCAGCTTTTGGATTCATTGATTCTTTTGTATTGTTTTCTTTGTTTCTACTTCATTGATTTCTGCTCTGATTTTTGTTATTTCTTCCTGTCTGTTGGGTTTAGGATTCATTTGTTGTTGTCTTTCAAGTGTTTTTAGCTGCAGTGTTAGATCGTTTACTTGTTCTCTTTCTGTTTTTTTTAATGTGGGCACTTAGGGCTATAAATTTCCCTCTTAGGACTGACTTTAATGTATCCCACAGGTATTGTTGTGTTGTATTGTCATTTTCGTTTAGTTCCAGGAATTCAGAAGGATACAGACAGAAGGAAATATCCCACATTCCTTCTACAAAGCCAGCATCACCCTAATACCAAAACCAGTCAAAGACACAAACAAGAAAGAAAACTATAGACCCATATAATTGATGAACACAGATGCAAAAATTCTCAACAAAATACTTCCAACTCGCATATCGACCCACATCAAAAAGATCATCTATCATGACCAGGTTGGATTCATACCAGAGATGCAGGGATAGTTCAACATACATAAATCAATAAATATCATAAAACACATAATTGGAATTAAAGACAAAAACCACACAGTCATCTCAATTGATGCAGAAAAAGCTTTCGACAAAATCCAGCATCCCTTCATGCTTAAAGTCTTAGAGGGAATTGGACTGGAGGGATCATTCTCCAATGTAATCAAAACCATATACAAGAAACTCACAGCCAACATCATCCTAAATGGAGAAAAGTTGGAAGCATTCCCCTTAAAGGCAGGAACACGACAAGGCTGTCCACTATAGCCACTCCTCTTCAATATAGTGCTTGAAATGCTTGCTAGGGCAATAAGGCAAGAAAGCAAAATTAAATGAGTACTAATTGGAAAAGAGGAAGTAAAACTATACCTTTTTTGCAGATGACATGATAGTTTACTTAAAGGATGCTAAAAACTCACCAGAAAATGCTTAGAAATGATCAAAAGTTTCAGTACTACTCAAACTTAGCAGTTACTTTTTTCCAACAAGATTAAGGAGCTGAGCTGTGTCAAAAAGACCTGCCATGCCTGTGAAGTGGAGTCAGATGACATAAGAGAAGCAGGCAGAGAGCTGGCTGTGCCTTTGTTGTCTTCATTGGTAAAAACCTACAGTTTTACAGTCACACAGTTCCATATCCTAGGAACCCTGAATTCAAAGTATTTGGAGCTCAGCTTTCCTTCAGGTAAAACCTCCCAAATGAGCTTACCATCTGACCCAATCATACCACTCCTGGGTATATACCCCAAAGACTCATCCTACCACAAAGATATATGCACATCCATGTTTATTGCAGCTCTCTTCACAATAGGGAAGAACTGGAACCAACCCAAATGCCCCTCAACAGATGAGTGGATGACAAAAATGTGGTACATCTACACAATGGAGTACTATTCAGTGGTAAAGAAGGATGGCATTATGAACTTTGCAGGTAAATGGATGGAGCTTGAAGCCATTATGCTGAGTGAGCTGACACAGTCCCAGAAAGACAAACAGAGAATGGTTTCCCTCATTTGTGGATACTAACATCAAATCCCCCAGATGAAAGGCAAGCTGAATGACAGTATGGTTATATTTCTGGTTTATCTGTAAGCAACTATGTTGCCATAATGTGAATCCCTCAATGGGCTCTAGAATCCACCCACCAATTATTTTCAGACTCTGTATATGGGTGGAGAGTATGTATCCATATTTTAGAATAACATGAAATTAACAGAGGAAAATGTGAATTCCTAAGCATAAAAAAAAGACTGAGAGAAAGATGCAGGACAGCTATGATAGAGCACATGACCTGGGATGGATCGGGGTGTGGTGGGGGGAAGGGATAGGGGAATATGCCTGAACAGAAATGAAAAATGATGTATGAATTATATAAAACATCAATAAAAAATATTAATTTAAAAAAAAAATAACTGCTGCCATAGGATATGAAATTGAACTCCTCATCATCTAGCAACTTTTACATTTTATTCCCAGGGTTTTCTTTTCAATCTAGATGCAGATAGATACTTGGAATTTTTTCCTTTAATTTTACACAATCACCTACAGTTATGTGTTCAACTTTAAAACTTGGGTTCCATGAAGTTTTGAAAACAAGTATGCTTTAGTCTTACTTCAGTTGCTCTGATTAAATACCCTGAAAACAAGTAATTTTGGAGGAAGTGGTTTATTTGGTTTCGAATTCCAGGTTATTGACCATCACTGAAGGGAAATCAAGGCAAGAACGTGAAGCAGGTCATGTATCCAGAGTCCAAAACAGAAAGTTGCAGATACACACAGTCCAGCTTATCTACTTGATTCTCTGTTCACTTTCTCCTCTCTTCATACAATTCAGGAGCCCCTATCTAGGAAATGGTATCACACACAATAGTCTGGATCTTTCTACATCAATTAACAGTCAAGACAATCCCCTATAGACATGCTTTCAGGACAACCTGATTTATATAATTTCTCAAATGATACACTCTTTCAGGTGATACTAAGTTGTTTCAAGTTGATCATTAAAACCAACCAGCAATTCCTGGAGTGGGGGGTGGGGATGGGGTGGGGGGGAGGATGATTACTATACCAGATTTCAAACTATATTACAGAGCTATAGTCATAAAAACAGCATGATACTGGCACAAAAATAGACCTGTAGATCAATAGAGCAAAACTGAAGATCCAAATTTGAGCACACACAATTTCAGAAACCTGATATTTGACAAAGGGGCCAAGAACACTCAATGGAGGAAAGGCAGTACCTTTAGCAAATGGTGCCAGCAAAACCGGATTACCACTTGTAGAAGAATGAAATGAAACCCCTACTTTTCACCTTGCATAAAAGTGAACTCTAAATGGATCAAGAACCTCAAGATGAAACCTGAAACTCTGAAAATGTTAGAAAAAAAGATTGGCAGTAACCTACAAGATATAGGTGTAGGAAAGGACTTTCTAATCAGACAGTAGTTGCTCAGGAAATAAGGTTAACAATCAACAAATGGGCTCTCATTAAACTAAAAAGTTTCTGTACAGCCAAAGAAACAATCAAAAGAGTGAAGAGAAAACCCACAGAGTGGGAGGAACTCTTCACCAGGGACACAGCTGACAAAGGTTTAACATCCAGAGTATATAAACTACTTAAAATCAAAGGACCAAGAAAACAAATGACCCAAATAAAAGATGGGCTAAAGATCGGAACAGAGACTTCTCAAGAGAAGAAATAAAGATGGCTAAGAAACATCTTAAAAAGTGTTTAACATCCTTAGTAATTAAGGAAATGCAACTTAAAACCATTTTAAGATTTCATCTTACAACAGTAAGACTGGCTATTATCAAGAAAACAAATGACTCCAAATGCTGGAGAGATTATAGGGAAAGAACACTATTCACTGCTGGTGGGAATGCAAACTTGTGCAACCCCTATGGAAAGCAGTGTGGAGAACTCTTAAAAGACTAAAAATGAACTTACCAGTTGACCCAGTCATACCACTTCAGGGTATATACCCAAAGGATTCATCCTACAGCTGCTCTTTTCACAATAACAAAGAGCTGGAAACAACCCAAGTGCCCCTCAACAGACAAATAGATAAAGAAAATGTGGTACATTTACACAATGGTCTATGCAGCAGTAAAGAAAGATGACATCATGAGTTTTGCAGGTAAATGGACGGAGCTAGAAACTGTTATGCTAAGTGAAGTAACACAGTCTCAGAAACACAAAAGACATATGTTGTCTCTCATCTGTGAATCCTAGCACCAAATCTTTATATGTAAGTCAAGATGGGCAACTTATTAGTAAAAATAATACCACATTGATTGATATTACTATAGATATAGCTTGAAGCTTATGTCTCTATTTTCTTAAGTTCTAAGATGTATGAGAAAGAATAAATCTCTTCCTTAAAAGTGCATTAAAACATAAATCAACTTGCTATGTAACTTAGGAATGCAGTTGTATTTCTTTTTACCAGCATGTGACTTTACTGCTAAAATGTGAATCCTTAAGCATGCTCTGGAATTAACCTATAGCTTATTTTGAGATTTTGTTTTGTTGGTATATGTGCAGAATGCATATATGCATATATTTGAGGAATATAAAATGAAGGGAACAACAACAACAAAAAGACTTGTTCAAAGAATGGATCAAAACAGTGAACTTTTGCACTGAAAAAGTTAAAAAAAAAAGAATGAGAAAAAGATACAAGACAGGACTTAACATGTATGGCAGAATGCATGAATTCTGGGGGTATGGACATGAATGGGGGAACAGGTCTAAACTTGATTAAGAAATGCTGTATAAAATGCACCAGAGCTCAATAAAAACTAAGGAAAAAAAACAACCAGCACAAAATACACATTAAAAATCACACAGCAAAGACATAACCTCAAATGAGAAAGACCATGTTCATTTTAAAGATTGATAAGAATTGAATTTGTCATTGTGAATCTAATTTGAATAAATGATTTGGAAATTCCTAATGAAAAAGAAATTATAGTCTCCTTATTTATATAATGATAGGTTAGTTTTAATCATTTTTAATATATTTATTCACTAGAATCTGGATAAAAAGCAGGCAAAAATTGAATGAAATATGAACCAAGAATATATGTGTTTAAAATAAAATACATTTCTAATAGAGCAAGTAAAGCAATAATTTTTTTTCAGATTATGCCAGAAATAGTAATTCATTAAGGTAATGAAATGCATTTGGGGCACAAACCATTGAAAAGCTTTGGAATATTTGGCAATGGCAACAACAAAGAAGAAGTCATCACTTAAATATTCTGCAAAAACACTTTACGTTCTTGCTGATCTGACATAAAACGCTGGCATTGATTAAGCTAGCATGAAACGCACAGCACAGTACTGGAAATGGCACATTTGTGACAAGTTCATTAATGAGGCTCATCAATCAATGCAATTAATCATGAAAAGTGAGACTAAAGTATTGAAATAACCTGAAATTGTACAACTTATGTATTTTATGACAAGTAACTGATATTGTTGTCTGTTTTGTATGTTATATATGTGTAGTGTCTGTATTTGTTAGTGGGTCCAGAGGTGTATGTGGGTGTATGTGGGTGTATGTGTACATATGTGTATATGAACATAGAGGCTAGAGGTTGATGTCAGGTAATGTTCCTTTCTTGTTTTCCCTCCACTTTAATATATGAGACAGAGTCTCTCACTGAACATGAAGATCAATTTAACTAGACTCTGGCTGGTCAAGAGCTTCTGGAGCCTACCCATCTCCCCACCCCCTGCAGTGCTGGGCTTATCAACAGGATCCACCATACTTAGCTCTTCATGTAGGTACTGAGGGTCTGAACTCAAGTCCTTCTGTTGGCAAGGCACACACTTACTAACTGAGCCATTTTCTCAGCCCCATAGCTGAATTTTTTTATAGTTTTCAACAAATTTGATAATGCACCTATAAATTTACTTGTTGCTACCAATAAAAGTTTTTAAATGAGAAAAATTCTTAAAGCTTTTAAGTAAAATGTTTGTATTGAATGAGCTGAGAATGCAAGTTAGTTCTTCTGGTTTACTCCCGTGGCAGAAAAGCTGAGTTTGAGCACAAATGCTGTAATATGGGGGACTTAAAAACATGATGCTTTTTAAGCATGCTATGTTTTTTTAAAAAACAGAATTATGTGAAGCATTTAAGAAAAATAAACTTGGGATTGCTTCAAATTTGTGTATTTTATCAATTCATCATTTTTCTCTGTCTAAATAAACTTTAATTTTTTGAACTAATTAGTTATAAAATTATAATTATTTTCCACTTGTAATTTTGTGATTTTTATGAAGGGTCTACAGAAATGCATACTTCAGATCTGACAAAATATAATGAATCTACTGTTTGAAATGATACTTGTGACTAGATACTCTGTCCCTTTCAAAATGTCTTGAAAGAGTGAACTTTACAAAGATAAACAAAGTGTTACAGTAGTAGGACAGTTAAAATAAAACTGTTCAAGAGAGTAAGATCGCTGCCCTGGATAAAGACTCAGCATTTCAGTTTTGCCTGGTCAATCGCTTAGTCATACAAAGCCTCTCGCCACCCTACTCCAAGGTGGTCCATCTTTATTCACGCTAAGGAGCCTTAAAAAGATGGTGAACTTTCCCTACCAGGAATTGTTGTCCCCTAGTACAGTGTTTATGGACCTGGCCACACACACGAAGCCATCCTTAACTCTGCCTGCGTCTCTGAAATTTCTGAATGTGGTTGTGCATGCCTATAGTTGTAGCACTAGGGAGCTTGAGCTATCTAATTAGATCCTCTCAAAAAAGCAAAATAACAAAACAAAAGCAAAAGTAAAAAGCCACAAAAACAAACCAACAATTGCAAAGAAAAAAAGGAAAGGAAAGGAAAGGAAAGGAAAGGAAAGGAAAGGAAAGGAAAGGAAAGGAAAGGAAAGGAAAGGAAAGGAAAGGAAAGGAAAGGAAAGGAAAAGAACAGGAAAAAGAAAATGAAGCAGATCATGAAACTGGAGACATGGTTTACAGCAGGTCACTAATGCTGGAAAAAGTACAGAGTCCAGGAGAACGCTGGCTTGCAACTTTCTGAATTCTTTGGAAGTTTTTTTCTTTTTCTTCTTTTTTGGTCTTTTTGAGACAGGGTCTCTCTGTAGTCCCAGCTGTCCTGGAACTCGCTCTGTAGACCAGACTGGCCTTGAACTCACAAAGATCCGCCTGCCTCTGCCTCCCGAGTGCTAGGATTAAAGGCGTGTGTTAACTTTCACTAGGGGAATAAGGGTTACTGTAGTCTGAGGTATCCTTCTAAGGTCACAAAATATGACAAACTGCAATTTCTCTCGTGTTAAATGACTTCTGCTGTAAACCAAAGGATTGGCTATAATTTTACTAAGGATGTCTGCTAATTCAGATGCTGGGGAGTTACAAGAATTTCTAAAGCATGGACTTACTCCTATTGGTACTGGGCTTCCGAACCGACACCGACTCCCCCCCCCATTCCCGCCCACAGCTACCTTGTCATGCTGCCCAAAGTGGAGATGGAAGCCCTGGGACTGGCCCAATCACATGCTCACATGGGGAACAGGGGCAGATGCCGAAAAACATGAAAGTGTCTCAGTTTAAAATGGTGAATTACTCCTATGATGATGATCTTGAAGATCTATGTCCTGTGTGTGGCTGGAGGGATGGCCTAGCGGTTAAGAGCGACGGACCGCTCTTGCAGAGGACCCGGGTTCGATCCCCAGCACTCACAACATGGCTCCGGTTCCAGGAGAACTCCAGTTCCAGGGGAATCCGAGACCGTCTTCTGACCTCCGCGGCATCGCACGACACGGGTGCGCAGACCTGCATGCAGACAATACATTCATACACAAAAAAAAAAAAAAAAAAGTGTCTGGGTACCATTACGGTCTTCTCACCTGTGAGAGCTGCAAGGGTTTTTTGTTTTGTTTTGTTTTGTTTTTATTTCGGTATGTGTATGAATGTACTGTCTGCATGCAGGTGTGTGCACCCGTGTCGTGCAATGCCGCGAATGGTCCAAAATAATAAAAGGTACACATGTATAGAAAACCAGAACTGCCAAATTGTCAAAACCCAGAGAAAACATTGTCCTTACTGTCGATTTCAGAAATGTCTAAATGTTGGAATGAAACTGGAAGCCGTAAGAGCCGACCGAATGCGAGGAGGCAGGAATAAGTTTGGGCCAATGTACAAGAGAGACAGGGCCCTAAGGCAGCAGAAGAAAGCCCTCATCGGAGCCAATGGACTTAAGCTGGAAGCCATGTCTCAGGTGATGCAGGCAAGGCCCTCAGACCTGGCCATCTCCTCAGCAATTCGGAACATTCATTCTGCCTCCAAAGGCCTACCTCTGAACCATGCTGCCTTGCCCCCCACAGACTATGAAGTCCCTTTGTCACATGCCCCATTAGCATGACAATGCCACCTCATGGCAGCCTGCAAGGTTACCAAGCATATGGTCACTTTCCTAGTCGGGCCATCAAGTCTGAGTACCCAGATCCCTATACCAGTTCACCAGAGTCCATAATTCGCTACTCCTCCATGGATAGTTACCATACAAGCTCCCCAGCAAGCATTCCACATCTCATCCTGGAACTTCTGAAGTGTGAGCCAGATGAGCCTCAAGGTCAAGCCAAAATCATGACTTACTTACAAGAAAGAGCAGGCTAACCGAAGCAAGCACGAAAAGCTGAGCACCTTCGGGCTTATGTGCAAAATGGCAGATCAGACCCTCTTCTCCTTTGTAGAGAGGGCCAGGAGTAGTATCTTCTTCAGAGAACTTAAGGTTGATGACTAAATGAAGCTACTTCAGAACTGCTGGAGCGAGCTCTCAATCCTCGACTACATTTACCGACAAGAAGTGCATGGGAAGGAAGGATCAATCTTCCTGGTTACTGGGCAACAACTGGACTGTTCCATTATAGCAGCACAAACCGGGACCACGCTCATCAACCTCATGAATCACACGCAGGAGCTGGTGGCCAGACTTTGTTCGCTCCAGTTTGAGTGAACTCAGCAAGAGTTTGCATGTCTGAAATTCTTCGTGCTATTTAGCTTAGATGTCAAAAACCTCGAGAACTTCCGTCTGGTGGAAGGCGTCCAAGAACAAGTGAATGCAGCCCTGCTGGACTATGTAGTGTGCAACTACCCATAGCAGACAGAGAAATTTGGGCAGCTACTTCTTTGACTACCGGAAATCCGGGCCAATCAGCATGCAGGCAGAAGAATACCTCTACTATAAGCACCTGAATAGGGACGTGCGCTATGACAACCTTCTCATTGAAATGCTGCGTGCGAAGAAAGCACGAGTTACAACTTTAGGAGCTTACCCTAGGATCAGAGAGACTGGAGGGAGGGAAAAGAAGAACAAGAAGAGGAGAAAAACAATACTCTGAACTGCTCCACACATCACTAATTACAAACTGGCTTTAAAGGTATTGAATTTTAAAAGGCATAATAATCAAATACTTACTGGCAGATAATTGATGCATCACACTGCAAACTGTGACTCGAAGGCTTCACATGCCCAGAGGGTCCATATGTGTAAAAAGACACTGTAGGGGCTGGAGAGATGGCCTAGCGGTTAAGAGCACTGACTGCTCTTGCAGAGGACCCGGGTTTGATCCCCAGCACCCAGGTGGCGGCTGAGAACCATCTGTAACTCCAATTCCAGGAGAACTCCAGTTCCAAGGGAATCCGACGCCTTCTTCTGACCTCCGAGGCATTGCAAGACACGAGTGCACAGACCTACACACAGACAATACATTCATACACATAAATAAAGAAATTAAAAAAAAAATTTTTTTTAAAGACACTGTAATGCTGTGGCCTGAGCTCACAGAGGATTCCAGCACCACGTCAGAATACAAAGGGACAGAACAGGCCAGCCTGGTCTACAGAGTGAGTTCCAGGACAGCTGGGGCTACAGGGAGACCCTGTCTCGAAAAAGACCAAAAACAAAGGGACAGAACAGTTCTTGTATATTTAAACTGATCTCTGGTTTGAAGAAATTTAGGAATTAATTTGTGTTCATAATTGGACTCATTCTCCGTGAGGTTGGAACTTACAGAATTCCTTCATGGTGAAGCTGAAGAGCTCTGAAGAATACAGGGACTGTGCACGCAGCCCCGCCCTCTTCCCAGAAGGCCCCACCCCTTCTCATCTGTGACCTCCTGGTCCATACAGGAACCTGTTCAGCCACACCCATTAGGAGCTCCACTAAATCATGAATACTGAATGTCTGTGTCTTAGATCTGCCAACACCTAAATAAGAAGAGTGCATAAAGATGTCAGCTTGCCATTTTTAATATGTTCTGAAGTTTGTTTTGTCACGCGTCTGTAATTTTAAAAAAGCATGCAGAATCCCTCTTCTACCCTATATAAGCGTTAATTAATTAATTAATTAACTAATATTAAGGAAAATGACTGCAAATTTTTCAAGCAATTGCTCCTAACAAGCAAGTTAGTTCTTATTTTTTTTCTGCTACTGTTGCTGAAATGTGGCTTTGGCATGGTTCGATTTCATGAGAATTTCTGGCCAAACAGCTTGTTAGTATACATCTGTCTTTCTCATCATCAAGGTGTATAGTTCACTTAAAAATAAAACATTAAACATCTTTTTATTAAACATCTTTTTGGCTGGGATGTCAGATAGTCACAGTTTAAGTAGCTGAAAAGTTGAAGCATGTTAAACGATGCCAAATGAAAAGAAGGGATAAGCTGATAAATCGATGGGCTCAAGTTCCAATCTAGTTGCAATTGAGCATCTCCTAAACTTGGGAGGGAAGCAGTGATTCTGCATATGGCCTGGATAGAGTAAATCACCCAAATCTCCCAAAAAGGGGAATGGAAGAGAGTGATACTGATCTCTCTAATTTGTAAAACCAAAGGCCGCTATAGACCAAATACTGAAGGATAGATATAGCAAACACTCTCCAAACAATACTGTCAGTATTAACATATGATGCCACAGATATGAAAGTCTTGCCTTACTTCACAATCCTGAAAGTTAGCTGTGCAGATGTGTATCAATGTTTGTTTAAAACAAAGTATTAATACGTTAAAGTCAAATAGAATATAGTGTTTACATTCTTTAGGTCCTGGGGGGAGTGAGGAGGAGGGAACTGAGATATTTTAAAATAGCAAAAGCAGTAAATTCTTTAATGTTATTTTTCTGATTGGTAATCATTTTTGACAGTACGTAATTACTGTATGTCGTGAGACACTAAAATCAAAAGTGGGACTCTCGTTTAGACTTTAATTTTTGAGATTTCCAGCAGCACAATCACTTGTAGAAACTGTAAAAGTAAATAAATAAAAGTATCTCCTAGTCCCTTAATTTTTTTCATAAATGTTTCTGGCTTTTGAATAGTTTATTTATATTGTGCATCATAGTTTCAAGTGTAGACAATTATGATGCTGATTTATTGGTCCTTGGTTTCACCTTTATATAAGATATACCCTAGACTGAAGAAACCAAATACATGTGTTTACTGTAGCATGTCTTCAAATTAGTGGTACATAGTTCAGGGGTGGAGAAGGGTCTTTTTTTTTAATTTTTTTTTATTTTTAAGGGATTCTACAATACGATGACACAGTTGTTTGCAGAAAACACTGATGTTACTCAGTATGTCATACAATTAAGTAATTGGTGCATTTTGCAAGTATCTATGTCCAAATTTTGAACAACCCAAGGTTCCCATAGTCCAGTTGGAGAAGCTTGTATGCACAGGCATGTTGATCAATCAGGTGTCCAGACTATATTGCTGTAGTCGCATGATTCACCCCGATCTCTCCACAGCCCTTGCAGTCTCTGCAGCCTCCTCTTCCGCAGTTTGTTCCATGGGCTTTTGGGAAAGGGGGCACAAGTGGGTGAGAAGAAACGAGTCTAATTTCTTTGGAGTTTGGACTCCAGTCTGTTCAGGTTTGTTTCCCTTCATGGATCGAAAGCTTTCCCAGTGATACCCTATTTAGTCATACTAACAAAGCGCAAGCAATTAAATGTACAGGCGGTAAGCAGGTACCACTTAATTGTGTCAAGCTAACTGGAAGCAATAGACCCACAGATGGTTTGGATGGTATGCTAATCACGCAAACTGTGGTTTCTCTATAAAGGTGGACAAGTTCTTTACTGTGGCTTAACATCTCCTAACCACTAGAAGGATGTAACTTTGTGAGCATCTGCTGTGAGTTTATTCCTCCAAGGAGAGAGCTAATATACAATTATATTTGGGATATAGTATAGAACACTTGTATGCCACTGTTGCACAGTATCCCAGGCTGTTGTGGTGTAAAAGCTGAGATTTTCTGAGTAGTCTTGCTTGTCTCAGGAGACCAATATTTGCTTGTTTATTTCTGTACTGCTTTGGTAAAACGCTCTCTAACATAGCATTTTCAAGGCCCGGTTGTACGCTACAAAAAAGGTTTTTGGGGGGGGGGGGGGACGTCTCATACATTTTTCAATGCTCACACCAGGTGTCTTCGACAACAGGGACTTAATGCCTTTCTCCTTCAATATATCACACTTATAGGCAAAAGGCCTGTATAATAATTTGGGGGGGCGGGTCTGAATCCCCTAGGCCAACATGTCCTAGGCAGAATAATTCATTGCTGAATGTCAGAGCTCCTGTGTAATATATTTTGCTTAATTAAACAACTTATAAACACTTTACTATTGATTTGGCTCTAGATGAGAAATATCCTTTCACGGTTCCTATGCCTATCAATCAGTAAATACGTTGTGCCTGTTTTATAGAAATTACCACTATAACAATTGGCTTAGTTACGTTTGGGATGTTTATCATTACCATCTGTTTTTTTTTCTGTTTCCTAAAAAAAAATGGGGGGGGGGGGGTGAGGTAGGAAGGTTTCTCAGAATATAGAAGGCAAACTTCATTATAGTACATTATAAACAGTTACCCCCAATATTATTCAGAGAGATGCTCAGTTTCCGTGTCTCATGCAGTCGAAGGTTCCTCATTCCTTAATTTCAGATGTCAAACTCTTCGCTTGGCACTTCCTCATGTTCATCTGCACAGCATTGAAGTTGTATGTTTTCATGCATTTAGATTGGTGATTTCTTTTTTTTTTTTTTTACCTGTGGGAACACATAAATTCCTCCTCCCCAAATATTGTTATTTTCAAGATCAGAAAAATGTGAAAAACTATTTATCAATAGGATTGAAAAGAGTTGAATTCAAGTTTCGGGGTATCAAGACAAGTGAGTAGCCACCCCCCCCTCGCCTCTTTTGTTGCCCCTTTCCCTTAGTTTTTTATGTTTTGACCTATAAATCGCCTAATTGTATTACACATGACCTAGAAACATGAAACAGGACCAAGGATAAGCTTTCATTAATTTTACCCAAAAGTGGTTATCATTGACTGTATGCCTACTTAATTTGGGGAAGGAAATTTTAAGCTTAGATTTCCGTTTAACCTTGTACCGTAGCAAGGTAAGAGAAAGTTTTATAATGTGATATTGTGTTATTCAGAAAAATATATAGGCCATTTGTATACCTTAACCGATACAAATTATAAAGTAAGACCATTAAACATTTTATATTACGCGATGTTTGTTTCAATTGAGTACTTTCCACCAAAACCTACACCTACATTTAACCAATCCTACAGAATTCACTAAGCCATTTAAAATACACTATACTTGGTGGTAAAGCTTGGGCAGCGTTGTGAGTACCGCTAAAGTAAATTGACTTTAACCCCAATAAACATTTTGCTCTTTAATCGCTTTATGAGTGGACTAAGACTTCTACTATTGGTAAGTAAAAAGGTTAAGCTTAATTCCTTTAACGTATTGCCTACAATGTAAAAGAACTGTTACACTTGTGAGTTGTGGTATTCAGCAAAAATATAGAAGCCACACCCAAATACTAACTATGAATAAAACAACTAGCATTGTTTAATTCCACAGTTAGTGTCACAAACAGTCAGTATTACTCCTTTTTTTCTTTTTTCCAAGCACAAGATTACTTCATATAAAACCAATTTGCAAGATTGTGCCCACCCACATGGCCCTGAGGTCCTCCACCATCTGGCGGAGGGCCTTGATGTTCATCAAGTTGATCAAATAAGTGTCCAACTATAGTGTGGCATAGTGTGTCAAACCGTGTCACCCCAAGTCGCAGCGCCTACAATACTACCATCCCCACTCTTCCACAGATGTTCCTTAGCTTAGAGACAGGGCCACAGGGTGGACAAGAACACCACGTTCTACTCTTGAGTATCTGGAGATGAGCATCTGGATGGCCATCAGTTCTGGCGTTTCCTCCTTCAAATGGGTGCCTGATTGCCCGAAGTGGACAGCGCTTTCCAATCCTACTAATGAACGCACAAGCGGTTGATTGATTTCATGTATTAAACATTGTGTTAATTCATGGTAGTTATTTTTGGTATAGACACAAATGTCTGGATGGTGTCTTAATCCCTGGATTATTTTTTAAAAAAATGGACAAATTGTGATGAAATTTACCTCCTTGATCCCTGCCGTAGGTATGTGTACTACAACGCCTTCCTGAGACTCATGGGTCAAAAAATATAAATAGTAAAATTTAAAAGGGGAGATACAGTTTACATATATTAAACCTTTGCCAAAACTTTCAATTTAATCTTAAGCGACTTAAACCATGGAGGAAAAGATTTGGTTTTCCACAGGTCAAACACGTCACCAAACACAACGGAAGTAGAAGAAGGATACAGCCTTCCGTCCGTAGGTTGTACCAAGAAATACCAGCAGAGAGTTCAGCTCAATCTTAATCACTAAAAAGAATAAAAGCCTCAGATCTCAGGCATCAAACATCTCCTCGAGGACCATAGGTGTAGACATCTGTTTAAAGTCGAGTCCTAATGAACCTTTAACCTTCTAGGTGCAGCACAGATTCAATATGAGAGACCTCCTTAACTACTTTTTCATAGAACAAAAAAACAGGTCACGTGGTACATGAAGGTTCCCTATTAATGGTAAACTTAGAGTGACTGTTATAGAAGTAATTCGTTATAAAACGGAAAAATGACTTTCTTCCAATATGATCTAATATCACTAGGAATGTAGAAAAGGATTATGTCTATCCAGAAGACAAACATCAATCCTAAAGTATTGTGTTGTTTCTGAATGACAATACACTTAAATACTGACTTTAATGTTCATATAATGTAATACAAGAGAGCACTGATAAGCAGCAATGGACTTATTCTGCCAAGGAGATGCTCGCCAGGGGACTCAAGCCCCCCCCCCCAAAAAAAAGGTTAAGGCTTATTGCCTAACGTAAATCTGAATTGCAAGAAAAGAGGTGGTAAGGTCTGCCCTGCTGTCAATGACCTAATGTAACCATGGGAGGATTTGTATTGAGACAGCACTTGTAAAGTGTACTTGTTGTCTCTGGCAATGCCAGATGAGGTTCCTTCACCAAATGGCCACTGAAACTAATAAAGCACATGTTAGATCTCCCTGAGTCAAGCAGAGAACCCTCACACAACATCAGTTACACCCCAATTGCTTGGTGCATACTGTGCAGCACGTGAGACATAGTGTCTCGTATATCCCAACTTTAATTGATTATAGCTCTCTCCTTGGAGAAAATAACTCGATGGATGTTGACACACGCTTATCACCTTCTAGCGATTAGGGATATACAATGCACACAGTAAGGTTGTTCATCTCTTCCAGGGGAAAAAAAAGAAGGGTCTTAATAGTAAAATCATTCCACTTGATTAAATGTCTGTAAATCTAAAAAAAAAAAAAAAAGAAAGAAAGAAAGAAAAGGAAGCAAGACTTTACACATGCGAGCCAAGTATTCTACCACTGAACTATACCACCAGCCCCATGACGTGAAGTTTAATTTCTTTCTACTTTATGGTTTTGTGGCCCTTAGATGATACAATTATAATTCCTCGTAAAACCCAAAACACTGCTTAGTTGCATGTTACTACAAAATTACAAATGTAAAAAATGAGTACATATGTCTTTAAATAAAAACAAACAAAAATGAGCACATGTTCCTTGAAATTTTTCATGCAATTCAAGGAGAGGAGACTTCTTTCTCAGCCTGGCTTGTGCTGGTATGTACCCAGTAGACTCAGAACCAAAGGAGGGGAAATTGATCCTGTTTTCCAGATTATCTTTATGTGAGGTTAGATAGACATCTCTGCGTCTCAATAGAATGCACGCACGGGGTCCTGGAGATGATAGGCCCTAAAGCGGATTAAGAGCGCCCGACCGCTCTTGCAGAGGACCCGGGTTCGATCCCCAGCACCCACATGGCGCCGAGAACGAACCGTCTGAAACTCCAATTCCAGGAGAACTCCCAGTTCCGGGGGAATCCGAACCCTCTTCTGACCTCGCGGCATTGCACGACACTGGTGCACAGACTTGCATGCCAGACAGTACATGATACACATACGGAAATAATAAAATTAAAAAAAAAAAAAAAAAGAGAGGCTTTAATTTAAAAAAAAAAAAAAAAAAAAAATAGAATGCACCCTGCTACACTTTCAATGGCATTTAGTTAGAAGTTGGATTCCCAAGACAGAACTTTCACTAGTAGCTAAAAGGATCGCATGCTGTGAAAGTAACAAGAATCTCTGCTTTGATCAAGGGCAACAAATTGATTTGCATGTTAAATAATAAATGGAATAAAATATTTAAAAGAGAAAACTATACATCGTTTTGTCACAGTCGGTACTTGCAAACAGTAATGCTTGTTTTTTTTCTACAAATGTTTTGGAAGGCAATTTTCTGGTGTGTGTTTAGTCAGCTGCGATATGCTTGAGAGAGAAAATATTTTAGCGAATGACTTTAAATTTTCAAAAAGATTCCAAGAGCTCCAAGGAGAGAGTATAAAACTAGAAGAGGATGGAGAAGAGAGCGAGCGATGGAGGATAGGAAATAGGAGGAAGTCACAACCCGACTTTGCAGACTATCCTTTCAGAGAGAAATCACAAGGCAAAATAGTCCTGAAGAGGAATATACAAATACACTTTGAACTAGAAATAAGGGTGCTATTAAAGCCCTCATATGAATGCACAGTATGCTTTCTTTATAAGTCAAGTGCTTTCTGATTATCTGTTTTCAAAGAGAACTTAATCAACTTGTCTATTATTAGACTATGCTTTTTAATATAATACTTTTTATTGATGTTTTGTGTATTTCAGACATTTCTCAGTTCAATTTAGACATACTCCCCTTTCCCTCCCCCAACCCCACCCCAGTTCATGCATTCTGCCATACATGTCCTGCATCTTTTTCTCAATCTTTTAAAAGTTTTTCTCTGCAAAGGTTTATTGTTTTGGGCAGAATTTAATTATATCAGTCTATTCTTTGACCCAGTCCTTATGTTGTTGTGGTTCCCTCCCAATTGTATTGCTCCAAAGTATGCCTATATACAGGTCATATATGTACCAGAATTATGTCCTCCAGGAATAAACTCTATGCTAACTCCAATATATGTTTTGGCACTCATATTTTGCCCATTTAATTTTATATTACTCTAAAATATGAATATATACCTTCCGCCCATAGACTATGCTTTTTAAAATAAGAGATCATTGGGTTTTTTTAACCTTACTCATAAAAATGTTGTATATACTTTAATGAAATAATGTGACATTTTAAAGAAACCTTGAGGAAGGGAAGGGGAAATATGTCTAAATTGAACAGAAAATTATATCTGGAATACACAAAGCATCAATAAAAGTATTATATTAAAAAAAAAAAAAAGGACGGGGCTGGAGAGATGGCCTGGCAGTTAAGAGCACCGACTGCTCTTGGAGAGGACCCGGGTTCGATCCCCAGCACCCACATGGTGGCTGAGAACCGTCTGTAACTCCAATTCCAGGAGAACTCCAGTTCCAGGGGAATCCAACACCCTCTTCTGACCTCCATGGCATTGAACAACACGTGTGCACAAACCTACATGCAGACAATACATTCATACAAATTATTTAATTAATTAATTAATTAATTAATTAATTAAAAAAATAAAAGGACATGGAAACAAAGAATAGTGTTGAGTATGATGGCACACACCTGTAACCCCAGCATTTGGGGCATGGAAGCAGGAAAATCAGGAGCTCACAGCCATCTTGTACAATATAATCAGCAGGAGGCAGTCTGGGCTACATTAGAGCCTTTCTCAAAAAATAATAATAATAGGGGCTGGAGAGATAGCCTAGCGGTTAAGAGCACCAACTGCCCTTGCAGAGGACCCGGGTTCAATCCCCAGCACTCACATGGCAGCTAAGAACCGTCTGTAACTCCAATTCCAGGAGAACTCCAGTTCAAGGGGAATCCAAGACCCTCTTCTAACCTCCTCGGCATTGCACGACACAGGTGCACAAACCTACATGCAGACAGTACATTCATACACATACAAAAATAAATAAAATTAAATAAAAACATAGTTTAAAAAAATAATAAACATTTCCATTACCCATAAATTCACAAAATAGACATAATGATTAGGAAAAAAAACATTCATTTCATAGGATGGGAAATTCTTGAACAATTTGGGTTTGGCGGTTGAGAGAGACACTGAAAACTTGTTCATCAGCAGACTGGCAGCCAGCAGCGTGGCAGTTTCTGAAGGGATCTTGGACCCTAATGGCACAGAAGGTGTCACTTTTTATGAAGCTCAGAGAAATGAGGACGTTTCTGAGCCAGAAGATTGATAAGTAAGTAGCCAATAGAATGGGCTTACAGCAGTCTATCTCTGAATTGGCTTGAGGATGGAGATGGCAATAATCTAGAAAAATAAGTTACTTTATTTCTAGAAACGAAATTGCTATAGTTTGGGAAATTACTGTAGTTCAAACAAAATGGAGGAGCTTACAAAATGCAGGGACTCTGGCTAGTGCTTCTAATAAAATTTTATTTTTTCTTTGCTGAATATATACTTGATGTTAGCCAAAAGGCCAAGAAGCAATTATTGGCAGAATATAAATTTACATAATATAGTTCTTGTTTCAATCAGCTTTGTATAAATATTAATTATAGTTCTATATGAAAATGTAAATTTTAGAGCTCTGTAGACAAAATCTGAACACTTTATTTTTAATTTGTATATTTTTCTCACAAAAGGAATTATAAAACAAAAAAATTCAAGGAAAGATATTACATTAAGATAAAATATATGGAGGGATAAGAATTGAGATATAGATACAAAAAGAAGATAAAGTCCAATAAAATTGGAGAATTTGTTGAAATATTGTCCTATGATAAATGGTCAGTATCAGATTATTTTTCAACTGCTACTGAAGTCATTTAAAAGAAAATTTTATAAAGAGAGCTTTGTCCTTTTTCATTGTTTTGTTTTTGAGACAAGTTCTCACTATGATCACCATAACAAAAATTTGCATTACTTGTAATTATTTAAGCTTTGACAAAACAAAATGATATATCTTGCTTTAAAAATGATAGAGGAGTTGTGTTCTACTTTTCTCTTCGATTTCTGTGACGAAACACACTGACCACTACCAACTTGGGGAGGAAAGGGTTTATTCAGCTCACATTTCCCTGAGTTCATCACTCAGGGAGCCCAAGGTAGGAACTAAGGGCAGGAACCTGGAGGCAGGAGCTGAAGCGCAGACCATGGAGGAATGCTGTTCACTGGCTACTCCCCTGGTCCATGTCCAGCCTGCTTTCTTATACCGTATATGACAACCTGCCCAGGGGTGGCACCACCCATAGTGGGCTGAGCCCTCCCACATTGCTCAACAATCAAGACAATATTCCACAGACGTGGCCACAGGCCAGTCCAATGGAGCCACTTCCCCAATTGAGGCTCCCTCAACCCAGGTGTGTCAAGTTGACAATAAAGCTAGCCAGCACAAGTTGGTTGAAGAGATTGCACAGTGGATAAAGGCTTGTTACACAAGTATGAACATCACAGTCTGGATCCCAGCACACACACACATACACACACACACACACACACACACACACACACTGGGTGGATTTGGAAGTTCACTTGAAATACTAGCATTCAGGGCTGGAGAGATGGCCTAGTGGTTAAGAGTGCCGACCGCTCTTGCAGAGGACCCAGGTTCGATCCCCAGCACCCACATGGCGGCCGAGAACCGTCTGAAACTCCAATTCCAGGAGAACTCCAGTTCCAGGGGAATCCAACACCCTCTTCTGACCTCCGAGGCATTGCACGACACGGGTGCACAAACTTGCATGCAGACAGTACATTCATACACATACAGAAATAAATAAAATTAATAATAAAAAAAAAAAAGAAATACTAGCATTCAGGAGCCAGAAACAGGATTCTACATGTACATGGGCCAGCTAGGTGATGCAATCTGTAAGCGCCAGGTTCAGCAAGAAACTGCCTCAGTAAATAAAACAGAGAATTGTCAAAAAGACCCCTCCAGCCTCCACGTGCACATGCACACCCGCCACTGGCTTGTGTACCTCTGCCACACTTGCTCACCACATGAACGACTGAAATAGTGTGCTATGCAAAATAAGAGTATTACAGTGATGAGCATTTGAAGAGAATTATTCTGAAGTATCATGAAGCATCCTTGCTAAAGAAATTTAAGTGAAAATCCACATCTTTCACTCACTGGCTCACTATTTACTTTGGTTAATATTGTCCAAATTGTGATTAATTTTAAAAAATGACTTCATTTTTCTATGATTAAAGATCCATTAATTTTTTAATTTTATTTATTTCTGTATGTGTATGAATGTACTGTCTGCATGCAAGTCTGTGCACCCGTGTCGTGCAATGCCGCGGAGGTCAGAAGAGGGTGTCGGATTCCCCTGGAACTGGAGTTCTCCTGGAATTGGAGTTTCAGACGGTTCTCGGCCGCCATGTGGGTGCTGGAGATCGAACCCGGGTCCTCTGCAAGAGCGGTCGGCGCTCTTAGCCGCTAGGTCATCTCTAAAGATCCATTAATTTTTTAATTAATTATTCCGTTCCAGTTACAATGATTTTTCTTTTCAGAAACTACCTTTCTAGTGAAGCTGGTTTTGTTTAGATTTAGTGTGCCCATTCAGTGCAAATGTTTACAGTTGTATTTAATTATGGGTATTACTACGTATGTATGTATGTATGTATGTATGTATGTATGTATGTATGTATTTGAGACAGGGTCTTAACATGTAGACCAGGCTGGCCAAAAACTCACAAAGATCTCCTTGCCTTGGCCTTCTCAGTGCTGGGATTAAAGGCAGGTATCTCTATGCCCAACCTGTACATTGATTTTTTTTTTTCACAGAAAATGTTCAACACAATTTTTTGGCAGGGGAATCACAGCTTAACAAAAACATGCACACACACACACACACACACACACACACTCGGACACACACACACTTGGACACATACACACAGACACATATACAAAAGGCACACATATGCATGCATACAAACATGCATATTTACACATACAAAGATATTTAACTTTCAATGCAGCATGTTATAAATATATTAGGAGATCTTGTTGTCTTAAACCATTAGTTTCATTAGACATATAAAATAGATTAAATCACAGCACATAATTGAAACTTATGGTACATAAAAGCAACCATCTGGACTCAAGCTGAAGTGAGCAAAATATGGTTTTTGCTGATATGTTCTGGTCTGAACAGATGTTCCAGAGCCCACATGGAGGATATGAACCTCTTAAAATAACACAACAGTTGAGGAGCAGCCGTAGAATTATCAGCAACAAATGGCTGTTCACCAAACCTAATGAAATTGCAAATTTCGGTAGAATTTCAGAGTCTTAAAAATTTGACACAGTCACAACCAGCCTCCCGGACAAGAGTTTATTGCAGATGACCAATAAACATGCAGAAATGTAGTCATATACTCATAATGATGCTAAGAAAAATATTTCTATTCTTGGAAATAAGGCAGTAGGATAGTGTCTGTGTATATGTGTGTATTTGTGTCTATCTGTGTGTGTGCCTTTGTGACTGTCTTAATGCACGTGTGCCTGTCTCTCTATGCGTATGTATACATATCTCTGTGTGTATGTAATGTGTATATATGTCTGTTTATGTATGTATGTGTGTCAACTGTATGTCTCTGTATATGTGTGTATATCTGTATGTGACTATATGTGTGTATGTTTCTGAATGTATGAATCTGTGTCTGTGTTTATTTCGTTCTCTCTGTATATATGTGTGTCTGTCTGTGTGTGTAGCTATATGACTGTGTATATTTGAGTTTGTCTGCAGGTCTCTGTGTGCAATGTACCTGTGTCTATGTGTATATTTATCTCTTTGGGTATGAACTTATGTCTCTTTGGTGTATATTTCTGTGTGAAAACATGTCAGCAACTCTAAGACAAAGGCATGATGCACATACTGAAGTTTTCCTGTCAATAACTTTCCACATTCCTTCTCTCCACTGGAATCTAAGAATAACGTTTCCTCTATTTAGGGACATTCCGTTCCTGTCTCGCCCATGAATAGCTAATTGCTCCTGACATTGCCATGTGACCACACATCCAGCTCTTTAACCTACACAGAGCTCTTTCCTGTTCTGAGTGTGACTGGATATCCTGGAGTTATCTTCTCTGTAAGTTCCTGTTTTAAAGAGACAGTAAAATAGTCAGAAATGAAGACATTGGAGAAAAGCAATCATGATTAGAATACTTAAATGTGTTTACTTTAAAACTGTCTTTATAATCCATGGCTACTTTGTTGGGTGCATGCGACCTACAAAAGGAAAAGAGTGGCATTTTGGCATGTGGCACTGACACTTAACCTGGGTCAGGGATCACAATTTGGGCATAGATTGGGAAAGAAGCAATGGAAAACAGGCACAGAAAACCCACCCTGAAGGAAAGCATAGAAGAGTCGCAAGTTATCAGCAGCAAATCATGATAACCATTTAAAAATATGGCATACGTATCTGGAGAAAAGGAAACACAAGTCAAAGTGTTTGAGTGAAAGATGTTTATGTTCTAGTGAGCTGTCAACACAGACGGTGGCTGATGTCCTAGATTGGACCCATGATCAAAACTCAGTCTTTTGTTTCTTTGCTGGTTACCTACTTCTCATGGAATTCATACTTCCCCTTGAGGTTGTTGAATGGCTTCCTGTAATATGTTCTAGAATGTATAGAGTACGTGCAGCAGCCCGGTCAGGCTCTCTAATAGGGTACAGAAGGAAGCCCTGTAGTGCAAGCATTTTACTTTAGAGAAGGAGGATCTAGGCTCCATGGGAAGCACAGCAGGAGACCTCATACAAAAGGCAGGGCCTGAGCCAGGCTTTACATTTATCTTCATTCATACCACCTCTGCAGAAGCCCCATCAAATAACCGGTGACCTGAAGGCAATATTGGTCCAAGAACCCATCCTTAACCCAAAGGATTTCCTTGATTCTGGCAGATGGCTTCTCCCCAAGATTATAACCAAATGTGTGCAGTGCTGTATGAAGCACACATCACTGAGTCCAAACAGACTCCAGCTTACCTGTCCACTCACCGATTCATGTGTGAAGAAAGAGTGATTACCTTCTCCAAACCCTGACTTCCTCTGTAAAATCAGGGCAAATTTATAAGCCCTTGTCTAACTGAGGTTTGTATATATGCCTAAAGACTTGTGGGCTGCTTTGAATTTTCTTTTTTTTTTCAAGAAAATAAGTAAATTTATGAGACCAATATTGAATTTTCAAAGCAAGTTTGGCTGTATTTTCACCACACCATGGTCCAAGCAGAGATGTGAATCATGAGAAGGCGTACCAGGAACAAGGGTGCTGACAGCAGGTGTTAGCCTCCCCCCAGGACCCGGTGCCACAGAGGGCTCAGAAGTGGTCTGTGGTAATCCTCAAAAGAGGAAGGTAGGTTCTGAGCCCCTCTGAGAGGGTTTCCAGCCAGGTCCCGCTGTAGCTTCGGGAAAGTATCCAATCTATTTGCATGGCAGCTTTCTTTATTTATAAATCAATACCCAACATCTAATAAGGTTGCTGTAAAATGAAAGTAACTAAATGTAGGAAGACAAGTAAAAAACATGCTGATGCAGAAAAAAATATAGCTCTCGCTTCAAATAGAATAAAAGATAGTTTCTTGTGCACAAGTATCTCTGCAATGGGATAAGTCCTTCAGATATATGCCAAAGAATGATATAACCAAGTCACATGATAGATTTATTTTTAGATATTTTTGTATTTTTTTTTTTTGAGACAGGGACTCCCTTTACTCCTAACTGGCCTGGAGCTCACTCTGTAGACGAGGCTTACCTTGAATTCACAGAGATCTGCCTGCCTCTGCCTCCTGAATGCTGTGATTAAAGAAAGGTGTGTGCCACCATGCCTGGCAATTTTTAAGAATTCTTTACACTGCTTTTATAGCTGTCTCACCTGTTTGCATTCCCACCAGCAGTGAATGAGTGTTGCCCGTTCCCCACATCCTCGCCAGCGTTTGGTGCCTTTTGTTCTCTTGATCTTACCCAGTCAACTGGGGTAAGATGAAATCTTAAAGTGGTTCTGAGTTCCATTTTCCTAATTGCTAAGGATGTTGATAACCACTTTTTATTTCTTCTTTTTTGTAATTTTATTTATTTATTTTTCTATGTGTATGAATGTACTGTCTGTATGTTGGTGCACTCGTGTTGTGCAATGCCGCGGAGGTCAGAAGAGGGCATCAGATTCCCCTGGAACTGGAATTAAAGATGGTTCTCAGCTGCCATGTGGGTGCTGGGGATTGAACCGGGATCCTCTACAAGAGCAGTCAGTGCTCTTAACCGCTAGGCCATCTCTCCAGCCCTTATTTGAGAGCTCTGTTCACATCCACTGCAGTGGTACTTGGGACATCCATGTTTGTTGCTCTTCTTTCCACAATAGCTAAGAAATGGAAACAATGTAAATGTCCCTCAACTGATGAACGGAAAATGAAGATGTGGTACCATTGCACAATGGAGTTCTACTCACTGGTAAAGAACTCAGGGAGAAAGAAAAACAAAATCATGAAATTTTCAGATAAATAGATAGAAGTAGAAACAGTTATTCCAAGTGAAGTAGCACAGATTCAGAAAAACAAGCGATGGATGCTCTCTCTCATTTGTGGATCCTAGCTCCAAATACTTATATGGTGAGTGTATATCCTGATGTAACCACAGGAACCAAGAAAATGGAAAGGAATGGTGAAAGTCAAATGAAGAAGGAGTCCAAAAGCAGGTCATAGTAGAAGACAGGTGTTACAGAGGGGAAAATGCATTTAAGTGAGAAGGGAGGAGGGAGATTTATACCAAGAACTATGATAGTAAAGGGGGAGAAGGAACTCAAGAAAGGGGAGCTAACAGGAGACAGGTGTTATCAAGGGAAAAATGAGGGCATTTAAACTGGGGAGGGAGGAAGGAGCTCAGACAGGGAGAGGGGAGAGGTAAATAAGGCTGAGGTGGTATCAAAAATCAAAGGGAACTATATTAATTTAAAATCCTAAAATACATATACAGTATATGTACGTACGTAAGTATAGCTGAGGCTACATAACAAGAAATACGGTATGAGACAGGAGAAACCTCCCCCTTAATTTGTTGGTCAGGAAGTCCAAGAAATTCCCAAAATAACACAGATTATAGCCACAGCCTTTGATTTCTTCCCAGAACTGGAAGGTAAGTCCCTATCGCTGAATGCAGGGCATATTTCAGACCCTGGACTTGGGCAGTGGAGTTAGAATTAACCTGGAAGCCTCCTCTCTGAAAACTAGCTTTTATAGTTTCAGAGGATACAACGAATGCTGCAAGAGCAAAAATCAATCCATGGTCGAACCCCAGCTGTAAAGCCTAATAACCACAATAATGACCTGTACAGCAAATCATTTCTATTGGTGCAGAAGGTACTTTTATCTTAGGGATAATCAACAGCTGTCAAATTGCATTTAAGCCTGCTCAATGGAAGGAACTTCTGTGTGGTACTGTAAACATAGCCAAATACAGACAGTTGGAGAGATCATAGACCCTAAGGCCAAAACTATGTCTGTCATATTCCTAGACAAATGTAAGTTCTTAATGTATGTTAGCTATATATCCTTACATTTACAAATATGTATATCTCTCATCACTCATCAAAGAAGCTTTCTGTTTGCAACAGGTAGAGACCATTATAGAGTTTCACAGTCAAACAAAAAATATATGTGTCTGTGAGCTGCCCAGCCCTGTGTGATGTCTAAATTGGACTGAAAAATGATGTATGAAATACACAAAACATCAATAAAAGTATTTTGTTTTTAAAAAGAAATAAATCTCTTATAAAAATTATATGAAGTTTACAAAAGGCAAATATCAAAGCTATATTATGCAATAATTACATTTTGAAAATATATCCATTCCCCCTTCTCCAAGATTTTTTCTTTGTTATTACAACAACATTTGATTTGTGACAAATCCCAATGAACCAGCAGTTCTTCTCATGCTCATACCCTGAAACAGGAGACCCAATCAGCAAAAATAAGTCATTCATAGACAGAAGTGTAGGGTGCAATATCTGTGCCAGGGAATGTGTATGAACAGCCTGTGATCAATAAAGGAAAAATCAGGAGGGTAAACTTTGACTCAAGAAACTCTGACAGGGGAAACTTTGACTCTGGAAAACCCAAGTAATCTAAAAGTCACCAGATTCCTAGCTCTGGGGCCTTCCATTCTCAAGGAGACCACAGTGATTGCCAATAACATTTACTTTCCATTCACCTTCAAATTTCTCTCTGTCTTTTGATTATTTAATCCACAGAGGAGAACACTCCAAATGATTACATTCTCCTATACTAGAGAAGAGGCACAGATAGGCTGAACTCTTTAGCCACAATGATGTCCAGGTTTCCATAGTGAACTACATTATATCCTTATTCCACTTAACTTCCCTTCTTATAGCTAACGTAGCTAGATCAAAAAGGGCACTTCACCAGCAAATCAGTAGTATGTCTATCCACCACAGGTATAAACAGCTCTAGGCTGCACTATTGGTCCCTCCCCATACTCACTGACAAATTTAGTTTGAAGTGATCTTTCAATACTGTAAATAAAAGCCAAAGATGTCAGCAAAGTCTAAGCCAGACAAGAAATACCACTGCCACTTCTGCAGGTGATAATGTTCTCCTTCCTGCACATATTGAAACAATAACTATGTTTACAAAAATGTTCTAATTTGACAACTTAGATCCCTATGAACTAGACGGCTTAATGTGAAAATCTGTATGGTAAAGTCTATTGGTTGTAACATAATGTTCCTTTTTAGTCTTGATTTCAGCCACACGTACTCTACAGGCATTGAGGGATGTCTGAGTTATCCCAGGATTCTCTGTCAGCGTTACCTCTTCTTGATAGCAGCTGACATATAATCCTAACTAACAAGAGACAAATAAGATCCACAAACATGTTTGGCTCAGCTTCCTGAAACTTTAGAAATATGTCTAAAACTGAGCATCAGATTCAAACCAAGAAAGAGTAAATATAAAATCTCCCTGTGGATGCAGTTTAATTAAATTCAGCAGCTTCCTGGAAGAAAAATTCATATGCAGCACAATTTGAGCAACTCGTGCAGAGTTCAGCAGTTTACCTGAGGTTTCCTAGGGGGTGGAAGGGAGTGGCATGTTTTGCCTCAAACCAGGTGATCATTTCCCTTCACACTAATAATCTCTCCAACTTCATGCTCTGGTCTCCTGCAAATCAAATACAGAATATACTGTACAACTATCTGGATATAGGAAAAATTCAACAGGACAATGTCTAAATCTTTCAGTACAAAAGTAATTAGACTACAATGATTTAAACTGAATATATAAAAATTATAGCAAATAGAATCTTCTTTTTATGAAGATTTTAGAGAAGTGAAATAAGCTACAGAAGTTAAAGATGCCTATCTCAGACTTTACCTCTTAAAATGTGAATGTTGCAAACTGGCCATATTGCTCAATGGCTGAAGCAAGTTTGAGGACCTGAGTTCAAATCCCCAGAACTCACATTAAGCCAGATACTGGAGCATCGTCCAGGAATCCTAGCATTCCTACAAGAACATGGGGGTTGGGGGGCAGGGGAGCCCCCAGGAGGATTCTGACCAGCTAGCTTGGTGTGTGCATGGAGAACAACAACAAGGAGGTCTGCCTCTAACAAGAAGGGCAACAGCCAGTGGCCAAACTTGTCTTCTGCATTCACAGGCAGGAACGCAGCAAGCAAAACAGAAAGAAAATGAACCAAGCCAAACATGGGTGCTTTAATTAGTGTGGAATTAGTGAATAGAAGACAAGATAAAGCATGGAGGGGAGGCTTCCTCCCGTAAACACGCGTTGGAGTCTTACATGTTTCCCAGAGAAGTGAACGGTGACAATGGGAAATCTATCATCATCACAAAATCAGAATTTGGTGTAAGTGGTTTCCATTTTAAACAATAGCTACAATTTAATGTCAGTGATTTTAGTACAGTTTTACTTTCTATCTTTGTCAAAGAATGTCTTTAATACATCTTGTTACTCACTTTAAATCAGAGTACTTTCTAATTAAGAAGTAAAGCCTGGAACTGAAGAGATGGCTCAGTGGTTAAGAGCACTGCTTATTCTTGCAGAAGACCCAAGTTCGATACCCAGCACCCATGTGGCAGCTAACAACCTCCTGTGCCTTCAGTTCCAAAGAATCCAAGGCCCTCTTCTCTCCTCTGTGGGCATTGAACAGCACAGGTGCACTTACATGCAGGCGGTATAGTCATACACATAAAATAAAAACAATAAATAAACTATATCTTTAAATGTATTTTTAAATCTGGTTGATTCCTACTAACATATAAAAATCATACAGGATCAAATATATGCCTAACTTTTATTAACATCCTTTATAGACAAAAATTATGATTCGATCATAGAGACATATAATAAAAGGGTGAGTCAGTGAAATAACTAATGATGAAGCCCATTTCTAGGAATTAAACTTTATGCATGGATAAAAATTAAACTTTATACATGGGATCTCCTTGTACTTAACATCAATTGATTGAATTTAAAAGAGGGAAGGTTTTCCTAAGAAACAATCTTTATGGTTTTGAATGATGCAGTCTTTGTACTTGAATAGAGTTGATTTATAGTTATTAAAAATTAAATTAACTGGGAATGGTGGCACATGCCTATAATCCCAGAACTCAGGAGGCAGAGGCAGGTGAATTTCTGTAAGATCAAGGCCAATCAAATCTACATAGCTCCAGGACAGCTGGAGCTACAGGGAGAACCTGTCTCAAAAAGAAAAATTTAACTCAAAGATTTTAATCACTTTAAGGAGGAATCCCTCTGTTGCCTTACTCTATCTACTGACTGAAAGAACGCATAACAATAAATATGGATTCCACAAGACTTAGCAGGACTTGAGCACAGTATGTCATGATCTGCCCGAATATTTGTAGTTCTGATGAGAATGCAGCCATGGAGATACTGTTTTAAACAAACAACTGGTTATCTAAATCTCTGATGCCTGCAAAATTAAGTTTGGAATGTCCCAGAAATGCTCTGCAGGCTTTCCTATGAGAATCTGGACATAACTCTGTTCTGGAGCTACAAATCCCCTGAGCCTGAGTCACAGAAGGTCAGTGTCACCGGCATCATTCCTTCTTCATCACCAGCACCAGACACTGCCAAGTGTGCTCTGCATCGGGCCAACAGGGATCAGCAAATAAGCATTGGTACACAAAGCAGATGACTGTCACAGTGTTCTATCTCCATGCATCATGCAATGCGTTCCCAGTTCTTATGGCTCCTTAGGTATTACTACTAATGCATATGTGTCTAGTGTTAATCTATCAAATATGTGATGCTGGGTTATCAAATATGTGGTGCTTCCTCACGAGAGGATTTCTCTCCTTTCTTATTCCTAACCCATCTATGTTCAGCAGGAGACAGCTTCCAGGCTCTGAGGCAGACATGGATTTTACTTGATGGTCCCCTCCTTTGACATCCAAACCCATGTATAATTAATGTGAGGGGCCAGGATTACACAGGCACACTGTCAGTTCATTTAACACAGAGAATAAATTTATTTTTTATTTATTTATTTATTTATTGAAAATAAGTGGTCAGTTAATTCTAGAGCCTGTTAAGGAATTCATATGATTACAGCATATTTGCCTTCAGATAAAAAGAAATATAACATTAACTTTTCTCAGCTTGCCTTTCAGCTAGGGATTTGGTGCTAGTATCAACAAATGAGGGATACGATTCATCATTTGTTTTTCTGGGACTGTGCTACCTCACTTAGCATAATATCTTCTAGTTCCATCCATTTACATGCAAAGTTCATGATGTCATCTTTCTTTACCGCTGCATGCAATTCCATTGTGTAGATGTACCACATTTTTACCCAGGAGCAGTATGACTGGGTGAGGTGGTAGGCTCATTTTCAGTTTCTGAAGAGTTCTCCACACTGCTTTCCATAGTGGTTGCATGAGTTTGCATTCCCACCAGCAGTGGATGAGTGTTCCCCTTTCCCCACAGCCTCTCCAGCATTTAGTTATCATTTGTTTTCTGGATAATAACTAGTCTTACTGGAATAAGATAAAATCTTAAGGTGGTCTTAATTTGCATTTCCTTAATTTTTAGGGATGTTGAACACTGGTTAAGATGTTTCTCAGCCACCTTTACTTCTTCATTTATAAAGTCTCTGTTCAGCTCCTTACTCCATCTTTTGAGTAGGTCATTTCTTTTCTTCCTCCTTTGTTTTTTGAGTAGTTTATATACTTTGGATGTTAATACTCTATCAGATGAATCACTGGTGAAGGTTTCCTCCCACTCTGTGGGTTTTCTCTTCACTTCTTTGATTTATGAACAAATGCATGATCAATTAACTAATCAACATCCCACACAGAAAGATGAGAATCAGTCTGTAGGAATAATGAGCAAATTTGGTTTTGGACACAAGACTCCAGTTGGCTTGAAACTCACTAGGTAGACCAGGTTGGCCTTGGTAGCACAAAGACCTGCCTGCCTTTACCTCTCCGGCTCTGGGAATAAAGGTATGTACTACCACATCCAGCATGATAAGCAGTTTTTCATATTTTTCTCTACATAGTTGACTGACAAAAGTACTCATTTTTACCTGAAAAGGTGCTAAATTATTTTATGATCTTCATGATACTGGGTGATAGTGCTACTTGGATTATTTTCTCTCAATAAAACTCATTTTAAAAGCATAAAGAACACAAGAGAGGCTGTGCTCTCTAAAAAGGTCAATTCAATTGAGTAAGCTCCTCCAAGTTTATATGGAAACACATCTATTCTCTGTTTCCCAGTAGAAACATATTTAAAGCCTTTCTTACCATAATTTTCTATTTTGACACATGAAATTGTAGAAGTCGGTCAACGAAGCCACAGGAAGGGTCCCCACCTCAGTAGCTTTCAGGTCTCTGCAGAGGAAACAAATGCTTGACATCAAATTCTGCATAGTTACAGGCCTCTCTGACTCTGTTCAGAAAGCAGTATTTCATTCTTGACCATCATCAGAATATTAGGACACATTGAATAGGTTTTCCCAGGCCGGCCATAGCCTGCTCAACACATCAAATTATTCACCTTAATAATTACCATCTCAATCTACACAATGGAGTTCTATGCAGCAGTAAAGAAAGATGACATCATGAGCTTTGCAGGAAAATGATTGGAGCTAGAAGAAATCATGCTGAGTGAAGTAATACAGACCCAGAAAAACAAATGACAAATGGTATCCCTCATCTGTGGATGCTAGTGCCAATTACCTAGTTGTAAGTATTCCTTGTGCATGGCCCCTTGAGCTTTTGTCCAAGCAGTTGGGAGTGATGCATATTGGAAACAACAACAACAACAACAACAACAACAGAAAGGACTGCATCAAAGAACTGACTGAAACAGTGAACTTCCTGCTCAAAACAGTCAACTTCCACATGGAGAATATTGAGAAAGACTGAGAAAGAGATGAAAAGCATGTTTGGCAGAATGCATGAGCTCTGGTGGGGTGGGGGGATAGGGTGGGGGACAAGGGTCTAGATTTGATTAAAAAAATAAATAAAAAATAATTACTGTCTCACCAACATTATTTGACAACCAAAGATATTTATGATTTATTAGGACTCAAAGATGAAATAACATTAAAAGGTCCATGTATAGTAATAATTATGAGCAAGTGGCTGAGTTGCTCATGTGAATTACAAAGAGGGCTGGGTTGCTATTAAAATAGTGTCTTCTGGGGGCTGGAGAGATGGCCTAGCGGTTAGAAGTGCCGACCACTCTTACAGAGGACCCAGGTTCAATCCCCAGTGCCCACATGGTGGCTGAGAACCATCTGGGACTCCAATTCAAGGACAGTTCCAGTTCTAGGGGAATCTGACACCCTCTTCT
Organism: Rhizomys pruinosus; assembly: GCA_009823505.1. NCBI lineage: Eukaryota > Metazoa > Chordata > Mammalia > Rodentia > Spalacidae > Rhizomys > Rhizomys pruinosus. Next base: position 1,186,097 of record VZQC01007033.1, on the reverse strand, counting down.
GACCTCCGCGGCATTGCATGACACGGGTGCACAGACCTACATGCAGATAGTACATTCATACACATACAGAAATAAATAAATTTTAAAAAATTAAAAAAAAATAGTGTCTTTAATCCCAGAACTCAGGATGCAGAGGCAGGCAGTTCTCTGTGAGTTCAAGGTCAGCCTGGTCTACATAGGGAGTTCTCTGTGAGTTCAAGGCCAGCCTGATCTACATAGGGAGGTCCAGGCCCCCTGGGTTACAGGGAGATCCTGTCTCAAAAAGACCAAAAAAAATTAAATTAAAAAAATAAAAATAACCAGGCGTGGTGGCACACGCCTTTAATCCCAGCACTCAGGAGGCAGAGGCAGGATGATCTCTGTGAGCTCAAAGCCAGCCTAGTCTACATAGCAAGCTCCAGGCCAGCTGGGACTAAAGGGAGACCCTGTCTCAATAAATAAATAATTTAATTAATTAATTAATTATTTTAAAAATAGTGTCTTCTTTTTCTTTCTCTCTCTCTTTCTCTCTCTCTCTCTCTCTCTCTCTCTCTCTCTCTCTCTCTCTCTCCTTTTTTAAGAAGACATCATGAGAATTAATTGTAAGACATTTCAGGATAGACCTGAATAAACATCTGTCTACACAAGTCAAGGCCCCAAAGACATAATTTCATTTTATAGCTTAGTGAGCCAATGGATTTCCTTGGGGTGACCCACAGGAGGACGATGAGAGGATGCTGCTTAAGGAATGTGAATGACCCAACACCAGCCACTACACCAAAAACCGTCACCCCGTCACGTGTAATAAGAGGAGAGCTGGAGCTCCTCTGCCTCACCTGCAGGCAGCTCCACTGCCTTTCTTCTCCAGCAACTGATTGCAGCTTATATGACCTTGGGGAGAGGCCTTATGGGTCTTAGAGCGTCCAGAGCTTCCTGGGTCTTGAGAGTTTCATTAGTTTCCTAAGTCCTATGAGCTTTCCCTCCTCCTTGCAGGAGGGAAATGTTTCAGTTCAAAAGCAATAGCTTCACAACAGAATACCATCAGTAAGTCAAGCATGCTACTCCTTTAGGACAGGAGGGATATAGAACTTGGTATTTTGCAGTGAGATGTTTATGGTGGTGTCAGGAGCTGTAACTCATTTCCATTAAACCCCACATGTTTTTCTTACAAATAGAGGGTCCAAACCAGCCTGTTCATTGTTTGTATAGTATTTGTAATTGTTTATACAGACCTCATTCCAGTTATAAAGAATGATGCTCTGCCAGCCCAAGAAAGATTGAGTCTATGGGATGGAAAGGCTGAGCAAGCCACTACCAGCAACTGAGCTGCTTTAGTTGGAATACTGGACCAAAGAAATTTCACAGGAAATCCTCTCTGCCCTGGTCTTTTCCTGAAGCTCCCTGCTCTTTCAGCTATTGCTCCAATCCTACACAGTACACTTTGTATCCATGCCGGGAGGGTGTCAGCAAACCTTGAGATGAACAGTTAACCTGTGAGTGCGCTGATGCTCAGAATACCCACATTAGTCCAGCCTTTTACTTTACTTTCCTTTAATGAATTGAAAAAGGTTCTAGGGTGATGGTAAGAGAGCTGAAAAACTATGATCACATAACCACAACCAACTGTCTGGGTCACCAGCACCAAGATTGCCCTCTACATCCCCACAAGACTGTTACAAACCAGCATGCCTATCAGCCTCTGACAAGAACTCCACCCTTGAAAATAAAAAGGGAAATGACAACTAGAACAAAGTCATGATGTAAAACAAGCGGATGAACAAACTGCTAACCACCTCTACTGGGTTCCTTACCTTCATTTCGGACTAACCTTCCCACGAACTCTGTCTAGCTATGTAAGGTGGTTCTGCCTATGCCAGCAGTATGTGCTTTAGTGAAGTCAGCAGCACGTCTACTTTAACAAGCCATAGAATGGCAAATCCTTTATGGAATATGTTTAAAAATATGGGCCTTATATCTCTTAGCATCTGCTCTCAGGGAGCCCAAATTAACTAATAGAACCCCCAATTTCAGTATTTCATTATAGCAAGACGCTATGAAATGAGGAAAAGGGAATTTACCAATCGTAATCCAATTATAAAAATGTAAACGGTACTCCAGATCCATCAGCTGCACAAGACGAAAGTGAGTGCAGTTAGACTTCTCCAGTTGGATGCTTCTCCTGAGATTACTCACCCAGCACTTAGAATTCCAGTTGCACTCAAAAAACAAAGAAGAAAGAAAACAAATGACCCACTCAATAGATGGAGCAAAAAGCTGAACAGAGACTTCACAAGTGAGGAATTAGAGATGGCTGAGAAACACCTCAAGAACTGTTCAACATCACTAATCATTAAGGAAATGCAAATCAAAACCACTTTAAGATATCATCTTACTCCAATAAGACTGGCTAGGATCAAGAAAACAAATGATACCAAGTGCTGGAGAGGTTGTGGGGAAAGGGGAACACTAATACACTGCTGGTGGGAATGTAAACTCGTACAGCCACTATGGAAAGCAGTGTGGAGAACCCTTGGAAGACTTGGAATGAACTTGCCACCCGACCCAGCCATACCACTCCTAGGCATGTACCCTCAAGACTCACCACACTGCAGAGATACATGCAAGGCCATGTTTATTTCAGCTCTCTTCACAATAGCAAGGAGCTAGAACCAACCCAAATGCCCCTCAACTGATGAGTGGATAGAGAAAATGTGGTACATCTACACAATGGAGTTCTATGCAGCAGTAAAGAAAGAAAACATCAAAAACTTTGCAGGAAAATGGATGGAGCTAGAGGACATCATGCTGAGTGAAGTAACACAGTCCCAGAAAAACAAACGATGAATAGTATCCCTCATCTGTGGATGCTAGTGCCAATTACCTAGTTGTAAGTATTTCTTGTGCATGGCCCCTTGAGCTTTTGTCCAAAGCAGTTGGTAGTGATGCGTATTAGAAACAACAACAACAACAGAAAGGACTGCATCGAAGAACTGACTGAAACAGTGAACTTCTGCTCAAAAGAGTCAACTTCCACATGGAGAATATTGAGAAAGACTAAGAAAGAGATGAAAAGCATAAAAAAAATTTTAATGATAAAAATTAAAAATTTTTAAAAATTTAAAAATAAAATAAAATAAAAAGAATTCCAGTTGCACCAGGACAAGGCGACATATGGGCTATCTGCTGGTGCGCGATATCTTAGCATTACTAAAAATAAAAGGAAATTACAATTACAAAAACAAAACATATTCTCATTCTTTACCTTCTAAAACTATGTCATTGTTCAAACTCAGCTCTTTGAGTATCCAGTATGTAATTTCACATTAGGCTCATGGCTGTGTCACTGCAAATCACTTTTGGTCTCTACCACGTCTGCTAAGCGATGGCACTTTTCCCACAAATGTTGTTGATCCTACTTCCTCTCTGCCTCACTGCCACTTCTAGAAGCCAAAAATTCATGGTCACACTCATTCCCCCCAAGCCAACCTAAGTGACTGTGCATCTGATTCCCTCTCCCCCAAAGCTCTCACCATATCCCAGAGAAAGATAGCTTGGTGTCAAAAATCTGGATGAATTGTTTAAAGGTATCATCAGCTGATGTCTTTCTCACAATTGTGGGAATACCCCCACTTGGCCTATCATAAGGAAAGCAGCCCTGAGAAGCTGCTTGGAGGCCCTTCACTTGGATCCAGATCGATCTTAGCTAAAAGCAAAATGAAAGCCTAGCTTCAACTCCTTTATTTTGGTGGAAGTCACAAAGATAAATATTGTTCTGAAACCTTCCCTTCTGTGTCAACTTGTATTCTAAAATGAGCAAAGTAGCAAGCACCCCACAGATGAAGACAGTTGCCCATGACAATGGAGCTCCTCTCCTTTGTGTTTAGCAAATTAAAAGCCCACAGTTTGCAGGAGAAGTGTGAGGGTGATGTAATGATGAGCTGCCTGCATCTAGACCATGACTGCTTCGTTACATATCTCTTTATCTCTCTTTGACCATCATGTCAGCATTCAAAGGACAGACCTGGCAGGGGAGTCAGTGAACCCCTTTAGAATGTGGCCACATTGAATGGCTCTCTCTCTCTCTCTCTCTCTCTCTCTCTCTCTCTCTCTCCTTTCCATCATCTCTTCAATTAGCATATTGAGCAAACTTAGCCAACCTTAGTCTAATGGAGCTGCTGGATCCCACCATGATTTTGATTTGAAATCTCCGGTAAGAACAATGCAGGCCATATTTTTTGATCAATCTAGAAAGACTATCAAGTTAGCTGCCAAATTAATGAACTCAGTCCTCATAGTCAATGCAAAGCTCAACATTTGACAACGTAGGACATTTTCAACAACCAAAGCCTAAACTTTGCCAAGTGATATGAGTCTTCAGAGTCAGATTGACATAGATGCTTGACTGGGTCTAATTAGATTTGAAAGCAACAGTAGAATTGATACCCATGAAAACAGATTTCCAGGAGCTATCTGAAGCCTGATGTTCGTGAGCAAGTACTTCAGAATTACCTGTCTCTTACTCTGTAGCCCAGGTACTATTATTATAACAATGGGACGTTTCTTACTAATGCTAAATTCTGTGAAACTGTTGCCAGCGCCCCCACCCCCATGCACACATACCTATATGTTTTGCCACTGAAAAAAATATTTACCTATAGATAAAATTTCTAGAGGCTGGGGAGAGAGCTCCGTTGGTAAGGTGCTTGCAAAAAAGGCACAAGGACCTGAGTTCTGATCCGCAGCACTCATAAAAATCCAAGTGCAGTCAGTGAGAGGAGCCTATGATCCCAGTGCTGGGGAAGTACAGAGAAGAGGGTACCGGGGTCCCCTAGCCAGGCAGCTTAGCCAGTTCCATGAGATAAGGGGTGGAGAGCCATCAAAGAGGACACTCAACGTTGACCTCTGATCTCCATGTGTACACACACACACACACACACACACACACACACACAACTTGTGTACACTCAAAATGTACAAACACACATATAAAAACATACAAGGGGCTGGAGAGATGGCTCAGTAGTTAAGAGTGCCGACTGCTCTTGCAGAGGACACCGGTTCAATTCCAGCACCGACGTTGCGACTGAGAACCGTCTTTAACGCCAGTTCCAGGGGAATCCGACACCCTCTTCTGGCCTCTGTGGCATTGCACGACATGGGTGCAACAACCTACATTGAGACAGTAGTACATTCATTCACATTAAAAAAAAAAAAAAACACATACAGAGAATATTAAAGTGAACTCATACAAAAGGAACATAAAATCCTTTTTGTCAACATTTTATAATTTTTATTTTATATGTATGAATATGTTACCTGTATGTATATAATAGTGCTCCTGTTGCCCAATGCATGAAGATCAGAAGACAGTGTCAGATTCCCCTGGAATTGGAGTTTTGGACAGTTTTTACCCAGCATGTGGGAGCTGGTAACCAAACTTGGGTCCTCCGCAAGAGCAATCAGTGCTCTTAACTGCTGAGCCATCTCTCCAGCACTCTAAGTCATGTTCTTCTTAGAGTTGAGTACAATAAAACGCATCCTTGATCTGGACTTTGTTGGAGTAATATGAATCCATTCAATATTATGGAATGGGAGAAATTTCACAAGGTCTCACCTCTAGATGGAGAGTTACAGGCAAGCAGTGCCCATTGAGGATGCAGGGATTAGTTTTCTCCAGGAACGAGCTGTTTTATCCCAAGTAGTTCGTCCAAAAACATACGTATACACTTACACACAAGCACTACTAAGTGGACACAGTAGAACATATATGTGTGTGTATATGTGTGCATAACAATAATCAAAGAAGTCACAAAATGGAGAGGAGTGGGAGGGTGGGAAGACTTGAATGGAGAAGAGGGAGGGGAGAAATGATGCACATACAGTACTCAAGTACAGAATTCTATAAAAAATTGAAAAAAGTTTCTATCAATATTTTCATTAATAGATAAGCAGATAGACTATAATTAGTTCAGGTTAACTCTACTCCATTGGCCATGTGGATTCTCTTCAGTAAAACACTCTAAAAACAGCAGAAAGTATTTCTCTCTTCTTTTTTTATTTAGTTCTTTTTTCTGAAAATAAACTACATACAAATATGATTTCCAAATCATATTTCAGGATCCACATTTTTCCCTTTTAATTTTATATTGCTCTAAAATATGCAAACATACCCTCCACCCTTGTACCAAAATTATGAAGTCCAAAAATAAGTAGTACATTAATTCTAGAGTCTGTTAAGGGATTCACATTTTAAGAGCACAGTTGCTTTTAGATAAAGAGAAATATAACATTAATGTTACATAGTTTACCTCACTTGATGCCATATCCAATGAGAGATACCATTCATCATTTGTTTTTTCTGGGACTGTGTTACCTCACTTAGCATAGTATCTTCTAGGTCCATCCATTTACCTGCAAAGTTCATGATGTCATCTTTCTTTACCACTGCATAGAACTCCATTGTGTAGATGTACCACATTTTCTCTATCCACTGGTTGGTTGAGGGGCACTTAGGTTGGTTCCAAATCTTTGCTATTGTGAATAGAGCTGCAATAAACATGGATAAGTCTTGTGGGTATATACCCAGGAGTGGTATGACTGGGTCAGGTGGTAGGCTCATTTTGAGTCTTTTAAGGGTACTCCACACTGCTTTCCATAGTGGTTGTATAAATTTACATTCTTACCAGCAGTGTATGAGTGTTCCCCTTTCCCCACAACCTCTCCAGCATTTGGTATCATTTGTTTTCTTGATCTTAGACAGTCTTATTGGAATGGGATGATATCATAAAGTGATTTTAATTTGCATTTCCTTAATTATTAATGATGTTGAACACATTTTAAGATGTTTCTCAGCCATCTTTACTTCCTCACTGGTAAAGTCTCTGTTCAGCTCTTTACTCCATCTTGTGAGTGGGTCATTTATTTTCATAGTTCTTCATTTTTTGAGTAGTTTATATATACTCTGTCAGATGTAGATGAACGTTTCCTCCCACTCTGTGCATTTTCTCTTCACTTCATTGATTGTTTCTTTTGTTGTACAGAAGCTTTTGAATTTAATGAGGTTCCACATGCCAATTGTTCACCTTATTTCCTGTGCAGCTGCTGTCTGATTTAGAAAGTATTTTCCTACACCTATGTCTTGTAGGTTGCCAAAGTTTTTCTCTATCACTTTCAGAGTTGCGGGTTTCACATTGAGGTCTTTGATCTATTTGGAGTTGATTTTTGTACAGGGTGAGAGATAGGGATTTAATTTTATTCTTCTACAAGTGATGATCCAGTTTTGCCAACACCACTTGCTGAAGATGCTGTCTTTTCTCCATTGTGTCTTCTTGGCCCCCTTGTTAAATATGAGGTGGCTGAAATTGTATGAGCTCAAATTTGGATCTTCAATTTTGTTCCATTGGTCTACAGGTCTGTTTTTGTGCCAGTACCAGGCTGTTTTTATGACTATAGCCCTGTATATAGATTGAAGTCTGGTATAGAGATCCTCCCTGTATTTCTCTTTTACTCAGGGTTGCTTTGGCTATTCAGGGTCTTTTGTTTTTCCATATGAATTTAAGGTTTTTTTCCAAGTCTGTGAAGAAACTCTTGGGGATTTTAATTGGGATCGTGTTGAATCTGCATATTAATTTGGGAAGAATGGACATTTTTACTATATTAATTTTTCCAATCTATGAGCATGGGAGGTCTTTCCATCTTCTGATGTCTTCTTCAATCTCCTTCTTCAGGGGTTTAAATTTTTTGTTGTAGAGATCCTTGGTATCTTTGCGTAGGTTTGTTCCTAAGTATTTTATTGTTTTTGAGGCTATTGTGAGTGGGAAGGTCTCCTTATATTCCTTCTTCTCTTAAATTGGTGTAATTAAAAGGCTACTGATATTTCTAGGTTAATTTTGTATCCCATCACTTTACTGAGAGTCTTTATCATTTCTAGGAGTTTTCTGGTGGAGTTTTAGCATCCCTTAGGTAAACTATCATATCATCTGCAAAAAGGGATAGCTTGCCTTCCTCTTTTCCAATTAGTACTCCTTTAATTTCCTTTTCTTGCCTTATTGACCTAGCAAGCATTTCAAGCACTATATTGAAGAGGAGTGGTGATGGGGGCAGCCTTGCTGGGTTCCTGCCTTTAAAGGGAATGCTTCTAATGTCTCTCCATTTAGGATTATGTTGGCTGTGGGTTTATTGTATTGGCTTTGATTATGTTGAGGAATGTTCCCTCCAGTCCAATTCCCTCTAGAACTTTAAATGTGAAGGGCTGGGGCTGGAGAGATAGCCTAGCGGTTAAGAGCACCGACTGCTCTTGCAGAGGACCCAGGTTCGATCCCCAGCACCCACATGGTGGCTAAGAACCGTATGTAACTCCAATTCCACGAGAACTCCAGTTGCAGGGGAATCCGACACCCTCTTCTGACCTCTGCAGCATTGCACAACACAGGTGCACAAACCTACATGCAGACAGTACATTCATACACATAAAAATTAAATTAAATTTAAAAAAAAACGTGAAGGGATGCTGGATCTTGTCAAAGGCTTTTTCTGTGTCAATTGAGATGATTGTGTGGTTTTTATCTTTCAGTCCATTTTATGCATTCTATGATATTTATTTATTTACATATGTTGAACCATCCTCTATCTCTGGTATGAATCCAACTTGATCATGATGGATTTTTTTATGTGGTTTGCAAGTATTTTGTTGAGTATTTTTGCATCTATGTTCATTAATGAGATTAGCCTATAGTTTTCTTTTTTGGTTTTATCTTTGCCTGGTTTTGATATTAGGGTAATGCTGGCTTCATAGAAGGAATTTGGGAGATTTGTTTCTTTTTTTAATTTATTTATTTATACATTTTTTATCAAATCTAGACCTGTGTCCCCCCATCCCCCCACCCTGCCAGGGCTCATGCATTCTGCCAAACAAGCTTTTCATCTCTTTCTCAGTCTTTCTCAATATTCTCCATGTGGAAGTTGACTCTTTTGAGCAGAAGTTCACTGTTTCAGTCAGTTCTTTGATGCAGTCCTTTCTGTTGTTGTTGTTGTTGTTGTTGCTGTTGTTTCCAGTATTCATCACTCCCAACTGCTTTAGATAAAAGCTCAAGGGACCATGCACAAGAAATACTTACAACTAGGTAATTGGCACTAGCATCCACAGATGAGGTTACCATTCATCGTTTGTTTTTCTGGGACTGTGTTACTTCACTCAGCATGATGTCCTCTAGCTCCAGGCATTTTCCTGCAAAGCTCATGATGTCATCTTTCTTTACTGCTGCATAGAACTCCATTGTGTAGATGTACCACATTTTCTCTATCCACTCATCAGTTGAGGGGCATTTGGGTTGGTGCCAGCTCCTTGCTATTGTGAAGAGAGCTGAAATAAACATGGCCATGTGTGTATTTCTGCAGTGGGGTGAGTCTTGAGGGTACATGCCTAGGAGTGGTATTGCTGGGTCAGGTGGCAAGTTCATTCCAAGTCTTCCAAGGATTCTCCACACTGCTTTCCATAGTGGCTGCACGAGTTTACATTCCCACCAGCAGTGGATGAGTGTTTCTCTTTCCCCACAACCTCTCCAGCACTTGGTATCATTTGTTTTCTTGATCCTAGCCAGTATTATTGGAGTAAGATGATATCTTAAAGTGGTTTTGAGTTGCATTTGCTTAATGATTAGTGATGTTGAACACTTCTTAAGGTGTTTCTCAGCCATCTCTAATTCCTCACTTGTGAAGTCTCTGTTCAGCTCTTTGCTCCATCTATTGAGTGGGTCATTTGCTTTCTTCTTTGTTTTTTGAGTAGTTTATATATTCTGGAAATCAATGCTTTGTCAGATGTTTCTGTGGTGAAAGTTTCCTTCCACTCTGTGGGATTTCTCTTTACTTCCTTGATTGTTTCTTTTTATGTACAGAAGCTTTTGAGTTTAATGAGGTCCATTTGTCGACCTTAATTCTTGCACAGCTGCTGTCTGATTTAGGAAGTCTTTTCCTATGCCTATGTCTTGTAGTCTGCAGCCAACTTTTTCTTCTGTCGCCTTCAGAGTTTGGGGTTTCACGTTGAGGTCTTTGATCCATCTGGAGTTGACTGAGCTTGCTTCAGCTGGTCTCGGGAGATCTCTGATTTGCTTCTTTTTGTATGCTTCTGAACTGTTTGAGTAGTAATGTTTGTAAGTCCTCCTTAAATGTTTTATAGAACTCTGCTGTGAAATCATCTGGGCCTGGGCCTTTTTGGTTAGGAGATTTTTATTACAATTTCAATTTCCTCAAATATTATGGATCTGTTTAGCTGTCAGTCTCATCTCGGTTAAGCTTTGGTGAGTTCCAGGATTTCAGATATTCATCCATTTCTCTTAGGTTTTCAAATTTAGTAGAGTATACGTTTTTGAAGTATTCCCATATGATTTTGTGGATCTTTTTGTTATCTCTTGTGATGTTTCCCTTTTCTTTACAAATTCTGTTGATTTGGAGTTGCTTTTTCTTTCTTTTGGTTAAATGGGCTAGAAGTCTGTCTCTCTTGTTTATCCTGTCAAAGAACAAACTTTTGGATTGATTTATTCATTGCATTGTTTTCTTTGTTTCTATTTCATTGATTTCTGCTTATTTCTTCCTGTCTGTTGAATTTGAGGTTCATTTGTTGTTGTTTCTCAAGTGTTTTTAGCTGCAGTGTTAGATCATTCATTTGTGCTCTTTCTGGTTTTCTAATGTAGGTACCCAGGGATATAAACTTCCCTCTTAAGACTACTTTTAAAATATCCCATAGGTTTTGTTGTGTTGTGTTGTCATTTTTGTTTAGTTCCAGGAATGCTTTTATTTTTTCTTATTTCTTCCTTGAGCCATTCATTATTCTGGAGTGTGTTGTTTAGTTTCCATGTGTTCTTATAGATAGTAGGGCTTATCCTGGTATTTATATTGAGCTTTATTACAGTGTAGTCTGACAGAATGAATAAATTATTTCAATGCTTTTGTATTTGTTGTTTTTTTTTTTTTTCTGTGTCCCAGTATGTGGTCGATTTTGGAGAATGTTCCATGGAGTGCTGAGTAGAAAGTATATTTTCTGGTGTTTGGGTGGAATATTCAGTTCAGTAGATGTCTGTGAGGTTCATTTGGAGTAATGTATTGTCCAGTTCAGATCTCTGTTTATTCTTTGTCCAGTTGACCTATCCAAAGAGCTCAGTGGGGTATTGAAGTCCCCCACTATTAGCGTGCTGGGATTAATCTGTGCCTTAAGGTCTTGCAGGATTGTGTTTATAAAGTTTGGTTCACTAGAGTTTAGTGCATATACATTTATGATTGTGAAATCTTCATGATTAACTGTTCCTTTTATAAGGATGTAATGGCCCTCTTTATCTTTTCTGATTAGTTTTACTTTGAGGTCTATTTTGTTTGATATTAGAATGGCAACACCTGCTTGCTTTTTGGTATTATTTGCTTGGAATGTCTTTTTCCATCCCTTCACTTTAATTTTGTGCCTGTCCTTGAGGGTGAGATGGGTTTCTTGCAGACAGCATATAGATGGGTTCTGTTTCCTAATCAATTCTCCCAGTTTATGTCTTTTGGTTGGGGAGTTTAGTCCATTAATATTTAAGGTTATTATTGAGAGATGTGTGTTTCTTCCTTTCACCACATTTTCTGTTTGTATTTTTACAGTTATACTTTTATTAATTTCTCTCTCTAGTTGCTTGGGGATAGGTGATCCTTTCCTCTGATGTTTGAATTGCTTCCAGTATTTTCTGAAAGGTTGGATTCATGGACATGAATTCTTTCATCTTTTTTATGTCATGAAAGATTTTTCTTTCGCCTTCAACTATAATTGAGATTTTTGCTGGGTATAGGAATCTGGGTTCACATCTATAGTCATTTAATACTGGGAATACATTAGTCCACCTTCTTCTGGCTTTCATAGTTTGCACTGAGAAGTCTGCTGTAATTCTGATTGGTTTCCCCTTATATATAACTTGCTGTTTTTCTCTTGTGCCTTTCAGTATCTTGACTTTGTTTTGGGTGTCTAGTGTTTTACTATGATATGGCATGGGGAATTTCTTTACTGATCTTGTCTATTTGGAGTTCTATGCACTTCTTGTATTTGTATGGGTTTGTCTCTTTTCAGTTTAGGGAAATTTTCTTCTATTCCATTGACGATCTGATCAATACCATTGTAGTGGGATTCTTCGTCTATCCCTATGATGTGGAGGTTTGTTCTTTTCATTGTGTCTCAAATTTCCTGATTGTTCCACTCTTGTGTTTTTTTTTTTTAATTTTTCCATGATCTTTGTTTGAGCTTTCTAGTTTTTCCTAGCTATCTTCCAGGTCTGATATTCTATTTTCTGCTTTGTCCAATCTGCTTTTGAGGCTTTCTCCCATCCTTTTCTGTTGATTGGATGAGTGTCCAATTTCCTTTTTTGTTTCATGCTGTGATTTCTTTAGTATTTCCACTTCCTTTTGGAGCTTGTCATTCTCTTCTTGTAGATCCTTGTTTTGCTGGTCTGTTTCCCTTTTCATTTCAGCATGGGATATTTCAGTGTTTCTATTTCCTTCTGGAGTTTGTCATTTTCTCCTTCTAGTTCCTTCCTGAGTTTGTCATTCTTTCCCTCCAGTTCCTTCCAGAGATCTTTTCCTCTCCCTTTAGTTCTCTGATTTGTTCTTTATATTCCTTGATTTCTTTGATTATGTCTATGATTATTCTTCTAAGATCCGTGTCCTGGGTTCCTTCCAGTGAGATTTCGTTGTAGGGATCTTCTATAGGACTGGTAGTGTCTGGTGGAGATTTATTATGTACTTTTCCCATGTTCTTTTTTCTTTGTGTTTTTGGCATGTGGGTTTATTTTATCATTTGTACTCTGGCAAAAATCTCAAATGTTTCTTTGCTGTGAAAGTTTAATGTGCTTGTTTCCTACAGATATATTTGTTGTCTTCTCCATTTATGGAGGGCTGGTTTTCCCATTTGGTTGTATATTGGGAGGTTCAGCTGGCTCTTCCCTTTCTGGTCTGGAGGTTCTCCAGAGGTCTTAATCCCCAGGTGGCGAGCTGCCTCCTCTCTCTGAGCCTGTTGAGGGCTGAGCAAGTGTGGCTGGCTCTTGGGCCAGGCAACAGGCCCCACCCAAGGGATAGATGAGCCTGCCTGCTGTTGTGCTCCCCTATCCCCCAGGTGCAGAGCTGCCTCCTCTCTCTGGGCCTAGAGAGGCTCTGGCTGGGTGGGTGACTCCGCCCAGCTGCTGTACATGCTGGGCAAGAGAGCGATGAGCCTGCCTGCTGTTGTGCTCCCCTATCCCCCAGGTGCAGAGCTGCCTCCTCTCTCTGGGCCTAGAGAGGCTCTGGCTGGGTGGGTGACTCCACCCAGCTGCTGTACATGCTGGGCAAGAGAGCGATGAGCCTGCCTGCTGTTTTGCTCACCTATCCCCCAGATGCCATGCTGCCTCCTCTCCCTAGATCTCTCTCTCTTCTTTTAGACTATATTTTAATTATACTTTTCAAACAGTCTGATAAAATCCATCCAAATAACTGGAATACTTACAAAAATAATTTTTCAACCCTGTGATAAACCTGACTGAGAAAGCAAATGTGGACTATTTCAGAAGTAAAACCCTAAATAAAGTCTCAGGCCAAGCTTTGGAGCATATTCTCTACCCCAGGAATATTCAGTGTCCCTGCTACGAATGGCAGAGTTTTCTTTTTTCTTTTTTTTTTTTTTTTTTTTTTGTTTTGAGACAGGTTCGTCCTGTATTTCCAATCCCAGCTGGAATTGGATATTGCTTCTTGTAGACCAGGTACCAGGCTGGGCTTGAACTCACAGAGATCTGCCTGTGCCTCCAGAGTGCTGGGATTAAAGGCATATGCCACCACACCCGACTGAAAGGCAATTTTCTATTCACATCCTCCTCTCTCAATGGGAAGACATAGTTTCCAGGAAACAAGCCTCAGAGTTTTTCAGCACTGGGTCAGTTTCCTAACTCATGACCTTGAGTTAGGATGTTTCTATAGAAACCATAATGTTTCTGTCCCTAAATCGAACTCGTTTTATTTTTCATCCTCAGCTCTAGGCTACATTTTCTTCAGAGTTTTATTTTGATGCCTGTTGTGCAGCATTTCATGAAAGGTGGCATCCTTAGAATTGCTTCTTCCTGTCCTACTCTTATGGGAAAGAGGCTGGGTTTCAGTAACGCATTCTATCCTATGAGCAAGAAAGAAGAACCCTGGCTTGCTGACACACTGGAAAGTCTATTTGTTTTTCCCTAAGTTTTGTAACCTTTGACAGAATAATGGCTCTGAACCATGTATGAGAGGACAGCACAGATGTGTGATATGAGGTTCATGCTTCTACAGAATGATCCAGGAGGCTCAGAACTTGGGCTTTAACTCAGAACTGATATATTGATATATCCATAGGGTTTCAAAATGTGTGTGTGTGTGTGTGTGTGTACCTGTCTGTATCTATCTGTTTGATCTGTTTGTATTTCTGTGTATACATGAGGAATGAACTTTATTACTCAATATAAAGAGAGTATACTTAATTTGAAAAACAAGGACAGGCATCATGGCACTGGCCTTTACTATCAGCACTGGAGAGGCAGAAGCAGGGGTCCAGGAACTCAAGTACAGCTTTAGCTACACAGCATGTCCAACTCTGTCTAAAAAAAAAAATCAACAAAATGTCTGGGTGTGGAATAAGATCCAGGCCAGACTGGTTTGTACAGCAAGTTCCTACACGGAGATCCTGTGTCAAAACAGAACAAAAGAACAAATGCAGGTGAGCATGATGGTGCATGACTTTAATCCAGCTGGAAGCAGAGGCAGGCAGATTCTGGGAGACTGAGGCCAGCCTGGTCTACATAGCAAGTTCTAGGCCAGTGTGGGTTATTACTGGGAGATCCCATCACTAACAAACAAACAAACAAACAAACAGAAACAATACAAAAAACAAAACACAAACAAACAAAAAACTGCAAATGCAGTAGACAGTGATTAACATAGAGATCCCAAACTGGCAGTGTGCAAGAGGCTCCAGCCTGCCTATCCCTGAATAGGACGCCTGTATCAAACTTCTGCCTTCAGAATTAGGGATCATTGTGAAAGAGGACATGAAAAGATTTTAGGAGCCAGAGAAGGTGGATGGCAACGGGAAACGTGGTTTTCCTCACAACTGGGCAGTTACACATATGAACTCACAGCAATGGTGACAGCATGCACATGTCCCATGTAAGCTCAAGCCACAAAAAATCCTAGCATGGACATGGGGAGGTGGATAGGAGACCCCAACCCGGCCTGAGGAACTATTAACAACCAATGGTTGCTATGATGGGGAGTCAGTCTCCTTAAGAGTGAGGATCTTGTTAGGATAATCAGGCTCTAGAGGATGGACCCACACCAAAGGGAATTGGAGACATGAATTTGACACTGTAGGCCTTAACAGTGTGTGTGTGTGTGTGTGTGTGTGTGTATGTTATAGATATAATATATATAAAATAGAGTACCTGAAAATGAGTGGGGGTTAAGTAGAGGGTAGTGATGGGTGTAGATGGGGGAGGGAATTCAATTTCAATCCAAATATATTCTATGAAATTCATAAAAATCCAATAAAGAACAAACAAATAAAAAGCCAGAACAACAAAGTTCATGACACAATTCTGAATAGAGGTTGGACTGGTTAAGTGCTTTTGAGAAGATTATTCAACATTCATTAAACAAGTTTTTCTTGCATTCCCGTGAGTGGAAAAGCACTGTGCACTGTGTGTGGACTCTAGGGTGGAATTGGAACACGGTCATTAGATCATCATTCGATGGGTGTAGACATTTCAAAAAATTAAAGTGCACAAGTAACAACCATTTGAGGAAGTGGTAAGAAGGGAATGTGCTAGAAAAACAGGAAATTTTTAGTTCTTCCTCCACAAGCCGAAGTACTAGTACATAGTGATAGTCTGACATATACTTACCTTCTTAGGATATTACCTATTTAGTAATGTAATTAAGTTAAATAGTGTTAATGACTATTCATGGAATTATATACTAGACAGGTCATGTAAGCACTTTGGTTTCTCTTACCTTCTCTGAATAAGAATGTTAAAATTCATGAACTTTAAATTCCTTCATAACATTATGATTCTAAGATTCCAAGGTATTCTGAGCAATAATAATAGAAATCAAAGTAATTATCCCTGATCTAATTATGGTGTAATTAGGAAGCAGATGATGTTCGAGGGCTAATGGGCTGCTGATGAGCTCCTGCCTGCTGATGCTAGAGCCTGTAGGACACGCGCACAAATGGATTTTGAGATTGAATTAGCACAGTGATTGCTAGACATCATTATTCTGTCCCCCACTGTCTGCTAAGTGGCATTCAATTAATCATGTGAAATGCTGACTCATAGGTTGTTAAAGTCTTCATTCAGAAGAAATATGTCCATTCAAGTCAGATCCACTGAAATTCTTACCAAACATGCACTTCAGAGATTTCTTATAGGATGGAACATAAAAATGAAGAACCCGCTTTGCTCAATTCACACCTTTAGGGATTTCATATTCATCACTGAACATACTGCAGCTATGATCATGTCACACCTATATAAATATTGATTTAATTATGATAATTTAGAAAATGAATAGGATTATACCTGAAAAAATGTGATTATTAAGGGAAAACAGTCATTTTTGTAACTTTTAGCTTTAGGGTAGATAAATTTAATGATTAAATAATTTAATCATTTTCATATATTTTTCATTGAGATTTTGTGCATTTTATATAATAGATCTTAATCAAATTTAGACTCCCTTTATCATCTATAACCCCACAACCCCCTGCAAAAAAAATATTTCATGCATTAAGTCATAAATATTAAGGGCTATATGAACAAGCATTTGTATCCACATGTCTGTCCATCAGTACAAGTTCTTCCACTGGAGTCTAGTCAGCTTATCTAGAGTCACTCTCTTAAAGCAGATCTACCTTTCCTCACCTAGCAATAATCAGTTGTTAATTATTCCTCAGCTAAGGCTAGGGCGTGCTACCCATTTCCCCAGTTCTATGCCGGATTTTTTTTTTTTTTTCTAATTGAGTCAGCATGGGCCTTTTTCAGGCTATTACTTGTGTTCCAAATTCTTCTGAGCAAGTTAATTCTTGTAGTAACTAAAAAGTTATGTTCCCAAGTCAAATCTTCCAGAAGTACTAAGGTAAACAGGGAACTCTCAGAAATAATCTCTGTGGCAGACTGCTGTAGACACTTCACAAACTGTCGCTGGTGTTTATCAGTAAAGCCACTGACATTTTTTTTTTTTTCGAAAAAGTAGTCTTAAGTGTCATCTGGTTGAAGAAATTGGCTCCTGAGATTCCAGTTCTTTCTGGGGAGACACAGTGAGAGAATTCTGGCTAGTCTTACTCAGTGCTAAGTGAAAGGATGAGCTATTCCCAAGGTCCCTATCACCCAGTTCCCTAGCTGTTTGCTGGATTGAACGTTTCCAAGGGTGATGTGGTTAGATGGAGTTAAATCTTTCCTGGATGACTTCAGTACCCAACCCCAGCATCTGACTTATTTCTCTAATGACAGAAGATGGTTCTTGGAACTTATTGTTCTCCTGTGATATTAAATTATGTACAACCCACATTTAATGGAATAACCAGTGTAGCCCTACAAAGAGACTCAGTGGAAGAAGTATATGTGATTCATGGGAATAAACAAATGACATTTTGTCTTCTCAAGTTAAGATAATCTATTTTAGAAGGAATGATCATTAACTAAAAATGCAGCTTTCTCTTTTTTTCTCCTTTGTCAAAGAAGCACCCTTTGATTTAGTCAACCTCTCCACTACCCATAATGATAAAGCTCTCAAACCGTATGCTTTTGAAAGATCAATAGTTTGAAGACAACTGTTAGGTTTGTCATCCCATGAGAATGCAACCTCAGTTGGATAACCATCCTATTCCCATGGTAGAAAAAAATCTAGTTAAATAAGAAATGTTCAGAATCACTTTGTGAATGTCCAGATGGATCATTTTTAGCATACCTTGAGTAGTGAACAGTTCATGCAAGTGGTAGACCCTCTGTTTTTGACCCCTTAAATAGCAGTTTTCTTTAATAGTAAACCAGCACATGCCTTTCAGGTGTAGAAGCATCCATCCACACAGTATAGCCTTTACCATATGAGGAACCCGGGGTTGTTACCTACTTCTAATGTCCAGAGCATTTAGAATATTATTTTGAAAATCTTCATGAAACTAAAACAAAAATGGGCCATTGAGAAGCGCCAGCAGGTACAGGCCTGAGATTCATTCCTGGATCCTAGCAGACCGAAGGAGAGAACTGAGTCTTTCAGCAGTCTTCTTACCTACATGCATGTGACACATGCACACACACACACACACACACACACACACGCACACCATGTATATTCAAAGAAGTAGGTATAAAATGTAAAAGTACTTTTCTTCTTGAAGACAAACTAAATTTTTATTTCTACCACTCAATTTGGTAATAAATAATAAAAAATATCAGATTATTAATGTTACCCCATTCATTAAACTGTAGCCCACCATAGTTTCCAAATTCCACCCACCTGACATTTTAACCATATACTCAAAATTTAAACAAAACTTTTGAATCCTTATTTCAATTAAAAAGAATAATCTCAAATATAAAAAGGAAACTGCTTTCACATTTTATCTTCACATCTCTTTTCAGCTAATAGTGGACCTTAATCTAGTAAATACAAATGTCTTGTCATTTTGCTCATTAGTATAGCAGTTCATTTGTGTCTTTAAAATAGAAAGCATCATTTTGATTGAAAGACTTGTGACTCATTTTAAAAGAGATTCACATAGTTTGCATGGTTCTCAAGCTATGCAGTTAACAGATTGGCAGGTGCATTGTTGAGTGGCAGTGTGTGGGGCACTAGGGAGTAAGCATCAGCAAACATATAGTCCATTCATTAAGAATACAGCACCCAATTGCAGGCAGATGGAAACGGAACCACTCTGATGTAGAAACTGCTTTGGGGGCTGGAGAGATGGTTCAGCAATTAGAAGTCATTGCTGTTCTTGCAAAGGACCAGAGTTCAGTTCCCAGCACTCACATGGTCCATCGGGTGGCTCACAAAAGACTATGATTCCAGCTCTAGGCAACTCCCTCTTCTGGCATCCAAGGTGTTCACATGTGCCTGCACAGATAAGCAGGAAGATGCACATGCGCACGCGCGCGCGCGCACACACACACACACACACACACACATACACATACTCAATAAAAATAGAAACACATCTTTAAAAGATAATTAAATAGGGGCTGGAGAGATGGCCTAGCGGTTAAGAGCACCGACGCTCTTGCAGAGGACCCGGGTTCGATCCCCAGCACCCACATGGCGGCTAAAACCGTCTGTAACTCCAATTCCAGGAGAGCTCCAGTTCCAGGGGAATCCGAGACCCTCTTCTGACCTCCGCGGCGTTGCACGACATGGGTGCACAGACCTGCATGCAGACACTACATTCATACACATACAAAAATAAATAAATAATAATAAAAAAAATTTTTAAAAAAAGATAATTAAATAAAATAAATGGTTTTGTCAAGTCACTATTGGTTTAGTGATGGAAGTGGGGTTTGTTCAGCCACTTGGGAAGTAATTCCCTCTTCCATGCCTGGGTGGGAACAATCCTTCCTAGGTACCTGAATGGCATCCCCTCTTTGGTATCTTCCTCAGCCTGTGGTTGTGCCCATCACTTGAGCAGGCATTTGCCATTCCTCTCTCAATGACCTATTTCTAGCATCAATACAAATATACCAAAGTAGAGAAACACATAAACATTCTTGTTAGTGAAACGACTTTTCAATGTTCTTTTTCCTGGAAACAAAAACACAGTCTTTGGTGTATTCAATGATTTTTTTTTTTTGTATGTGTATGAATGTACTGTCTGCATGTAGGTTTGTGCACCCATGTCGTGCAATGCCATGGAGGTCAGAAGAGGGTGTCGGATTCCCCTGGAACTGGAGTTAAAGACCGGTTCTCAGCCACGATGTGGGTGCTGGGAATCGAACCCGGGTCCTCTGCAAGAGCAGTCGGCGCTCTTAACTGCTAGGCCATCTCTCCAGCCCCGTATTCAATGTTTTTTGAAACAAGGACTATAGACCCAGATTTGGTACACAAAAATCATAACCCAACATGATGTGAATCTGCAGCCAGCCAGACACCCCACCCACAGTAGACACACCAAAGGAAGAGAAGAAATCAGATCCCACCACTGGAACAGAAGGCATGGATGTTTATGACCAAGTAGTAAAGTCCAGAAGGGGCGATGTCCATTTTAATTCCAATATGTAGCAACAGCTAAAAGTTTTCAGTGCACACTGAGTCCCTACAAATTTCTCCTTAAATCTGAGTCAAGACAGCTCTGCAAACCTTTATTGTTTCATTTTGTTTTGTTCTCCTTTGTAAATCATGATAATCTTAACACAGGTAAAAACTAAGGATCAATAGTATTATATTTATTTTCTAAAAGCTTGAAATTTCTGCAGACTCTTATCAAGAAACGTAAATACCTAAATAATATTTAAAGAATATTTAACCTAATAGCATTAATGATATATATTAGTTTGTCATATATATATATATATATATAATTTTCATTGACCTATATTCATCCAATACCATGCTAATAATTTCTCACTTGGCAGAAATATGAGTTATCTAGAATAAGTTTCTAGTTCTCTAGAATAACTTTCAATTCTACTCTATCACATTATTCAAAATATTGGAAATCAAATGCTTCAGAGTATTTGACCCACTGTGAGTTCATAAAGTTGCTAATTAAGTGAATACTTGTGACCTTCATGATTACAATCTTTCAATATGGTAATTTAAGTATATCTGTGCCATCATACAGTAGCCCCAATTCCATTTGATTATTTCCACTAAGATTTAAATGAAGTAAATTTTAAAATCAACTCCTTCATCAAAGTGGACAAATCTGACATGTCCACCAGTTCCATGAGGCTACTGACGGCCGTGTCAGAAGCACCAGGCACTTCTATCCTAGGAACGTTCTGCTGGACAACACTGGTGCTGCAGAACTTTGAATCCCTCATAGTCCCGCATGCCCCCCCTACAGCTACATTGTATAGCATAATGCCTTCTGTAGTCTTCTTAACCATCGTCCATTTTAACATATTTATCTCTGTTTATAAACTATTTTAGATAAATAACTAATGCAAGGTGACAAGATGGTTGAGTGTGTACAAGGTTGAGTGCCACCAAGCCTGATGACCTGAATTCCATCCTCAGGATCCAGTTGGTAGAAGGATAGCATGTACTTTTTAAGTTGTCTTCTGATGGCCAAATGCAAGTCAAAGTGCTCTCTCTCTCTCTCTCTCTCTCTCTCTCTCTCACATACACACACAAATAAATAAATAAAAGTAAATTTTTTTGGTCTTTTTGAGACAGGGTCTCCCTGTAGCCCCAGTTGTCCTGGAACTCACTCTGTAGACCAGGCTGGCCTTGAACTCACAAAGATCTGCCTGCCTCTGCCTCCCAAGTGCTAGATTAAAGGCATGTGCCACCACGCCTGGCCTAAATAAATATTTTTATTAAAAACTAAATAAGATAATGCATCCGTATGAGATACCTAGATCCAGTGGATGAGCCAAGCATAATAACACACACCTATTATCCTGCCCTCAGGAGCCTAAGGCAGTAGGGTCTTGAACTTGAGACAAGCAAGGCTGCATAGGAAGACTGTCTCTAAAGAGAGTGAAGGAGATAGGAAGGGAAGGAAAAGAAAGAGGTAGAGAGAAAGGTGACAGACAGACAGACAGACAGACAGACGGGGGCCCAGTAGGCGATTTTCCCCTTCAGTAGACTGATTTTTTTAGTTCCTGTCCCAGGAGGTCTTGAGTTTCCCCCCACCACTCCTTAACCCAACTCTTAACTCTTTTTTGATGTCTTGATCTCTTGCTATGACTGAACATTTACATGCAGTGTTTCTGAAAGCTTGAAACAAGGTTCCAAACCTCACAATTTTATTATAGTTTCTATGAGACTCAATTGACTCTGGGATGACACCTCCATTTTGTGAGGGTTTAAACAATTCTCTTAGCTAAGTATTCTTGCTGCTCAAGATTTTTGCCACACTTCCCTTGATTGTTGCCCCTAGGAGGCAGGGCATTCCTCCTTACCTGGCTCATGGCCGCCAAACGGATCGTGTACTTTAAGTACCATCTTTCACTGCCTGGGCCTTTTAACTTCCAAAGCAAAGTTATGCCCAATATTAAAAACTTAAAGATCTGGGACTGATGCCTTACAAAGCTATACATTGTCAAGCACTGAACAAATCTCTTTTCTGTTTGTGTTTTTATACATATCCCTTTTCTGTTCTATATAAGTGTGAAGAATTATAATTGCAAAAAAAATGATTAATATAATAAAATTCTGTGGCTAGTATGGGGATTCTTCTTTATCCTTCTGATTGATTCACTCATATCTCATCGGCCTACGGATTTTCCTTTTCGATTTGTATATATTCTATTAGCTGAGTTATATGCATACAAATGAATTTGTGAATGTGTGAATGTCTGTGTGCTTCAGATTTCATCCATGATTTCGATGTGGTCCATTATGACCTTGCCTGTTTTGCATGTCCTTCCTTTCCTCATTCCTAAGGAATGATGACTAAACTATGTAGATCTGCATAGAGTTTATTCCTAATTTGTCTGTTTTCTTACTAAAACAGCAACATATTCAGTTATACATCTTATGGGGTGAGTGTTGAGTGTATGTGTTGATATTGATGATGGCAGTCAGGGCTTGCTTTCCTTAGGTAACAATGTGATCTTTAAGAATGTGGAAAGATGGTTAGTAATTAAGAACACTGGCTGCTCTTGCAGCAGACCTGAGTTTGATTTCCAGCACCTGTATGATGACTAATGACCATCCACAACTTGAGTTCTAAGGGAATCTGATGCCCTTTCCTGACCTCTATGGGCATTGCAGGACATGGGTGCATTTACAAACAAACAGGCAATACACTTATATACATAAAATAAAAATAATAAATAAAATGTGTATTTAAAAGGCTGAAAGGGGAATATGTCTAAACTGAACTGAGAAATGATCTCTGAAATACACAAAACATCAATAAAAGCATTATTTAAAAAAGCGTGTGTACTTAAGGATGGGGAGATAATTCAGTTGCTGTATACCTGTCATTGCAAGCATGAAATTCTGAGTTTTGATTCCCAGATCCTACTTCAGATGCAGGTGCATCTAAAAGCTTAGTTCTGGGCAGTGGAAACAGGAGGATTCCTGGGACTTGCTGTACATTTAATCTTATTGAATTGATGAGCTATGGGTTTAGTGAGAGACTCTGTCTCAAAAAGTAATATAGACAGTGATTAAATAAATCATCTGTTAGTGACCTAATTTGTACATGCATCGACACATGTGTGTACATATAGCTGAACACACACACATATGAGCATATACATACACCACACACACAAACACACACACACACACACACAAGTATGTGGACTTCACTGATCTATGAATGAACATTCACAGGAATGCATTCTCAGAATATAGTTGAGCAATAATTACATCTTTTACTAAGAAATGCCCATAGCAAGAATGGTCCTTTTCACTCTCATTTTAGCTCTTATTCCTATCAAGATGATGATCATGATCATAGGGTGGACTCCAAGAAAATAATCCTCTAGTAATTCACACAAATCTAGTTTGAGAATGCATGTCTTTAGAAGCAGTATTATTTTTACCTGACAGCATTAGAAATAAATGATTTAAAAAGCCTACAAATAGGACTGTGCACAAAGTTCATGCATATCTGGACAAGAAATACTCCATTATACTTGCACATGGATGGACACATACATACACTTACACGTGTTATCTTTCACAGAATACCATTTCTATGTCTTTATCCACAGGGCTAGTGTGAATCTACCTTCCACATAGCCATGTTTTACCTTGTCTCATTTTATCCTAACTTCTTTAAGGATGGAAGCTTGCCCTGACTCTTGGTATTTAACTCATTAAATGTCAAAAAGTTTTCCTTTTCCTACTAGGCTATCATTACAAGAAGGTTACCTAACCTCCCTGAGTATGATAGTTTCCATTTGTAATATGGAAATAAAATAGTGCATATGGACTAGATATGTGCCCGAGGGCTACAGTGGTTACCTAGCACATTCAAGCACTAAGGTTTGATCCCTCACAACACAGACAAAGACACATGTACATATACACATATGTTTATTATATGTAAATACACATATATTTATTGTTTATATGTAAACACATATATGTATATATATGGGCTTACTTTGTTTGGGAGGATTAAAGGCAGTAATGCAGCTTCTCAACACATATTATTTAAAATGCAAATAGTTGGGTTTTTTTTAATTCTTCACAAGTAATCTTTCTGAGAAAAAAAGACTATTGCTTGATTTTGTAGTAAACTTGCTAGCTGCAATAACTGTCATGTTACTTGCACAATTCTACTGTTTCAAAGGCTGTTGTTGAGGGCAATCTCTTTTTGGGGGGAAGGGGGTGTTTTTGAGGCAGGGTCTCCCTGGAGCCCCAGCTGGCCTGGAACTCACTGGAGTTCTGAGGCCTGGGAGTGATGGATGGGAAAGAAGAGCCACAAACTTAGAAGACTGTGAGTTTAGATTTCACTCCTGGTTCTGTGTATCAACTGGGCTGTTTTGAAGAAACCCATACAATTCTTCATTCACTTATCTGTAAGAGATAGAATACTTTCTACTAGATGGCTCTAAGGACTAAAGAAGATAGCATACATACAAGTGTTTAACAGAGTGCTTAACTGTCTCTTCTTACCCTAGGTAAAAGGTACTTAATAGACCTCAAATCACTAGGCTACTTGAATAAACTCATTCTCCACCAGTAATTGCTAGCAATTTAGTAATAAAAGCCAATATTGTCCACTCTGATGATAACCATCCTGCAGCAGTTTCTCAACACAGTAGCCATGACTAAGTTCTCAACATTTGTATGTACTACAGCATTTTTTTTCTAGAACTTTCTCCTAATCTCAAGCTCAGTCTACAAGGGTGGTCCCAGAATAACTCTTGGTTAGTTATACTGCATGTGATCTCCACAGCAGTCTAGGTATCTACACCACTCACTTCCTTTCCTGTAGACCATCTGTGGGATTGCCTATAGGGCAATGCTCTTACAAGACTGAGAAATAATTTCATCTTAAGAACAGTGAGAGTAATTTGTGAGTTTGTAAAGAAGAATAAGACAGTGATGTCATCAAAGCAGAAGCTGAGGAGAAAGATTACCTGGCTTTTGAAAATTTTGTAGCATTTCTCTACAGACATTGGAAGACAACCACCAAATGTTCCTGCAATGGAGCTGAAATCTATGCACTCAAAGAGTGTTGTCCACCATCTCCAGCTCTAACATTCCCTTCACAGCCTTCATAATGTCAAGGAGGAGTTTAGCCTATCTTGATGTTATAGGGCAAACTTCTGTGGCTAGATGAAAACCAGAACTTACCCATTCAGAAAGTTTAAGAAGCATTTTAATGATTTTGATGTGAAAGGCTCTTATCTTCTGTAATCACTGTAAGTCATTGTATATCCTAATCATGTTAGTTTTAGACATAATTACATGATTCCCTGTATTTCAAATAAGTGTGTTCTGCCATATAGTTACACTAACAATTAACTATTAGTCTAGGTAGTCAGGCTTTAAGTGTCACTCTAATGAACTTTGTTTCCTTGCATGGAAATTAATTGAAGTATTGTGTTAATATCTTTAATCAATAATAAATTCTGCTGAAATAAACATGTCTAATAAAAGAGAAACAGAAGGATGCCATAGAATTATCCAGAATAGAAGTGCACAGAGCTTAGATGAGGGATTTCCCAGGACCACCTGAAGCAAAAGATCCCTAATAGCCAAAGCAACCCTGAGCAAAAAGAGCAATACAAGGGGGATCTCTATACCAGACATCAAACTATGATACAGGGCTATAGTCATAAAAACAGCTTGGTACTGGCACAAAAACAGACCAGTTGACCAATGGAAGAAAATTGAAGATCCAAACCTGAGCACATACAATTTCAGCCACCTCATACTTGACAAGGGGGCCAAGAAGACACAATGGAAGAAAGACAGCATCTTCAGTAAGTGGTGTTGGCAAAACTGGATCACCACCTGTAGAAGAATGAAATTAAACCCCTACCTCTTTCCCTGTACAAAAGTCAATTCCAGATGGATCAAAGACCTCAACGTGAAACCCAAACTCTGGAGGTGATAGAAGAAAAACTTGGCAGCAGACTACAAGACATAGGCATAGGAAAAGACTTCCTAAATCAGACAGCAGCTGTGTAAGAAATAAGATCGACAATTGACAAACGGGACCTCATTAAACTCAAAAGCTTCTGTATATCAAAAGAAATAAAGGGAATGAAGAGAAAACCCACAGAGTAGGAGGAAACCTTCATTGCAGATACATGTGACAAAGCATTAATTTCCAGAGTATACAAGCTACTCAAAAAACAAAGAAGAAAGAAAACAAATGAATCCCTCAAAAGTTGGAGCAAAGAACTGAATAGAGACTTCACAGAGGAGGAATTAGAGATGGCTGAGATACATCTTAAAAACTGTTCAACGTCACTAATAATTAGGGAAATGCAAATTAAGACCACTCTAAGATATCATCTCACTCTGATAACACTGGCCAGGATCAAGAAAACAAATGATATCAAGTGCTGGAGAGGTTGTGGGGAAAGGGGAACACTCATCATTGCTGGTGGGAATGTAAACTTGTACAGCCACTATGGAAAGCAGTGTGGAGAACCCTTGGAAGACTCAAAATGAGCTTGCCATTTGACCCAGTCATACCACTCCTGGGTATATACCCATAAGACTCATCTTACTGCAAAAATACATGCACAGCTATGTTTATTGCAGCTCTGTTCACAATAGCAAAAAGCTGGAACCAACCCAAATGCCCCTCAACTGACAAGTGGATAGAGAAAATGTGGTGCATCTACACAATGGAGTTCTGTGCAGCGGTAAAGAAAGACAACATTATGAACTTTGCAGGTAAATGGATGGAACTTAGAAGATATTATATTAAGTGAGGTAACACAGTCCCAGAAAAACAAATGACAAATGGTATCCCTCATCTGTGGATGTTAGCACCAATAACCCAGTTGTAAATATTTCTTGTGGAGAGGGATGCATATTAAAAGAACAACAACAGAAAGACTGAATCAGAAATCTGACAAATGGTGAATCGGGAGGGGTGGGAGGGGTGGGAGGGGCGGGAGAGGGAGATGGGTCTATATTCTATTAATGTATTTACACAAAATGTATTTACACAAAATCTCTAGAGCAATAACTTTGGGATTGGCACATACAAATGTTCTCTATAATTTCTCTGTTGTACAGTATCACCTTGTAGCATTCTCTTTAAGATGATTTAAAGCAAAAATTAAGTTTGCTTCCCAAGTTAATCATATATAGTCACCCAAAACATAATATACACATATTTAATTTTACTAAAGTCCTAAAACACCATGTAACTGTAGACAGAGTCTGGGCAACATTGGATACTTGTTGAACTCACATCAATAAATATACATTAATTGAATATAGGCCCGTGTTTTTCCCACCCCTCCCACCCTCCCGATTCACCATTTGTCAGATTTCTGATTCAGTCTTTCTGTTGTTGTTCTTTTAATATGCATCCCTCTCCACAAGAAATATTTACAACTGGGTTATTGGTGCTAACATCCACAGATGAGGGTTACCATTTTGTCATTGTTTTTCTGGGACTGTGTTACCTCACTTAATATAATATCTTTCTAAGTTCCATCCATTTACCTGCAAAGTTCATAATGTTGTCTTTCTTTACCGCTGCACAGACTCCATTGTGTAGATGCACCACATTTTCTCTATCCACTGTCAGTTGAGGGGCATTTGGTTGGTTCCACGCTTTTTGCTTGTGAACAGAGCTGCAATAAACATAGCTGTGCATGTATTTTTGCAATAAGATGAGTCTTATGGGTATTATACCCAGGAGTGGTATGACTGGGTCAAATGGCAAGCTCATTTTGAGTCTTCCAAGGGTTCTCCACACTGCTTTCCATAATGCTTTTACAAGTTTACATTCCACCAGCAATGATGAGTGTTCCCCTTTCCCCACAACCTCTCCAGCACTTGTATCATTTGTTTTCTTGATCCTGGCCAGTGTTATCAAGTGAGATTATACTAAAGTGGTTTAATTTGCATTTCCTTAATATTAGTGACGTTGAACACATTTTTAAATGTATCTCAGCCATCTCTAATTCCTCCTCTGTGAAGTCTCTATTCGTTTTTTTTTTTTTTTTTGGTGTTTCATTTGTTTTTTCTTCTTTGTTTTTTAGTAGCTTGTTTACTCTGGAAATAATGCTTTTTCAATGTATCTGGCAATGAAGGTTTCTCCTACTCTGTGGGTTTTCTTTCATTCCCTTATTCTTTTGATATACGAAGCTTTTGAGTTTAATAGGTCCCGTTTGTTCAATTGTCGATCTTATTCTTACACAGCTGCTGTACTGATTTTAGAAGTCTTTTCCTATGCCTATGTCTTGTAGTCTGCGCCAAGTTTTTCTTCTATCACCTCCAGAGTGTGGTTTCCGTTGATGGTCTTTTGATCCATCTGGAATTGACTTTTTGTACAGGGAAGAGGTAGGGGTTTAATTTCATTCTTCTACAGTGGTGATTTCCAGTTTTGCCAACACCACCTTACTGAAGATGCTGTCTTTCTTCCATTGTGTCTTCTTGGCCTTTTTTTGAAGTGGCTGAAATTGTATGTGCTCAGGTTTGGATCTCAATTTTCTCCATTGGTCAACTGGTCTGTTTTTGTTCGGTACCAAGGCTGTTTTTCATGACTATAGCCCTGTATATAGTTTGATGTTGGTATAGAGATCCCCCTTGTATTGTCTTTTTGCTCAGGGTTGCTTTGGCTATAGGGATCTTTTGCTTCAGGTGGTCCTGGAATCCCTCATCTAAGCTCTGTGCACTTCTATTCTGGATAATTCATGGCATCCTTCTGTTTCTCTTTTATTAGACATGTTTATTTCAGCAGAATTTTATTTGATAAAGATATAACACACAATACTTCAATTAATTTCCATGCAAGGAAACAAAGTTCATTAGAGTGACACTTAAAGCCTGACTACCTAGACTAATAGTTAATTGTTAGTGTAACTATATGGCAGAACACACTTATTTGAAATACAGGGAATCATGTAATTATGTCTAAAACTAACATGATTAGGATATACAATGACTTACAGTGATTACAGAAGATAAGAGCCTTTCACATCAAAATCATTAAAATGCTTCTTAAACTTTCTGAATGGGTAAGTTCTGGTTTTCATCTAGCCACAGAAGTTTGCCCTATAACATCAAGATAGGCTAAACTCCTCCTTGACATTATGAAGGCTGTGAAGGGAATGTTAGAGCTGGAGATGGTGGACAACACTCTTTGAGTGCATAGATTTCAGCTCCATTGCAGGAACATTTGGTGGTTGTCTTCCAATGTCTGTAGAGAAATGCTACAAAATTTTCAAAAGCCAGGTAATCTTTCTCCTCAGCTTCTGCTTTGATGACATCACTGTCTTATTCTTCTTTACAAACTCACAAATTACTCTCACTGTTCTTAAGATGAAATTATTTCTCAGTCTTGTAAGAGCATTGCCCTATAGGCAATCCCACAGATGGTCTACAGGAAAGGAAGTGAGTGGTGTAGATACCTAGACTGCTGTGGAGATCACATGCAGTATAACTAACCAAGAGTTATTCTGGGACCACCCTTGTAGACTGAGCTTGGATTAGGAGAAAGTTCTAGAAAAAAAATGCCTGTAGTACATACAAAATGTTGAGAAACTTAGTTCATGGCTACTGTGTTGAGAAACTGCTGCAGGATGGTTATCATCAGAGTGGACAATATTGGCTTTTATTACTAAATTGCTAGCAATTACTGGTGGAGAATGAGTTTATTCAAGTAGCCTAGTGATTTGAGGTCTATTAAGTACCTTTTACCTAGGGTAAGAAGAGACAGTTAAGCACTCTGTTAAACACTTGTATGTATGCTATCTTCTTTAGTCCTTAGAGCCATCTAGTAGAAAGTATTCTATCTCTTACAGATAAGTGAATGAAGAATTGTATGGGTTTCTTCAAAACAGCCCAGTTGATACACAGAACCAGGAGTGAAATCTAAACTCACAGTCTTCTAAGTTTGTGGCTCTTCTTTCCCATCCATCACTCCCAGGCCTCAGAACTCCAGTGAGTTCCAGGCCAGCATGGGTGCTCCAGGGAGGAACCCTGCCTCAAAAACACCCCCTTCCCCCCAAAAAGAGATTGCCCTCAACAACAGCCTTTGAAACAGTAGAATTGTGCAAGTAACATGACAGTTATTGCAGCTAGCAAGTTTACTACAAAATCAAGCAATAGTCTTTTTTCATCAGAAGATTACTTGGTGAAGAATTAAAAATACCCAACTATTTGCATTTTAAATAATATGTGTTGAGAAGCTGCATTACTGGCCTTTAATCCTCCCAAACAAAGTAAGCCCATATATTATACATATATGTGTTTACATAAAAACAATAAATATATGTGTATTTACATATAATAAACATATAGTGTATATGTACATGTGTCTTTGTCTGTGTTGTGAGGGATCAAACCTTAGTGCTTGAATGTGCTAGGTAACCACTGTAGCCCTCGGGCACATATCTAGTCCATATGCACTATTTTATTTCCATATTACAAATGGAAACTATCATACTCAGGGAGGTTAGGTAACCTTCTTGTAATGATAGCCTAGTAGGAAAAGGAAAACTTTTTGACATTTAATGAGTTAAATACCAAGAGTCAGGGCAAGCTTCCATCCTTAAAGAAGTTAGGATAAAATGAGACAAGGTAAAACATGGCTATGTGGAAGGTAGATTCACACTAGCCCTGTGGATAAAGACATAGAAATGGTATTCTGTGAAAGATAACACGTGTAAGTGTATGTATGTGTCCATCCATGTGCAAGTATAATGGAGTATTTCTTGTCCAGATATGCATGAACTTTGTGCACAGTCCTATTTGTAGGCTTTTTAAATCATTTATTTCTAATGCTGTCAGGTAAAAATAATACTGCTTCTAAAGACATGCATTCTCAAACTAGATTTGTGTGAATTACTAGAGGATTATTTTCTTGGAGTCCACCCTATGATCATGATCATCATCTTGATAGGAATAAGAGCTAAAATGAGAGTGAAAAGGACCATTCTTGCTATGGGCATTTCTTAGTAAAAGATGTAATTATTGCTCAACTATATTCTGAGAATGCATTCCTGTGAATGTTCATTCATAGATCAGTGAAGTCCACATACTTGGTGTGTGTGTGTGTGTGTTGGTGTGTGTGGTGTATGTATATGCTCATATGTGTGTGTGTTCAGCTATATGTACACACATGTGTCGATGCATGTACAAATTAGGTCACTAACAGATGATTTATTTAATCACTGTCTATATTACTTTTTGAGACAGAGTCTCTCACTAAACCCATAGCTCATCAATTCAATAAGATTATTGTACATTGCAAGTCCCAGGAATCCTCGCTGTATCCACTGCCCAGAACTAAGCTTTTAGATGCACCTGCATCTGAAGTAGGATCTGGGAATCAAAACTCAGAATTTCATGCTTGCAATGACAAGGTATACAGCAACTGAATTATCTCCCCATCCTTAAGTACACACGCTTTTTTAAATAATGCTTTTATTGATGTTTTTGTGTATTTCAGAGATCATTATCTTTCAGTTCAGTTTAGACATATTCCCCTTTCAGCCTTTTAATACACTTTTTATTTATTAATTTTTATTTTAATGTATATAAGTGTATTGCCTGTTTGTTTGTAAATGCACCCATGTCCTGCAATGCCCATAGAGGTTCAGGAAAGGGCATCAGATTCCCTAGAAACTCAAGTGTGGATGGTCATTAGTCATCATACAGGTGCTGGAAATCAAACTCAGGTCTGCTGCAAGAGCAGCCAGTGTTCTTAATTACTAACCATCTTTCCACATTCTTAAAGATCACATTGTTACCTAAGGAAAGCAAGCCCTGACTGCCATCATCAATATCAACACATACACTCAACACTCACCCCATAAGATGTATAACTGAATATGTTGCTGTTTTAGTAAGAAAACAGACAAATTAGGAATAAACTCTATGCAGATCTACATAGTTTAGTCATCATTCCTTAGGAATGAGGAAAGGAAGGACATGCAAAACAGGCAAGGTCATAATGGACCACATCGAAATCATGGATGAAATCTGAAGCACACAGACATTCACACATTCACAAATTCATTTGTATGCATATAACTCAGCTTAATAGAATATATACAAATCGAAAAGGAAAATCCGTAGGCCGATGAGATATGAGTGAATCAATCAGAAGGATAGAAGAAGAATCCCCATACTAGCCACAGAATTTTATTATATTAATCATTTTTTTTGCAATTATAATTCTTCAACGACTTATATAGAACAGAAAAGGGATATGTATAAAAACACAAACAGAAAAGAGATTTGTTCAGTGCTTGACAATGTATAGCTTTGTAAGGCATCAGTCCCAGATCTTTAAGTTTTTAATATTGGGCATAACTTTGCTTTGGAAGTTAAAAGGCCCAGGCAGTGAAAGATGGTACTTAAAGTACACGATCCGTTTGGCGGCCATGAGCCAGGTAAGGAGGAATGCCCTGCCTCCTAGGGGCAACAATCAAGGGAAGTGTGGCAAAAATCTTGAGCAGCAAGAATACTTAGCTAAGAGAATTGTTTAAACCCTCACAAAATGGAGGTGTCATCCCAGAGTCAATTGAGTCTCATAGAAACTATAATAAAATTGTGAGGTTTGGAACCTTGTTTCAAGCTTTCAGAAACACTGCATGTAAATGTTCAGTCATAGCAAGAGATCAAGACATCAAAAAAGAGTTAAGAGTTGGGTTAAGGAGTGGTGGGGGGAAACTCAAGACCTCCTGGGACAGGAACTAAAAAAATCAGTCTACTGAAGGGGAAAATCGCCTACTGGGCCCCCGTCTGTCTGTCTGTCTGTCTGTCTGTCATCCTTTCTCTTCCTCTTTCTTTCTTCCCTTCCTATCCTCCTTCACTCTCTTTAGAGACAGTCTTCCTATGCAGCCTTGCTTGTCTCAAGTTCAAGACCCTACTGCCTTAGGCTCCTGAGGGCAGGATAATAGGTGTGTGTTATTATGCTTGGCTCATCCACTGGATCTAGGTATCTCATACGGATGCATTATCTTATTTAGTTTTTAATAAAAATATTTATTTAGGCCAGGCGTGGTGGACATGCCTTTTAATCTAGCACTTGGAGGCAAGAGGCAGGCAGATCTTTGTGAGTTCAAGGCCAGCCTGGTCTACAGAGTGCAGTTCCAGGACAACTGGGGCTACAGGGAGACCCGTGTCTCAAAAAGACCAAAAAAATTTACTTTTATTTTATTTATTTGTGTGTGTATGTAAAGAGATAGAGAAGAGGAGCAGGAAAGAGAGAGAGGAGAGAGAGCACTTTGACTTGCATTGGCCATCAGAAGACAACTTAAAAAGTACATGCTATCCTTCTACCCAACTGGATCCTGAGGATGGAATTCAGGTCATCAGGCTTGGTGGCACTCAACCTTGTACACACTCAACCATCTTGTCACCTTGCATTAGTTATTTATCTAAAATAGTTTATAAACAGAGATAAATATGTTAAAATGGACGATGGTTAAGAAGACTACAGAAGGCATTATGCTATACAATGTAGCTGTAGGGGGGGCATGCGGGACTATGAGGGATTCAAAGTTCTGCAGCACCAGTGTTGTCCAGCAGAACGTTCCTAGGATAGAAGTGCCTGGTGCTTCTGACACGGCCGTCAGTAGCCTCATGGAACTGGTGGACATGTCAGATTTGTCCACTTTGATGAAGGAGTTGATTTTAAAATTTACTTCATTTAAATCTTAGTGGAAATAATCAAATGGAATTGGGGCTACTGTATGATGGCACAGATATACTTAAATTACCATATTGAAAGATTGTAATCATGAAGGTCACAAGTATTCACTTAATTAGCAACTTTATGAACTCACAGTGGGTCAAATACTCTGAAGCATTTGATTTCCAATATTTTGAATAATGTGATAGAGGTAGAATTGAAAGTTATTCTAGAGAACTAGAAACTTATTCTAGAATAACTCATATTTCTGCCAAGTGAGAAATTATTAGCATGGTATGGATGAATATAGGTCAATGAAAAATTATATTATATATATATATATAATATATATATATTATATAATGACAAACTAATATGTATATCAATAATGCTATTAGGTTAAATATTTTAAATATTATTTAGGTATTTACGTTTCTTGATAAGAGTCTGCAGAAATTTCAAGCTTTTAGAAAATAAATATAATACTATTGATCCTTAGTTTTTACCTGTGTTAAGATTATCATGATTTACAAAGGAGAACAAAACAAAATGAAACAATAAAGGTTTGCAGAGCTGTCTTGACTCAGATTTAAGGAGAAATTTGTAGGGACTCAGTGTGCACTGAAAACTTTTAGCTGTTGCTACATATTGGAATTAAAATGGACATCGCCCCTTCTGGACTTTACTACTTGGTCATAAACATCCATGCCTTCTGTTCCAGTGGTGGGATCTGATTTCTTCTCTTCCTTTGGTGTGTCTACTGTGGGTGGGGTGTCTGGCTGGCTGCAGATTCACATCATGTTGGGTTATGATTTTTGTGTACCAAATCTGGGTCTATAGTCCTTGTTTCAAAAAACATTGATACGGGGCTGGAGAGATGGCTACAGCATTTAAAAGCGCCGACTGCTCTTGCAGAGGACCCGGGTTCGATTCCCAGCACCCACATCGTGGCTGAGAGAACCGGTCTTAACTCCAGTTCCAGGGGAATCCGGACACCCTCTTCTGACTTCCATGGCATGGCACGACAATGGGGTGCCACAAATCCTACATGCAGACAGNATATTAAACAACATTGGTTTAAAGGTTTTCATAAAAATGGTAATCCATCTGAGTTAACTGGAAATAAAAATTGTTGTTGTCCACATTTGTTTTACTTAAAATTTGTACAACAATAACTTTGGGATTGGCACATACAAATGTTCTCTATAATTTTTCTGTTGTACAGTATCATCTTGTAGCATTCTCTTTTATCTGTAGGATGATTTAACTTAAGGAAATAATTTTGCTTCCCAAGTTAATGACATACAATCACCAAAAACAGCTTGGATGAATTTGAGGAAATCTGCACCTTGATTCCTGCCTATAGGTATGTGTACTACAACTGCCTTTTTGAGACGCATGGGTCAAAAAATAAAAACCTATAATAAAAACGTGGGATACAGATATATATGAAACCTTTTTGTCAAAAACTTTGCAATTTAAATCTTAAAACTAACTATGGGAAAAGATTTGTATGTTCCCACAGGTCAAAATGTCACCAACTTAATGGCTGAGAAAGAAAATATACACCTTTCCATTGTGTAGGATGTACCAGGAAGTGCCAGAAGAAAGGTTGGCCCATCTGAACATTGAAAGGAAGAAAAGCCTCAGACTACTACAGGCATCAAACCCCTCTATGGATCCTATTTGTAACAACTGTTTATAATGTGTCCTAATGAAACTTACCTTTTAGGTGCCAGAAAGTTTTAATGCATGAGACTTTCTTACCTCCCCTTCATAGAACAAGGAGGAATATGATGATGATGAGGTCGTTCTCTAACTGTAAACTGGAGCCAACTGTTATAGAGGTAATCTCCTATAAAACTGGTAAAACTGCCTTCTTTAATGATAAATATGTTTGGCAGAATGAATGATCTCTGGTGGGGTGGGGGGTCAGGGAGGGGGCACAGGTCTAGATTTGATTTGTAATTTTGTATGAAATGCACAGAGCTTCAATAAAACATTGGCTTTGAAAAAATATTTGCTTATAAGGTAGGTGTTGCCAATGAGAAATAGCATGAATAAGATGTGATTATGAAGCTGGGGGTATTTGTCCTAGGGAAGACATGACCTGCAAAAGCCTAGTAATGAGTCATGAATAACCTCAAATTTTAGGTTGAATGGCACTATGAAGCTCTATGCATTCCACTTAAAAATCAGCATATGAAAACCCCAGTGTATAGCACGAGGGCATAACTGATGGTGGTTTGGGCTTGTCAAGGAAGAGCCTTCAAACATGACATCTTTCAGCCTAATAAAGAAAAAAAAAAACACAAGCTGAAAATGGTAAAACCTATGATATATGTGGCATGCATATATGCATATTTTGGAGTGATGCATATTGGAAGGAATAACAACAACAACAAGACTAAGTCAAAGAACTGACTGAAACAGTAAACTTCTGCATCAAGAATTTTGAGAGAGACTGAGAAAAAGATGAAAAACTTGTTTGGCAGAATGCTCTGGTGTGGTGGGGGCAGGGAGGGGGGTACGGGTCTAGATTTGATTTGAAAATTTGTCTGAAATGCACAAAGATTCAATAAAAAATTGTCTTTGAATAAAACTGCCTTCTTTAATTGACTAATAGACATAGGAACTGTGAAAAGGATTATTCTCTATTCCGAACCAAATATAATACTAAAGTCTCCTTAAGCTGTGAATTTAAGCAAAATATA
The DNA here is from genome assembly GCA_009823505.1 of Rhizomys pruinosus. Lineage (NCBI taxonomy): Eukaryota > Metazoa > Chordata > Mammalia > Rodentia > Spalacidae > Rhizomys > Rhizomys pruinosus. The sequence continues at coordinate 1,149,428 of VZQC01007033.1, read as the reverse complement.
TTAATACAGGAGAGCTCTGATATCAGCAATGGATTATTCTACCAAGGAGATGTTGGCTAGGGGATCCAAGCCCCCCCCAAAGGTAAAGGCTTCTTGCCTGTAAACTGGGATACCTGCAAGAAGAGAGGTGATAAGGCCCTGCTGTCGAAGACCTGATGTAAGCATGGGAAAGATGTATTGAGACCGCACTTGCAAGTGTACAGTTGGTCTCTGGAATACCAGAGAGTGTTACCAAAGGCCACTAAACCAATAAAGCAATGATAGGTCTTCTCAAGTCAAGCAAGACTCCTCCATCAGCACCAGCTACACCTCACCTGCCTGGAAATACTGTGCAGCAGTGGCAGCCATATGCCTGTATATCCCAAACCTAATTGGCTATTGGCTCTCTCCTTGGAGGAATAATCCATGGCTGATGCCACAAGCTTACATCTTCCAGAGGTTAGATGTTATAAGCCACAGTAAGACCTTGTCATATTCAACAGAAAAAAAATGTAATTCATGGATTAACATGCCATCCAAACGTCTATGTCTATACCAAAGTAATCTACCATAATAATTAGCACTGTTTAAATACCTATATATCTAATTGCTTGTGCTTCATTAGTAGGATTGAAAGGTTATTCATGGACAAACTGTCAGCCCATGAAAGGAAACAGCCAGAACTGACCAGAGTCCAAAATGACAGCTCCAAAGAAAGTAGACGGTTTTGCTTCTTGTCCATCTGTGCCTCTTTTCTAAGCCTAGGGAACAATCTGAGGAAGAGGGGATGTGGTAGAATGTAAGGGCTATGATTGGGGTGAATGATGAAACTAAAGCAATATAGACTGGACACTTATTTGATCAACTTGATTGTACATACAAGCCCCCCCCCCCCAGCTGGATGGTGGGACCCCTGGGCTGTGTGGGTTTGGGCAGAACTGCTTGCAAATTGGTTTTACATGAGCAATACTTGTACTCATAAATTATTACTTACTGTTAAAAGATGAAAAAAAAGAAAGAAAAAAGAAAGAAAATCGTTCCTGGAACTGAATGACAATGATAATACTACACAACAAAACCTATAGGATAATTTAAAAGCAGTCCTAAGGGGGAAGTTTATCACCCTGGGTGCCTACATTAGAAAAACGGAAAGAGCACAAGTAAACCATCTAACACTGCAGCTAAAAACACATGAGAGACAACAACAAATGAACCCTAAACACAACAGAAAGGAAGAAATAACAAAAATCAGAGCAGAAATAAATAAAATAGAAACAAAGAAAACAATACAAAAAAAAAATCAATGAATCCAAAGTTGGTTCTTTGAGATAATAAGCATGGGAAAAATGTATTGAGACCACACTTGCAAGTGTACAGTTGGTCTCTGGAATACCAGAGAGTGTTACCAAAGGCCACTAAACCAATAAAGTAATAATAGGTCTCCTTGAGTCAAGCAAGACTCCTCCGTAGACAGTGAGTCCTCTAGCCTAGTTAACCAAAAGAAAGAAGGAACAACTCCAAATCAATAGAATCCATGATGAAAGGGAAATATCACAACAGACAAGGAAAAGATCCACACAATCATACAGGAATACTTCAAAAACCCATACTCTACTAAGTTTGAAAACCTAGGAGAAATGGATGAATATCTGAAATCCTAAGAATCACCAAAGCTCAACCAAGAAGAGATCAACAGCTTAAACAGACCCATAATACATAAAGAAATTGAAGATGTAATAAGAAACTTCCCAACTAAAAAAAAAAAAACCCAAGCCCAGATGGTTTCATGGCAGAATTCTATAAAACATTTCAAAAAGACTTATAACCATTATTACTTAAATTGTTCAAAAGGATACAAACAGAGGGAAATCTCCCAAATTCCTTCTATGAAGTCAGCATCACTCTAATACTAAAAACAGGCAAAGATACAACCAAAAAGAGAACTATAGACCCATCTCATTAATGAACAACATATGCAAAAATTCTCAACAAAATACTTGCAAACCACATACAGACCCACATCAAGAAGATCATCCCTCATGACCAAGTTGGATTCATACCAGAGATGCAGGGATGGTTCAACATATGAAAATCAATAAATATCATAAAAGATATAAATGGACTGAAAGACAAAAACCACACGATCATCTCAATTAATGCAGAAAAAGCCTTTGACAGAATTATCAAGAATAAAAGTTGTGCTTTTGGATTCAAGAAAACAGTACTACCATTTGTGGGTAATTTAATGGTATGTGACACTTGACTGGCATGAGTTATTTTTAGCAACCACAGTGCAAACCAAGACAAAAGAAATAAAGAGATCAAACTAAAAGAAAACCTGTACTGCTTTCCTTGGGAGAAGGTTGGGAAGCATGGTGCTGCACTGTGAAAAGGAATCAATAATGTTACTGTGAAAAGGAATCAGTAATGCTGCCGTGATCTGTCTGTCATTACCCCGGTTCCATATCCCTACTCATTTCCAACACCAGCCAATCGCTTCAACCGAAATCTGTAAAGTTCAGTGAAGGTTGGACAGGTGTTTTCACTGTCCTCCAAGCACCTAAGAGTACGTTCCTACCTTTTCCCCTTCTAATATTGAAACGCTTAAGGACTGCCATAAAGTAGGCAGGACTATCTCCTTATATAATCCCATCCTGTCCTAAGACACAAACACACTTAAATATAACCTTCTCTACTCTTCTTAGTTGTTGATTTTTTTTTTTTTTTTTTTTTTGTCTTTTTGAGACAGGGTCTCCTTGTAGCCCCAGCTGTCCTGGAACTCGCTTTGTAGACCAGGCTGGCCTTGAACTCACAAAGATCCGCCTGCCTCTGCTTCTCAAGCTAGGATTAAAGGCGTGCGCCACCATGCCCAGCTAAAATGCTAAATCTTATTTAAGCTGTGACAATGTCTACAGAGCAATATTGATGCAGAAGGCATAAGCATTCGTGTGTGAGCCCCCTTCTCTCCCCATGTATCTGGTACGTACTGGCTGCTGGAAAGAATCACTGTTTGCTCTACTGTCCTAGGACAAGGGAGAAGCTCTTTCCCCATTAAATATTTATTCACCTTCTGAACATTTAAGCACTAAAACCACAGGCCTCTTATTATTGACTATACAATATGTTCAAGGGAGTCTGAAATACATAAGAAATTGTCTCAGAAAAACAAAAGAAAATTAGGACATGCATTTTTTTTTCTTTGTAAAAATGAGAAAAACAAAAGCAATATTCTGATTTAATTCATTTTCTATTTTTCCAAATATTACTTACAATGTTGTTTAAAAATGTTTCTGAATATAAGGAACAGCAAACCCAAAAAATGTAGAGGTAACTTGATGTTGGGACATAAGAACTATTCTTTGATTCTCAGATAAGACAAGGATATAGTCCTCACTTCCCCGACTTAGCTAGAATTGATCATTATTTGATTTTTAATTATTGCTCTAAAAATAAGCTCATCTTTCCTGATGATTGTGACTTTACTTTCGAGGCTGTGGTAACCCCTGGATCTTCTAAGGTTACAATTCAGGCCCGGCAGGAGCTGTGTCCACTGTCCTTTCTGAAGTGCATGCAGAGCTGGGTGGTCAACAGGAGTGGGTTCCTGGCTCAGGGAATGGCACGTTGTGAAAAGACAGCCAGCTCAATATGAAAGGGTTAACCTCATCTCAGCTCCAGCCAAGTATGTCCCCACAAGTGTGATCGCCAGGTCTTTGGGATTTTAGAAAGAAGCTAGGAGCCTGCAGTTTTGTATGAAATCTCATGATTTTCTAAATAAGTATGCCTGTTCTAGATTTAAAGTTCTGTTTGATTCAACGTTAAAAACAATGAAAATAAAACAAACAAACAAAAACTGTTTATTGTCAGCCATATGAAGGCAAAACCAAGAACTTGGCCTGGGGCTACCAATTTGTGACTTGAAAATGGGAACGATAAGCCATCATTAGTAATTTTATTTTTCCAAAACACCACTCCCAGCAGGCTCTGTTCCCTCAGTGGGCTGGAACCGCAGAAACCAGAAGCAGTCATCTGCACTTGTGACTCCCGTCCCTCAGCTGTTAGACAGAGACGCTTGGCTGGACCTTCTCTGAGAGCAGCCGCAGAGACCCTGTCCCCTTGGTTGCAAAGCAGCCTAAGTCCCAACATCATTCCTTGTGTGCATCTTAGATCTGAACTGGTACAAAATCACTAGATTTTTTTAAATCTGATTGTGTTGTTCATCAACAAATCAAAACAGAGCAAAGAAACATGCAATTCCATAATTGTTAAAAGCCATACGTAATTACTTCCAGCAATGTCCAGACTGCACTCAGAGCCCACATGGAAAGACTCAGCCTAGAAGGAATCTTTGCACAAGTCATAGGAACTAAAGAAAAAAATTTGAGAGAAAATATCTCTTCAACCTGACCAAGACTAGAATACAAAAGTGGGAAAATTAAGAATATAACACATTTTGTTCTATTTTAATAATATTAACAGTATTTTTCTTTTAATTTCATTTCAGTCTGTTTTGTCATATAGTTAAATTTGTCAAAAATAGTTATGTTATAGATCTGGAAAGATGGCTCAGCAATTAGGAGTAGTCACTGCTCTACCAGGAGGGCTGGGTTCATAGCCCAGCAACCACAATCTAGCAGTTCTCGAAGCCTGTAATTCCAGATCCAAGGGATCCAGTACACTCTTATGGGCTCTGCAGGAACCCACATTCACATGGAGGAAAATACACACACATACACACACACATAAACACCTTTTTGAGTTGCAAATTGCGGGCTTTGACTAATATCCCGATCAACCACAATACAACATATTTTCTTTAATAGTTAAGGGAGATGATAAAATGCAATGGTTTAGCCTTGTGTTATTATTTATTAAGTTAGATCTTTGGCAGTTTTACATGCATAGAGTACAGTCAGGTTTTGCCCTCCTTCTTGCTCTCATTTCCCTTCTACTCACTCCATCAACCCCCTCTCCTCTCTCCCTGTCCTTTTTCCAGAATCAGGACTTCTGGCTTTGCTTGTGATCAACTACATTGAACCATGGCCTGACCGTCTGGTGGAGTCATCAGTGGATATACAACTGAAGGCAGTGACATCCCCTCACCATCAATCCATCATCAACAACAGTTCATCATAACTCATTTAAACAGAGAAATGACTGAGAAAGGGAAAGCACAGGGATCATTCCATTTAACTAATCAACTATTGTGGGAATGACTTTTATAATATGAACAAATGAGATTTATCTAATCGTGAAACCAAGAGTTAATCTTATGTTTTCAGATCATTTAACACTATCTCAGCTTACTTACAATGTAAAGCAATGTACTGGCTTCCAGCTTCTCTTGTAGCTTGAAACATATCATCTTACTCTGTCATGATTTTGCCCTTGTCTACAAATAATATTTGTGTGTGTGTTTTCATATCAAGCATAGAAAATGGCAGATAGCTGTTGAAAGCAAAAGATCATCTCATTTATGTTGCAACAACAGGTGAGATTGAATTGATAACATGTGTTTATACTAGTGTATACTTTTCTTGGTGAACATGGGTCAGAAGGAGCAAAATCCTGATTAAGATGAAAGTCCCCTTGTCTTTCCCCATTTCAAGCTGGATGTACTGTACGGCTTCCATAAAAGAGAAAGAAACAACTTTATCCAAGATCATGATTTGAGGAGAATTCTGAAAGAATAGGCTTACAGAGAAGTTCAGGTCCCCTAGTATCTAAAATGGGTGTTAAGAGTCAGGATGCTTTTATTCAAACATAGCTGTAATGTGGCATCCAATAGGACTGCCATAAAATATTATTTTTAGTACCTACTATATGCATATTCTGATAAACACTCGATTTACAAAAATGAATTAAGAACCGTTGCATTAATTAGAGACTCTTTTTCAGAACAAATGAATAAAGTGGAATCTAGTACTAGGAAGTTCCAAAGGCCAAAGTCAAACTACGTTCAGTTGGAAGGGTAATGGGATTTGATTCTGAGTCAGTCCAATACAGCAGCACGTCTAGAAGAGCAATTTCAATGACAACTGCAGGGCGTTATGTCTGTGTTCCAGGAAATGGTAGAACAATTAATAAAGAAGGAAAAGCTTGATTTTATTCATGAGGAATCATGGGATTCATATTTATATATATATATATATATAGATAGATAGATAGATAGATAGATAGATAGATAGATAGATATAGATATATAGATATATAGATATATAGATATATAGATATTTTTTTAAGTTATTGCCATGCAGGAGTGATTCCTAATCTTCCAGAAGACTGAGCACCCACAACAGGATGCTTACAGCCATCTGTAACTCTTGCTCCAAGGAATCTGACTCCCCATTCTGGCCTTAGTGGGCTCCCTCACACACTTGGGAACATGGACATGTAGACCTATACTCATACACATAAGTTAAAAAAAATCTTAAAAGTAAGGTGATTGGAAATTTACACCTATGTGCAGGTCAGCACGCAGCTGAAGAGCTGAACTGGAGTGCTCCACAGAAAGAGGGTGACTAAAGTTTTACTTAAAGATGCCCAAGGGCAGGCTGGAGAGATGGCCTAGTGGTTAAGAGCACCAACTGCTCTTGCAGAGGACCCGGGTTCGATCCCCAGCACCCATATGGCGGCTGAGAACCGTCTGTAACTCCAATTCCAGGGGAATCCGATGCACTCTTCTGACCTCTGCAGCATTGCATGACACAGGTGCACAGACCTGCATGCAGACAGTACATTCATACATATAAAGAATAAAATAAATAAATAAATAAATAAATAAATAAATAAATAAATAAATAAAATTTTTTAAAAAAAGATGCCCAAGGCAGAAGAGAAAATTGAGACGAAGGATGAAAGAAACTGAGAGCTAAAATTTTGCAAAAATTTATAAGGATGTAGAGGAAGGAAAACATGCGTGGGAAGCCGCTTCGATAGAGGACTTAGGAAAGAATCAAGAAGGGGCGAGAATAAAAATATATTTTAAATGTCACACCTACAGCAGTTCATGAAGCTCAGGGCTGACATGTTCTGGTAGAGAGAAGGTAAACTTTGAGCTTCAATTTATCATCAATGATTGCAAACAGATGTGGCTTCATAGGCTCGGATGCCATCCTAATTTTCAGTCGCTCTATTATACATCTTTATTTGCCATCTCTGGAATTTGAAAAGAATAAAAAAATGGTCAAAACTCTGATTGTGTATCCAAGAAAATGCACAGCGTTTAAGTATTGACATCATTTTTAAGCCACAAATGAAGTATTTGGAATATGCATAGTTAAGAAAACACTAGTCTGCCTTCATTCAAAAAATTAGAATAAGTCGGATCCTTATTCTATGTTAACATTCACGTCCTAGTACTTATCTACTGTGAGGTCACAATATGAGAAGCTGTGTGAACTGTAGAATCATCATGGATTTAGGAACACTAGGATGTTTATATTTATTTTTCTCTTGGCTCCATTTCTCTGAGATTTTTTTTTTCCTGAAAATCTATAATAAACATATCTGTTCTGCTTATTTCCCAGAAATACATTAAGGAAAAAATAAATGACTAGATACTTAGAGCTGTCCAAAAACTCATATCACTTGTCTAGACTACTGGCTAATTTTATGTGATGGTAGGAAAAAAAAAATCCTTGAAGTATTTAAGTGAGAAACACAGTCTGCTACATGATTAAGTGTTAAGAAATGATAAAAACAACACAGGTCCTAGAGAGATGGCTCACTGTTTAAGAGCACTCACTGGAAGTCACTTCCAGGGGACTTGAGTTAGATTCCCAACACCCACATCAGGTGGTTGACATCCATCTCTAACCAATTCCAGGGGATCAGATGCCCTCTTCTGACCTCTGTAGGCAATTATACACATATGGCACAAACACAAACACACACACACACACACACTGACTCACATATATACAAACACACAAATAATCTTTAAAACAAAGAAAAGAACCCTCAACACATACACAAAGTGCTATAGAGTTGAGAAAATGAGGGGCGAGTGTGGAAGCCTGATACACTGACATGGATGAAATGATACAAGCTCTTCCATGACCCACTTGCTGCCTCGACGTCTATTTGTACCTCTAAATCCTGTTGCTATGTCTTCAATCTGCTTTCATTGGTTCCACTCTAGCCCTGTGCTGGTACATCACTGCCCAGCCTTACCGGATACAGTAGTTTGCTGTACTCACCCCTAGGACAAGACCTGCCACCCGAGTCCAGGAACAATGCATAACAAGTTTCTACAATCTGCTGATTTAAAAGATTGATATCTAACAAACACTGTGTGTGGCCTTAATGGAATAATTGTGTCCCACATTCCTGACGGAGAGCATGAGTATGCTCATGTTTTAACTACGATGCTTACCAGCTCACATCTTCAGCAGTGCCTCCAAATCTTGATTCCAAGCCCTTATTGCCCACTCCAGAAGAATACTCCAGTCTTAGTATTGTGCTTATTGAAATAGGAAACGTTCTGCACATCACCCAGGCATATCTTTATCAACTTGGAATTCTGTCCAGTTTTCCTGTTAACTCACACGACATTATTCCAGATACAGCTATTCTTTCCTGATAGAATCTGGCTTGGTAATTTTATAAGTAACATGCAATGACCTTATCTATAAACAGCAAATTAAATATTCTATTACCTTCCATTATAAGAACTTTAAATAGCTATGCCTAGAGATGGCTCAGTGGTTAAGAGCACTGTCTGCTCTTGCAGAGGACCCAGGTTCAATTTCCAGGACCCACATGGTGGCTAACAACTGTTTGTAACTCCGGTTCAAGGGAAATCTGATGCCTTCTTCTGACTCTGTGGGCACTGCAAGACACGGGTGCACTTGCAAACATGCACGCAATACACTCATACACATAACATAAAAATAACAGGAGCCCAGTGTGGTGGCACATGCCTTTAATCTCAGCAGGTGGATCACTGTGAGTTCAAGCCCAGCCCGGCCTACATAGTGAGTTCCAGTACAGCTTGGGCTACAGGGATATCTTGTCTCAAAAAAGCCCAAACATTAAACAAACAAACAAACAAATAAATGAATTTAAATAGCAAAGTTTTATTGTGTATTTAGATTAGATTAATTAGCTGGAATTATGGCTTTGTTTATAAAAGGAGAATCAAAATAACAAGAGGTAGGCAATTTGGATTAGCTGTTGCTCTCAAGAATAATCCTGTAATCCTCAAATAAGTTAATAAGGGAGGAATGTTTTCTTTTGTAAACTATTGAAGGAAATGTAGAGATTCTGAGTATATCAACAAGGTCCAATGTACTTGAAACACAGACTACCAATATTTTGTGCTGACCTTTATTTCAAGTTCAAATCCCTCCTTTTCCAAAAATGTCTTTTGTTCTACCATTAAAAGTCATACTACAGGGGCTGGAGAGATGGCCTCGTGGCTAAGAGCGCCGACCGCTCTTACAGAGGACCCGGGTTCGATCCCCAGCACCCACATGGCGGCTGAGAACCATCTGAAACTCCAATTCCAGGAGAACTCCAGTTCTAGGGGAATCCGAGACCCTCTTCTGACCTCCGCGGCATTGCAGGACACGGGTGCACAAACCTGCATGCAGACAGTACATTGATACACATATAGAAATAAATAAAAATTTTTTTAAAAGTCATACTACATTGAAGAATTATAGAATTCTCTGTCTTTGTTAGGTAACTTTAATAAGTTTTTAAGTACCTCACATGAGCTACAGTAGGTAATTAAAACTTTGTGTCTGTGTGTGTATATGTTTCCTATGATCAAATAGGTATGAAACATCAAATACAAGAAATACATGATCTATTTCCTTTAATCCAGAGATTTAGAATGAACTTATGTATGAGTTCTTTAAGGATTCTCCACACTGCTTTCCACAGCCACAGCCGTTGTACCAGTTTACATTCCCACCAGCAGTGGATGAGTGTTCCCCTTTCTCTACAACTTCTCCAGCATTTGGTGTCTTTTGTTTTCTTCATCTTGGCTAGTCTTATTGGAGGGAGATGATACCTTAGTGTGGTTTTAATTTGCATTTCCTTAGTTATTAATGATGTTGAACACTTTTTAAGATGTTTCTCATCCACCTTTACTTCCTAACTGGTGAAGTCTCTGTTCAGCTATTTACTCCATCTTTTGAGTAGGTCATTTGTTTTCTTCTTTGTTTTTTGTGGTTTTTTTTTGTTTGTTTGTTTGGTTTTTTGTCTTTTCGAGACAGGGTCTCCCTGTAGCCCCAGCTGTCCTGGAACTCACTCTGTAGACCAGGCTGGCCTTGAACTCACAGAGATCCGCCTGCCTCTTCCTTCCGAGTGCTAGGATTAAAGGCGTGTGCCACCACGCCCGGCTCTTCTTTGTTTTTTAAGTAGCTTATATATTCTGGATATTAATGCTCTGTCAGAAGTATCAGTGGTGAAGGTTTCCTCCCACTCGGTGGGTTTTCTCTTCACTTCCTTGATTGTTCCTTTAGCTGTACAAAAGCTTTGAAGTTTGATGAGGTCCCACTTGTCAACTGTTGTCCTTATTTCCTAGGCAGCTGCTGTTTGATTTAGAGTCTTTTTCCTACACCTATGACTTGTAGGTTGCAGCCAACTTTTTCTATTTATTTATTTATTTATTTATTTATTTATATATTTTTATCAAATCTAGACCTGTGTCCCCCCATCCCCCCACCCTACCAGAGCTCATGCATTCTGCCAAACATGCTTTTCATCTCTTTCTCAATCTTTCTCAATATTCTCCATGTGGAAGTTGATTGTTTTGAGCAGAAGTTCACTGTTTCAGTAAGTTCTTTGATGCAGTCCTTTCTATTATTGTTGTTGTTGTTGTTGTTTCCAATATGCATCACTCCCAACTGCTTTGGACAAAAGCTCAAGGGGCCATGTACAAGAAATACTTACAACTAGGTAATTGGCACTAGCATCCACAGATGAGGGATACCATTCATCATTTGTTTTTCTGGGACTGTGTTACTTCACTCAGCATGATGTCCTCTACCTCCGGCCATTTTCCTGCAAAGCTCATGATGTCGTCTTTCTTTACTGCTGAATAGAACTCCATTGTGTAGATGTGCCACATTTTCTCTATCCACTTGTCAGTTGAGGGGCATTTAGGTTGGTTCCAGCTCCTTGCTATTGTGAAGAGAGCTGCAATAAACATGGCCGTGCATGTATCTCTGTGGTGGCATGAGTCTTGAGGGTACATGCCCAGGAGTGGTATGGCTGGGTCGGGTGGCAAGTTCATTCCAAGTCTTCCAAGGGTTCTCCACACTGCTTTCCATAGTGGCTGTACCAGTTTACATTCCCACCAGCAGTGGATGAGTGTTCCCCTTTCCCCACAACCTCTCCAGTTTGAGGTTAATAGGTCCCATTTTGTCAATTGTTGACCTTAATTCTTGTGCAGCTGCTGTCTGATTTTAGGAAGTCTTTTCCACACCTATGTCTTGTAGTCTGCTCCAACTTTTTCTTCTATCACCTTCAGAGTTTGGAGTTTTCATGTTGAGGTCTTTGATCATTTGGAGTTGACTTTTGTACAGGGCAAGAGGTAGTGGTTTAATTTCATTCTTCTATAAGTGGTGATCCAGTTGTTGCCAACACCACGCTGAAGATGCTGTCTTTTCTCCCATTGTGTCTACTTGGCCCCCTTGTCAAATATGAGATGGCTGAAATTGTATGTGCTCAGATTTGGATCTTCGGTTTTGTTCCATTGCTCAACAGGTCTGTTTTCTGTGCCAGTTGCCAGGTTTTTTATGACTATACGACCTGTTAGTATAGTTTGAAGGTCTGGTATATGGAGATGCCCCCTGTGTAGCTCTTTTCTTTTTTTTTTATTTATTTTTTTTTATTTATTTCTGTATGTAATGTGTATGAATGTTCTGTCTGCATGCAAGTCTGTGCACCCGTGTCGTGGCAAACACCGCGGAGTCAGAAGAGGGTCTCGGATCCCCTGGAGCTGGAGTTCTCCTGGAATTGGAGCTTCAGACGGTTCTGGCCGCCATGTGGGTGCTGGGGATCGAACCCGGGTCCTCTGCAAGAGCAGTTGGTGCTCTTAACCGCTAGGCCATCTCTCCAGCCCCCGTGTGTAGCTCTTTTCGCTCAGGGTTTTTTTTGTGTTTTGGCTAATCGGGGTCTTTTGTTTTGCCAAATAAATTTAAGAACTTTTTTTTTTCCAAGCCTGTGAAGAAACTCTTGGGGATTTTGATTGGGATCGCATTAAATCTATACAAGAGTTTGGGTAGATGGACATTTTTTACAATGTTAATTTTCCCAGTTGGATTAGTCACTTTTCTTTTGCTGTGATACAACCACCATGAGCAAGGGAAATTATAAAAGGAAGAGTTTATTTGAGCTTATGATTGATGGTTCCAGGGAATTCAGAGTCCATTGTAGCAGGAAGCATGGTGGCCTGGGCTGGAGCAGCAAGCCGAGGGTCACATCTTGCAATGAGCACAGGAAGCAGAAAGAGAGAGAGATGGAGACCACGAGGCTTGTTAAACTCACTAAGCCTGCCCCCAATAATGTACTTCCTCCAGCATGGCCACACCTTCTAAGACCTCCAAGAACAGTGCCACCAACTGGAGACAGACAATCTTAAAGCTATGGGGGACACTCATTCAAACCACCACATTTTACTCCCTGGCCCCCATAGGCTCCTGACCATATAAAATGCATGTTTAGTTCAGCCTTAAAAGTCCCCATTAGTCTTAACAGTCTCAATTCTATTCAAAATCTACAGTCCAAAGTCTCTTACTGAGGTACAGTCCAATACCTTAACTGTAAGCTCCTGATAAAATCAAAGGCAAGTTACATACTCTCCAACATACAGTGGAACCAAAAACACATTCCCATTCAAATGAGGAATTAGAGGTATGTGAGGGACATATATATATCTGCTCAAGTAAGGACACCACATCTGGTACAGGCAGCTGCAATTTGGTGTACTATCTTGGTTGAGTTTTCGATAGTCAACTGTTCATTCTCCATTGATCCATCTGTCTTTTCACAGGCCAAATTGGAGAGTTAAATGGAGATCCCAATCAAAACAAGATAGGAAAACAGCCAAGGCAAACACCAATGTCCAGTAGCTTCATGTGCAACTTCTGGGACTTGACTTCCAAAGGGCTTAGCTGGCTACGCAGCTCTTTTCCAGCTTTTTGTTGCACAGTACAATCTCTTCTTGAGAGCCTGGTACCACTCCCTGTATGCAGCTATCCAGGCAAACTATCTACACACTCTGCACTCGAATGTCTTTCTTGGGGTCCCGCTGCCACCAGACTTCATCATTCACAGTCTTATATGCAATGGCCTATCAGGGCCTTCTTTATCAGGGAACCCCCTGCTGCACTCTATCTGACCTTGGCAGCTCTCTGAAACCGTGGAGGAAGTAACTAAAGACCCCTTCGTTCTTGCAAACTTGCTGCACTCTTAAAGCCAGCACCACATGAATTAAAACTGCCAAGTTTGGCTGCAAGTTTGGGATGTACTCTGCCATTTCAACCATATTTGCAACTTTTCTCTGCCCTCTCAAACTTGTTGGGAGCAGAAACCCTTTCAAGTATATTTCCTTTCAAAAGTTGGAGGATTAGCTGGGTGTGGTCTTGCCCTGAAGGTACTATTTCTGTTGTTTACTTGTAAATCAAGGCCCCTCCTTAATCACTTTAATCTCACTTTTCTATTGTTTACTTGTAAATATGCTAGGCCTTTCCTTAATCACTTTAGTCTCCTTATCAAAAGGAACCTCTCCTTCATGCCTTGGCCTCTCCTTTAATCTTCCTAGTGCGGTTTTCAATCCAAACTGTACATTCTGCATTTCTTTCTGCACCATCTGCATCTTCTTCAATGTAGATTTATATATTCACCATTAAAGCCACACCACCATTTCTACATTAGGCTGTCTTGAAATATCTCCTGCCAAAGACATTAGTCCATTGCTTTTTCAACTTAGCATCAGGCAAGCATTTGGGCTGTGGCGAAACTGCTGCCAGACTCTATCAAAATATCCCAGTTGCTGCCTGTCTATTTTCCTCTGGAAACTACATTTTTTGTAAGCAATGTTTCTTCCAGGCTTTACTTAGAAATGGTCGCCATTAAGCTCTGCCTTAAGTCTGCAACCTTTATAGTCTTTTCTAACTCTCATACAGCTTTTTGAATCTGAAAAGGTAACAGTGGTGGGTGGTAGATTCCACACATTCCATTTAAATACTCCAATTTGGCCTGTCAAGACAGCATGGATCATGGAGCAATGACAGATTGCTATCATCAACTCACCAAGAAGTCACGACGAATTGCCAGTTCGCGACCACTGTTTATCCAGATGTGGTGTTCCTTACTTGAGCAGATTAATATGTCCCTGGTACCTGGTATGCAGCTATTGATCTGGCCTATGCTTTCTTCTCAATACCTGTTCATAAGGACCACCAGAAGCAATTTGCTTTCAGCTGGAAGGCCAACAGTATACCTTTATGTCTTATCAAGGGTATGTTAACTCTCAAGCCTTGTGCCATAACTTAGTAGAAGGAATCTTGTTTGCCTGACTCTTCCAAAATATAACACTGGTCACTACTATTTGATGATGTTATGCTGATTGGACCCAGTGAACAGGAGGTAGCAGCTAGTTTAGACTTGTTGGTAAAGCATATGCACATGAGAGGATGGGAAATAATCCAACTAAAATTCAAGGGCCATCTACCTGGCGAAGTTTCTAGGAGGTCAGTGGTGTGGAGACTGCAGAAAAACATTCTTAAGGTCAAAAATAAATTGTTGCACCTGGCTCCTCTCCTCCACCAAGAAAGAATCACAACGTTTAGTGGGCCTTTTGGGATTCTGAGGCAGCACATTCTATCTGGGTGTGTTACTACAACCCATATAATCAGGTGACTCAGAAGGCAGCAAACGTTGAGTGGGACTTGGAAGGAGCATGAGATGGGAAAATTGGTGAGAAATACATTGCTGGGAAGAAGTATGTGGATATGAGCTCTCTGAATGGTCAAAGGATGTGAGAGATACTTGTGTCTCATGGTAAATGCTCATCAAAAGTGGATCTCAGCAGAGGATGAGTTTATATAATCAAGTAGATTGGATGACTCGTTCTATGTGGATAGTCAGCCTCTTTCTCCAGCTATCCCTGTTGTTGCTCAATGGGCCCATGAACAAAGTGGTCATGGTGGCAGAGATGGAGGTTATGCATGGGCCTTGACAGCGGATAACTTCCATACTCCACGGCTGATCTGGCTACAGTGTGCTGCCACGAGTGCCATGCCGAAGTTTGCCAACAGCAGAGACCAACATTGAGCTCCCGATATGGTGCTATTCCCCAGGGTGAGCCAGCCCAAGCAAGCCTAAGCGAACTGGTGGAAGGTTGACTACATTGGACCACTTCCATCATGGAGGGGACAGCGTTATTGTCCTTACAGGAATGATACTTATATTCTGGTTATGGATTTGCCTTTCCTGCCAAAGCTACCATCCAGGGTCTTACAGAATGCCTTATCTACCATCTTGGTATTCCTCACAGCATCGCTTCTGACAAAGGAACTCACTTCATATCCAGCCAAAGAAGTGTGACAGTGGGCCCATGGTCAAGGTATCCACTGGTCTTACCATGTTCCCCACCACCCAGAAGCAGCTGGTTGATAGAACAATGGAATGGCCTCTTGAAGACACAGTTACTGTGCCAATTAGGTAGGAATACCCTGGAGGGCTTGGGCAAGGTTCTCCAGCAGGCAGTAATATGCTTTTGAATCAGCGCCCCAACTATATGGTACGTGTATCTAGTTTTCTCCTAATAGCCAGAAGGTGACACTAGGCCTGGATCCCGAGGAACCTAAAGGGGTGGTTCCACAAACGGAAGTGAATTTGACCACTCACTACTGTACCCATTTAGCCACCGACCGTCGGTCACGGATAAGATCTATTTGCGCTTTCCGGTGTACCCACACCTTTCGTTAGCTGCTGGTCTTTAAGGAGATCTCCAGAGGGGGGAGGGCTTATTGCCATTGCACAATTTACAGTCAATCAATGTTCCATTGAACTGAAGCCAAGACATTTCCCNTTTGAGGTTAATAGGTCCCATTTGTCAATTGTTGACCTTAATTCTTGTGGCAGCTGCTGTCTGATTTTAGGAAGTCTTTCTCAACACCTATGTCTTGTGTCTGCTACCAACTTTTTCTCTATCACCTTCAGGTTTGGGAGTTTTCATGTTGAGGTCTTTGATCCATTGGAGTTGACTTTTGTACAGGGCAAGAAGTAGTGGTTTAATTTTATTCTTCTATAAGTGGTGATCCAGTTTTGCCAGCACCACTTGCTGAAGATGCTGTCTTTTCTCCATTGTGTCTACTTGGCCCCCTTGTCAAATATGAGATGGCTGAAATTGTATGTGCTCAGATTTGGATCTTCGGTTTTGTTCCATTGCTCAACAGGTCTGTTTTTGTGCCAGTGCCAGGCTGTTTTTATGACTATAGACCTGTAGTATAGTTTGAAGTCTGGTATGGAGATGCCCCCTGTGTAGCTCTTTTCTTTTTTTTTTATTTATTTTTTTTTATTTATTTCTGTATGTGTATGAATGTGCTGTCTGCATGCAAGTCTGTGCACCCGTGTCGTGCAACACCGCGGAGGTCAGAAGAGGGTCTCGGATTCCCCTGGAGCTGGAGTTCTCCTGGAATTGGAGCTTCAGACGGTTCTTGGCCGCCATGTGGGTGCTGGGGATCGAACCCGGGTCCTCTGCAAGAGCAGTCGGTGCTCTTAACCGCTAGGCCATCTCTCCAGCCCCCGTGTGTAGCTCTTTTCGCTCAGGGTTGTTTTTGTGTTTTGGCTAATCGGGGTCTTTTGTTTTGCCAAATAAATTTAAGAACTTTTTTTTTTCCAAGCCTGTGAAGAAACTCTTGGGGATTTTGATTGGGATCGCATTAAATCTATACAAGAGTTTGGGTAGAATGGACATTTTTACAATGTTAATTTTCCCAGTTGGATTAGTCACTTTTCTTTTGCTGTGATACAACCACCATGAGCAAGGGAAATTATAAAAGGAAGAGTTTATTTGAGCTTATGATTGATGGTTCCAGGGAATCAGAGTCCATTGTAGCAGGAAGCATGGTGGCCTGGGCTGGAGCAGCAAGCCGAGGGTCACATCTGCAATGAGCACAGGAAGCAGAAAGAGAGAGAGATTGGAGACCACGAGGCTTGTTAAACTCACTAAGCCTGCCCCCAATAATGTACTTCCTCCAGCATGGCCACACCTTCTAAGACCTCCAAGAACAGTGCCACCAACTGGAGACAAAATGTCTTAAAGCCTATGGGGGACACTCATTCAAACCACCACATTTTACTCCCTGGCCCCCATAGGCTCCTGACCATATAAAATGCAGTTAGTCCAGCCTTAAAAGTCCCCATAGTCTTTAACAGTCTCAATTCTATTCAAAAGTCTACAGTCCAAAGTCTCTTCTGAGGTACAGGCCAATCACTTAACTGTAAGCTCCTGTAAAATCAAAAGGCAAGTTACATACTCCCAACATACAGTGGAACCAAAAACACATTCCCATTCCAAAATGGAGGAATAGAGGTATAGTGAGGGACATATTAATCTGCTCAAGTAAGGACACCACATCTGGTACAGCAGCTGCAATTGGTGTGACTTCTTGGTTGAGTTTTCGATAGTCAACTGTCATTCTCCATGATCCATCTGTCTTTGGCACAGGCCAAATTGGAGAGTTAAATGGAGATCCCAATCAAAACAAGATGGAAAACCAGCAAGGCAAACACCAAGTCCAGTAGCTTCATGTGCAACTTCTGGGACTTGACTTCCAAAGGGCTTAGCTGGCTCAGCTCTTCCAGCTTTGCTTGCAACATACATCTCTTTCTTAGGCTGGTACCACTACCTGTATGCAGCTCTCCTTGGCAAATATCTCACAGGTCTGGCATCTCGAATGTCTTCTTGGGGTCTCCGCTGCCAACCAGGCTTCACA
>VZQC01007033.1:989873-1127194 GCA_009823505.1 Rhizomys pruinosus | reverse complement strand
ATTTCCTTTTTCATTTCCTCTTCTGATTTCTTTAGTATTTCTACTTCTTTTTGGAGCTTCTCAATCTCTTCCTGTAGCTCTTTGCTTCGCTGGTTGGTTTCCTTATCTTTTTCAGCATGGGATCTTTTTAGTGTTTCTACTTCCTTCTGGAGTTTGTCATTCTCTCTCTCTAGGTCCTTCTTGAGTTCTTCATTCTCTTTTCTAGTTCTTTGATTTGCTCTTTATAATCTTGTAGTTCTTTAAATATGTTCCCAATTGTGTTTCTGATATCTGTGTCCTGGGCCATCCCCAGAGGAATCCCACTGTAGGAATTTTCCATAGGGTTGGTAGAGCTTGGTGTGGGATTATCCTGCCCCTTCCCATGTTGTCTCTTCTTCAAGTTCCTGACATATGGGCTTCTCCTTGCCTGTATTCCAATGTGAGTCCTAAATGCCTCTTCACTGTGTTGAAGGCTTGCTTTGCTTGCCTCCTTCAGATGCCTTCGTAGTTGGTGGGGGGGGTGCTCTTTAGCCTGCCCCCGGTACCTGCACTTCAGCTGGTCTTGGGAGATCTCAGATCTCAAGACTCACACAACCCTTCCTTTTATACCAGCTGGGAGGATACCTCCGCCCCCACAGCCCCAAAAGCCAATTAAGCCAAAGACAACTGGATTAATGGATAAACTATATTAAGTCAATCAACAATCAGCCTTGCCTGAAGCACCCAGTTCCTACCTACCTTCCTGCACTTCAGCTGGTCTTGGGAGATCTCAGATTCCCAACTTTTTCTTCTATCACCTTCAGGGTTTCAGGTTTTAGGTTGAGATCTTTGATCCACTTGGAGTTGATTTTTGCACAGGGCGAAAGGTAGGGGTTTAATTTTGTTCTTCTACGAATGGTGATCCAGTTTTGCCAACACCATTTGCTGAAGATGCTTTCTTCCATTGAGCTTATTTGGCCCCTTTGTCAAATATGAGGTGGCTGAAGTTATATGAGCTCAAGTTTGGAACTTCAATTTTGTTCCATTGTCAATGGTTCTGTTTTTTTTGCCAGTACCAGCTACGACTATAGACCTTAATATAGCTTGAAATCTGCTAATGTAATCCCCCCATTATTGCACTTTTCACTCAGGGTTGCTTTAGATATTTGGGGTCTTTTGTTTTTCCATATGAATTTAAGGATGTTTTTTCTAAATCTGTGAAAAAGCTCATGGGGATTTTGATTGGGATTGCATTGAGTCTGTATATTAATTTGGATAGAATGGACATTTTTTACTATATTAATTTTTCCAATCCATGAGCATGAGAGGTCTTTCCATCTTTTGATATCATTTTCAATCTCCTTCTTCAGGGTTTTAAAATTTTTGTTGTAGAGGTCTTTGGTGCCTTTGGTTAGGTTTATTCCTAGGTATTTTTTTAAGCTATTGTGATTGGGAAGGTCTTCTTATATTCCTTCTCCAGTATCTTATTGTTGGGGTAAAGGAAGGTTACTGATTTTTCTGGGTTTATTTTGTATCCCGCCACTTTAACAAAAGTTTTAATCATTTCTAAGAGTTTTCTGTTGGAGTTTTTAGTATCCTTTAGGTAAACTATCATATCATCTGCAAAAAGAGACAGTTTTACTTCCTCTTTTCTGATTAGTACTCCTTTAATTTTGCTTTCTCGACTTACTGCCCTAGCAAGCATTTCAAGCACTATACTGAAGAGGAGTTGTGATAGTGGACAACCTTGCCATGTTCTTGCCTTTAAGGGGGATGCTTCCAACTTTTCTCCATTTAGGATGATGTTGGCTGTAGGTTTCTTATATATGGCTTTGATTACATTGAGTAATGATCCCTCCAGTCCAATTCCCTCTAATACTTTAAGCATGAAGAGATGCTGGATTTTGTCGAAAGCTTTTTCTGCATCAATTGAGATGATTGTGTGGTTTTTGTCTATGTGTTTTATATTTATCGATTTACATATATTGAACCATCCTTGCATCTCTGGTATGAATCCAACCTGGTCATGATGGGTGATATTTTTTATGTGGATCTGTATGCAATTTGCAAGTATTTTGTTGAGAATTTTTGCATCTGTGTTCAATAATGATATGGGTCTATAGTTTTCTTTCTTGTTTGTGTCTTTGCCTAGTTTTGGTATTACAGTGATGCTGGCTTAATAGAAGGAATTTGGGATATTTCCCTCTGTCTGTATCCTTCTGAAAAGTTTGAGTAGTAATGGTTGTAAGACCTCCTTAAATGTTTTATTGAATTCTGCTGTGAACCCATCTGGGCCAGGGCTTTTTTTTTAGTTGGGAAGCTTTTACTACATCTTCAATTTCCTCAAGTATTATGGGTCTGTTTAATTTGTCAATCTCTTCTTGGTTAAGCTTTAACAAATCCCAGGATTTCAGATATTCATCCATTTCTCTTAGGTTTTCAAATTTAGTAGAGTATAGGATTTTGAAGTATTCTCCTATGATTGTCTGTATCTTTTCTTTTTCATCTGTTGTGATGTTTCCCCTTTTGTCATGAATTCTATTGATTTGGAGTTGCTCTTTCTTTCTTTTGGTTAACTGGGCTAGAGGTCTATTTTGTTTATCTTTTCAAAGAACCAGTTTGGGGATTCATTTATTTTTTGTATTGTTTTCTTTGTTTCTATTTTATTGATTTCTGCTCTGATTTTTGTTGTTTCTTCTTTCTGTTGGGTTTAGGGTTCATTTGTTGTGTCTCAAGTGTTCTTAGCTGCAGTGTTAGATCGTTTATTTTTCTTTCTGTTTTGTTTTTTTTTTAATGTGGGAACTTAGGGCTGTAATTTACCTCTTAGGACTCACTTTAATGTATCCCACAGGTTTGGTTGTGTTGTATTGTCATTTTTGCTTAGTTCCAGGAATGCCTTTATTTCATTCTTTATTTCTTCTGTGACCCATTCATTGTTCAGGATTGTGTTGTTTAGTGTCCATGAGTTCTTTTTAAAATTTTTTTAAAATACTATTTTAGGGCTGGAGAGATGGCCTAGCAGTTAAGAGCACCAGCTGCTCCTGCAGAGGACCCGGGTTTGAGCCGCAGCAACCACATGGTGGCTGAGAACCGTCTTTAACTCCAGTTCCAGGAGAATATGACGTCCTCTTCTGACCTCTGCGGCATTGCATGACACAAGTGCACAAACCTACACAGGCGCTTTCTTAAATCTAGAAAAACATGTAAAAACCCAACAAATAAAAGACATAAAATAAATACATAAATAAATAAATAAATACTATTTTTTATGTGCATGAATGTGCTGTCTGCATTTAGGTTGGTGCACCTGTGTTGTGCAGTGTCTCAGAGGTCAGAAGAGGCTGTCAAATTCCCCTGGAACTGGAGTTAAAGATGGTTCTCAGCCACCATGTGGGTGCTGGGGATTGAACCCAGGTCCTCTGCAAGAACAGTCAGCACTCTTAACCACTAGGCCATCTCTCCAGCCCTCCATGTGTTCTTATAGTTCTTATAGGGCTGACCCTGGTGTTAATATTGAGCTTTATTGGACTGTGGTCTGATAGAATGC
Organism: Rhizomys pruinosus; assembly: GCA_009823505.1. Lineage (NCBI taxonomy): Eukaryota > Metazoa > Chordata > Mammalia > Rodentia > Spalacidae > Rhizomys > Rhizomys pruinosus. The sequence continues at coordinate 1,123,689 of VZQC01007033.1, read as the reverse complement.
ATGGAATAATTTCAATCCTTTTGTATTTATTGAGATTTCTTTTGTGTCCCAGTATGTGGTCGATTTTGAAGATTATTCCATGGGGCACTGAGTAGAAAGTATATTCTCTGGTGTTTGGATGGAATATTCTGTAGATATCTGTGAGGTCTATTTGGTGTATTGTATTGTTCAGTTCTGGTGTCTCTCATGTGTTCTTTCATTTTATGTCATGAAATATTTTTCTTTTTCTTTCAACTGTGATTGACATTTTTGCTGGATGTATTAATCTGGGTTGGCATCTAAAGTCATTTAGCACTGGGAATACTTTGGTCCATGTTCTTCTGGCTTTCATAGTTTTGCACTGAGAAGTCAGATGTGATTCTGATGGGTTTCCATTTATGTGTAACTTGTTTTTTTCTGTGGCTTTCAGTATTTTGTCCTTGTTTTGAGCATCTAGTGTTTTAGCTATGATGGGACATGGGGAATTTCTTTTCTGGTCTTGTCTATTTGGTGTTCTATGTACTTCTTGCATTTGTGTGGGTTTATATTTTTTCAGTTTGGGGAAGTTTTCTTCTACTATTCTGTTGAAGATCTGATCAATACCATTCTCTTGGAATTCTTCTCCTTCTTCTATACCTATGATGCGGAGGTTTGATCTTTTCATACTGTCCCACATTTCCTGGTTGTTCCACTCTTGTGTTTTTTTAAATTTTTCATAATCTTTACTTGCAGTTTCTAGCTGCACTGTGTTATCCTATAGGGTCTGATATTCTTTTTTCTGTTTCATCCATTCTGCTTCTGAGGTTTTTTTCCCATCCTTTCCTGCTGATTGCATGAATGTTCAATTTCCTCTTTTATTTCATCCTGTGATTTCTTCAGTATTTTCACTTCCTTTTGGAGCTTTTTATTCTCTTCTTGTAGCTCCTTATTTTTCTGGTCAGTTTCTTTTTTCCTTTCAGCCTGAGATCTTTTCAATGTTTCCATTTCCTTCTGGAATATGTCATTCTCTCCTTCTAGTTCTTTTCAGAGTTTGTATTTCTCTTCCTCTAGTTCTTTTCAGAGTTTGTATTTTTCTTCCTCTAGTTCTTTACTGAGTTTGTCAATTTCTCCTTTTAGTTCTTTCCAGAGTTTATCATTCTTTCCTTCTAGTTCCTTCATGAGTTTTTTGTTCTCTCCATTTAGTGCTTTCATTTGTTCTTTATAGACTTTGAATATGTTTACAATTGTTCTTCTAAGGTCAGTGTGTTGCTTTCCTTCCAGGAAGATCTCATTGTTGGGATCTTCTACAGGATTGGTTGAGTACGGTGGGGATTTATCTTGAGCTTTTCCCATATTGTTGTTTTTCTGTTGTGCTTTTTGCATGTGTATTTGTTGTTGTTGTCTTCCCCCTTTATTTATTTGTTTGCCTTCTGTTGCTACTCTCAAATGTTAACATGGAAGACTGGTTGGTCACTCAGTTTGCTTCCTGCTGGTTTCTTCCTCAGTTTTGGCTATGCAGCCTCAAATCACTGACACTGCTGGATCCTACCAAGGGCAGTAAGCTGCAGCACCAGCAGTTTATACTTTCCATCACAGTATCAGTAGTTTGAGTGGGGGGAGGTGCGGGGGGCAGACTGACCTTGGCAGCTGTACACAGAGTGTGTGTGCCCCTGGCTGTCCTTCTATCCACCCACACAGTTCCTCTCTATGGTTCTAGCCTTGGGTGGTGGCTGCTGGGGTGAGCTGCCAAAGGCCTGCCGGCCACAACCTACCTGGGCAGCTGTGCATCGAGTATGTCCAGAATAAGTTTCTTAAGGAGATTTCTGTTAAAAATTTTGTCAGAGCAACAATAAAAGTAACTAAGCATGGGGTGGTTGATAAAATGTTAGCATGAATGGAAGAGACAAAGCTTATCATACATAAGTAGAGATCTGTAGTTCCTTAAGTTTCTATGAGCAAATATCTTCAAGTTGTTCTGACCATTACATTAAATGAGAACCTTAGTACAAACTTTAATCTGGTACCTGGCACACAGCATCACTCATCAGGTGTTAGCTTAGCACCATGAACCATGGCCTGCTTTCCACTTATCTACACATAGGGGCTAAGAGCTATTTGCAACCCAAAGTGGAGCTTAGAGAGTATTCTTAATGAGGTGGTATTGAATTGGCAGTGTAGATATGACAAAAACTCCGGGGTTTAGTCTTAGAATAAGGGATTTATCAAATTCTCCTGAAATAAATGGTAGGAGACAGTCAGCTGTGTTGGTAAATCTCATTGTGAATGCACAGACTGTAATCAGGTGAATGACTGCAGGTCTAGATGCCATAAGAAACACATTGCCGGGAATAAAGAAAATGAAAAAGGAATACTGTAATCACAGTTGCTGTAGGAAGGCAAGTTGTGTTTTAGGAAAAATAAAATAATGCTAGTCTCCATTCTCTTGTTCAATGTTGAAATCATTGTGTAGTGTTAGAGGCATTTTGCTTTTGTTTTTTAGTGTAGAAAAAATAATCTGTGACATTTTAGAATCCATGGAATAAGGGTAATGATTACAGTATTCTAACTGGCTAAATGTCTCACAAGCTTCAGCCAAGAGCATCTCGAAAAGGGAAGGGTATGCATGCCGCACAGGAGCTCCTCCAGAGCCACTGGCTAGAGTGACAGCAAAAGAGTCCCCTTGATCAGAGGGAACTGAGTTCTGTGAACTTTTTCTTTCTTTCCTCAGGTCAATACATCCTAATGACTATGACCTGCAGTTCTTAGAACATATTTCATTCCTTTAGCTTTAGAAAGGAAGACAGAACACTGGACCTCCTGTGGAACCAGCCTTAAGTCCGTTACTAAACAGTCTTGTATTTGGCTTGGCTTATTCCAGAAGTGTTGTCACCTTTCTTTCTAAGGTCAATCTTGTCAGGCTTCTGGGGCAGAAAATGTATGAGGACTTCAGGCATAAAAACAAAATATGAATAATCAGGCACCACACAGAGAAAACAGGGGCAGAGGTGGTGTTGTGCCTCGGAGGCCGTTAGCTGTCAGTGAAGACAGAGATGCTGTTTTCTGGCTACAGATACCTCCAGGTCATCCTCAAGTTCTGATCCATGACTTCAGGGTTCTGTCTGTATTCTACAAACTCCTGATTGCATGTTTTTGAAAAGTATTAAGTCATGAACATTTTTATAAGACATCTTCACAAGGTCCCTTAAAGCAAAAAAGGGCACATTTGCATCTAGGGGGATGTAGGCTGACACAAAAAGACAGACTGCTGTGTACCAAAAGAGAATGGATGAAGATGGAGTAGATGGTCCTGGCTGGTGCAAGTGTGCATGTGCATGCGTGCATGTGTGCGTGTGTGCGTGCGTTCATACGTGCATGTGTGTGTGTGTGATTCCTTCATTTGTGAGTGAGGTAGGTATGAACAGGAGAGAATAGAGCACAGAGGAGTGAGTGGGAAGGAAAGTGGCAGATGGACAGCCAGCAGGCCAGGGCTAAGGAAGGTGGAGAAAGCCTCAAAACGGAAGTACCTGTGTACAGCGAAGTTTCCTGTTTCCACCACTTGAGGCGGAATAAAAAGCCATGTTGTTGACATGTCAGGTAAAAACCATGTAGAGTCTCAGGAAAACTGTGATTCTTTGGATGATATTAGCGCATATAGAAAAGCGATTGCTGAGAAATCCAATTGTTATGCAAACTTTGTCGTTCTGCTTCACTGCTTCTGGTACTGATCCTGAGTCCTCCTCATGGCCTCTGCCTTCCTGTGGCCATGCCCACATGCAGAGTCTTAATCCTAGCCCACATGGAGTCCTTTTGTCTTCATGCCTTGATATTTTCCTCTTTTTTACATATTTTGCATGCTATTTCACTTTCCTTTCTCTCTTTTCATTTTTATTTTCTTGGGGTTTATTTTTCCTGTTGTCGTTCTTTGTTTCTGCTGATACTGGACTATGCTTCAGAGGTCTCAAATGTCATTTATGCAAACAACGACCTTGTTGAGCTCCCTGAAGTGCTGCTGTCTAGACTATTCATGTTTCTTCTCTGTGGCATTTGTCACTATTGTCACTTTAAAAATTACTTAAAACATCACCTACTGGACTGAACGGCTACTGTGATTTCAGCCTCTTCAGAGTGTAGACTGCCATTGTTGGACTACCCAAGCTGTCTCTTAGAGGCCAGTGCAGGAAGATCAAGGCAGTACACATGCTTGCTGGACCTCATTTGGGTGACCATGGTGGGGAGGGACTCCAGTGTGGAGCACAGACCAGGATTGAAGGCTGTTTGGGCTTGCCAAGGAGGAACCTTCAAACTCTTCCTTGGGGAAAACATGGCATCTTTTGGCAAGAAGAAAGAAAGAAAGAAAGAAAGAAAGAAAGAAAGAAAGAAAGAAAGAAAGAAAGAAAGAAAGAAAGAAAGAAAAGAGGGAGGAGGGAGGGAGGTAGGGAGGGAGGAATGAAGGAAAGGAAGGAAGTAAGGAAGGAAGGAAAGGAAGAAGGAAGGAAGAAGGAGAGAAATAAAATCCTCCAACTCAGGTGATAGTTATATACATGTATATAGTTATATATGTACATAAATATATATGTATGTGTGGTATATAGATATAAGAGAATACATATAATAGATATATATATATATGTATATATCTGAAGCAATACAAGTTGGAGAAAAAAATGGAAGTTCTGTTAAAGAACCACTGTATTTTGATGCTTTTTTTGGTATGACAAGTTTCACTTATGTTACTTTGGTGCTATGTGTACTCTAAATTTCAACTTAAAATAAAAAAAAAAGAAAAAAAATTCACCAAAAAAAATTTGTAATTAAATGTATTCTTTCAAAGAAGTCTCCCACGAAAAATAGCGCAGAGATCATGTAACCTTCAAACATTATTGTAGTTTTTTTCTTCTGTGGCTTAGTCAAAAATTGAGTTTTAGTTGTACGATTCCTTACATTAAAAAAAAAAAACATCACACATCCTATCTCCTCGTTTTGTTTTTTTTTTTAGTTATGTATTTATGTGTATGAATGTAACGTCTGCATGTAGGTCGGTGCACCCGTGTCGTGGCAATGCTGCGGAGGTCAGAAGAGGGTGTCAGTTCCCATGGAACTGGAGTTCTCCTGGAGATTAGAGTTACAGAAGGTTTTCCACACCGCCATAATGGGGCTGGGGATTGAACCCAGGTCCTCTGCAAGAGCAGTCCGGTGCTCTTAACCGCGAGGAGGCCATCGCTCCAGTCCCCCCTTCTTCATTTTTTCTTGTGAATACTAGTTGCCTACCTGTGTTACGAGAAAAGAGAGCAGAATAGAATATAGATATAGAGATATAATAGATAGAGAGTGATAGAGATAAGAATAAGAAGAAGAAGAAGAGAAGCAGAAGAAGAAGAGGAAGACTCACCTTGGCCCCTTTGCAGATTTTTCTACTCTATCCAGGACCCCTTCTGCACACCAACCTTTTTCTCTTTTCCCCCTCCCCCTTTTCCCTGCTTCTCTGTTCTTCCTCTCATTCCTCCCTAGATTAGCTTTTCCTGCTTCCCTTAAATGTGTGTTCTTGGATTCCTCCTCTCCTCTTTATCTGCTGCCTGACTGCCTCCCCCACGTCTCCCTGCCTTCTCCCTGTATCATCACCACTTTTGTCCTGTCACCTGCATGGTATTTCACTGTGCCATGGCCTCCTGGTGTTCACTATGCCGAATCCCTCTACACTTCCTGACTCTTCCTTGTGTCATCAATTCCCAGTATGAACTTAGGCAGATGGGCAGGAAACAGGAAATAATTATAGGATTAAATCATGGCCGGCCCCATCATTTACACTTTTATTGCCAAGGTCCCCTGCCTTCTTTTTTTTTTTTTTTTTTTGTTATTAATTTTATTGATGCTTTGGGCATGTCATACATTTTTTTTTTCCAATTCAGTTTTCAAGGCTTATTTCACTTTCCCTCCCCCCCCCCACCCCCACCCCCCATCCCGATCATGCATTCTGCCATAACTGTCCTGCATCTTTCTCTCAGTTTTTTTTTTTCATTTTTAGCTATAAGTGATAATCCATGAGTACAAGCATCCTTCATGCAAAACCTATCTGCAGGCTGTTGTGCCCAAACACCTACAGCCCCACCATCCAGTGGGGGGTGACAGGTTGTTTGTTCAATCAAGTTGATCAAATGAGTGTCCAGACTACATTGCTGTAGTTTCACCATTCACCCCAATCGCAGCCCTTACATTCTACCACGCCCCCTCTTCCGCAGGTTGTTCCCTAGGCTTAGAAAAGGGGCACAGGTGGATGAGAGGTAAAACAGTCCACTCTCTCTGGAGCTGTTGACTTGGACTCTGGTCAATTCTGGCTGTTTCCTTTCATGGGCTGACAGTTTGTCCAGGAATAACCTTTCGATCCTACTAATGAAGAACAAGCAATTAGATATATAGGTATTTAAGCAGCACTAATAGTTATGGTAGGTTACTTTAGCATAGACACATTAGGGCCCTGCCTTCTAATCCACAGGTGAGTCCTGGCCCCTCTCATAGCTAACAGACACACCACTTGCCTTTGGCTACTCTCCAGACAAGTGAATTCCAACGTGTTTGTGCTCCAAAACCAGCAGAAACATGACAGATCCAAAATCCAAAGAAAAGAGCCTGGACTTCAGAGTCTAGGATACAACAGCCTAGGGAAGGTGTAACTGGATTGGCAATCTTATTTGTTATTAATTTTTTTGTATGCTGTTTACTTTATTGACATATTGAAGACACAGTTATGAACATACTAAAGAGTCGTCTGTTTTTTTAATTTTTTTTACTTTTCATTTTTTATTATTTTTAAGGGATTCACAATATAAGAGCACAGTTGTTTTCAAATCACATTAACGTTGCTGAGTTTGCCATACAATTAGGTAATTGGTGCTAGCATCCACAGATGAGGGATACCATTCGTTTGTTTTTCTGGGACTGTGTTACTTCACTTAGCACGATATCTTCTAGCTCCATCCATTTACCTGCAAATCTCATGATGTCATCTTTCTTTACCGCTGCATAGAACTCCATTGTGTAGATGTATCACAGTTTCTCTATCCACTCGTCAGTTGAGGGGCACTTGGATTGGTTCCAGCTCTTTGCTATTGTGAAGAGAGCTGCAATAAACATGGCTGTGCATGTATCTCTGTGGTAAGATGAGTCTTGTAGGTATCTGTTTTGATCATAGATTGAGAGCTTCGAGTCAATAGTCCTTAGCTCCTTGATGAGGCAGAACAACTCCTGTGCCAGGTTTGTGTAAAAGGAGACTGTTCACAGCATGGTAGATAGAAAACAGAGAAACAAGGACTGGGAGCAAGTGTAACTTTCACCCTCAGCCGAGGATCTAAGCAGTCACCACAGGAGGCAATGGGAAACACTGATTCTCGTAGGCAGCTGAATAGATTAGAGGGACTATGAACAGTTCTTTTCAAATATTAGTCACTCAGGATGTCAAATCTGAAAAGTGAAGGGGTATTTGTATCATAATAAGGTTTTGCTCATTTCTAATTGTCAATTACTATAAAACTTGAATGACATATGAATTCACTTTCCTAGTGCTTTAACAAAAGTAGAGATATTAGATACAGAGTTCAATGGTTGAATTTGAATCTAAGTGTATCTTGACAGGCCTATATATAGGGATCCAATTAAACAGGGTACGTTATATGAAAATTATTATACAGCTCTCACAGATGTAGCTCTCATGAGTGATTAAACACAAATGCATGGGTTTTCCAAGTCTACTCCATGATTTTAATATGAACTATGAGATCCGCAGGAAACAAACTTTACCCAGATCAGTGTCCTCATCCAAAGTCTAGAAACAACTGTACCTGTCTCAGATAACCAATTATCGTCAGATATTAAAAGAGATATTAAACACAAAGCATTCAGAATCCTGAAAACGTTTAGTGAAATCTGAACTCAAACAAAGCAGAATAACCGAGAAACATTTTTCACGGAACAGGTTGGCTATAGAGAGATCTTTTCAAAGATATTTTATTCATTATTTTATTTTATTTTATGTATATGAGTGTATTGCCTGCATGTAGGTAAGTCCACCATGTTGTGCAATGTCCACAGCCAGGTGCAGGTGTCAGAGCCCCTGGAACTGGAGTTACAGATGGCTGTCAGCTGCCATGTGGGTACTGGGAATCACACCCAGGTCCTCTGCAAGTGAACCACTGAGCCATCTCCCCAGCTCTGAGATATTCTTTTCTGTTAAATCTCATACGTGTGCATATAAATGATAGGTGTCTCTGTGCGTGAGTGTGAATGCATAGAAGCCAGAGTGCACATGTGGTGGTCAGAGGACAGCCCCAGGCTGGTTTGAGGCCTGGTTTCTTGTTTCTTGTGTGCCAGGCTACCTGGCCTATCAGACTCCAGGAAGTCTCCTGCCTCTGCTCCATGCCCATCTCCCAGAAGAAAAGTGTGAATTTAGATTGCACTGCTACATACCCAGCCTTGTGTGTATTCTGGAGATCTGACCTAGAGTCCTCACATGGCAAGTGCTCTAACCACAGAGCCATCTCACCAATTCATAGACATTCTTATCAAATAGTGTGCCACAGCATGGACTGTTTGTTCTGATGTCAGACTGGGATAGTTGATTGTGTCTTCATTCTAAGGCGGTTCATAGTTTGCATCCAGGTGGATTAGAATTAAAAATGTGACTCACCATACCTGCCCTGGGATAAGGACATTTTTTATATTGTTATTAAACTTTTTCCATAATTCATACATCATTTCTAAATCAAATCCAGAGTCACTTCCCCTTCCATGTCCCCCACCCGACCCAAGTCCCTGCACTCTGGCCTACAAGTCCTGCATCTTTTTGTGAGTCATTCCAGAGTTTTTTTTTTTTCTTCAGATCTTTTCTTTTTGTTCTCTCCAACTTTTATTACTACAGTATATATACATAGCTGTATATACATAATTATATACATACATACATAAATACACACATATCACTTGAATTGGAGGACTTTTTCCCTAATAGATGTCAGGTTTTCCTTAAGGAGGTGCTCGAAGGTTCCTCCTTGGCAATCCCAAACAACCATCGATCCTGCACTTTTGCTCCACATTGGGGTCTTTCCCTCCCATGGTCCCCCAAATGAAGTCCAGTAAACACACGTCCTATCTTGATACCCCTGTATTCCTCAACATAATCAAATCCATATATAAGAAACCCACAGCCAGCTTGGGATAAGGACTTTTTAATTTTAATCCTTAGAATTATCAGATAAAATATAATCAATATATTTTACAGAAACTCCTAAAATTTAGGTTATAAAATAAGTGCATCAACCAGACTTTGAATTCAAATTTGACAGTTTATAGAGAAATTGAAAAATGTGCACTTTATTCAAGGAGCGAAAATCAGAACAGCTAGGAAATGTAAAACTAGAGCAAATTCGAGAAGCCTGGCAAGATTGCTCAGGAGATGAAGGTACTTGCAGTGGGGGCCTGACAATCGTAATTTGACCCCTGGACCCCATGTAACACAGTTTGATACACATATTGAATCCTAGAACTCTTACAATTTATACTGGAGGCGTAGAAAGAAGGATTGATCAGAGCTTCATGGAGTATGTCAGAAGCTTGAAGTGTGCAACAAGAAGGATCTGTGTCAAAAGAGAGGTGAGGACCAGGTCTCAAAAGCTGCTCTGTGACATCCATGCATACTTCTGGCATACCACCCCCACCACACACACACACTCATATCTTATACACACAAATACATAAACAAGTAAAATTAGGAAGCCTGGGAAAAAAGCTCGTGTAAACATACAATTCACTACACTGTTCTCATGAATAGCCGGGTGGAATATTTCACTCCCTTAATCATAGTGTTCAGGACACTGAGACATGAGGTCAAGGCCAGTTGACGTGATGCCGTGAATTCCAGGTCAGCCTGAGCTATAGAAAGAGACCTTGTCTCAAGCAAAGCAGAATAAAATAAAATAAGCAAAATCCTCTCCTGACTGCTGTTATGAGCCCATCTTGGTCCCAGAGATGAGAGGTTCAGTCAAGGAATAGTAGCTGAGTTGAGGATGGAATCCAGAGTCCAGTGATGACCACATCGCATGCCCTTTCAAGTATTAGATTCTAATCTTTGTGTTGTATGTTGTTATCTGAAGGTAAATATCGTCGAGTATAGTTTAAATGTTGAAGGGAGTATTGGAGCAATGTACCGACTCCAGGTAGACTTCTCAAGGCAAACAGGGAACCACTATAGCAAACAATGGACATATTAAATCTGGGCATCTGGATCAAATTAATTTCAGTTGCTGGAGAACAACATCAATTACCTACTAAAATGGACTTAACATTATTAGTTTGCAACACAGGGAGACCAATCATTATTTCCTTCCGTGGACTTAGATAACCTCAGACCCAGAGCACCCCAATTCTACCCAATCAGGGCAGCCATTGCTAGAACTTTGCTGAGAATTCAAAAGTACGGGAACTGTTTACACATTTGATATAAAGCAAGTGAACAAGTCATTGAAAAACTGCACTGTTAATCAGAGGCCTTTCAGCCATTGTGAAAACAGTCCTCATTCATCACTTCCCTGTTCCCACAGTGAATGTGTGAGATCACAGTCTATAGGACAGAAGACATGCTGGCCTGGAAAAATGCCCAGGCTCCCAACTGTTGGGGTTGCAGCAAATTACTTTCTATTCCTCATGTTCCCTGTCTGGAGAAAGGACCGTTGTGAGATAGCACATGTTCTGCTAAACACATGTGTACAGATGGGTCAGTCCACTGTGACTATTAACTCTCAGGCTATAAAAGCTTTTGCCATTTCCTGGTCACTTCCTCATTTCCTGTTTTTCGGTTGTATTTTGCTTTCTTACTTTTTCATGGTTTCAAACTGATTGCTAACAAAAGATGGCAAGACCCATCAGTATATATGCTGCATAGTTTGGTCTTTTATTCTGTCATTGTCTTAAAACACTATGTGGCATGCAGAAGCTCTCCGTGGGCCCTTGGTGAATTAAAGAGGCTTTAGTATTATGAGTATTAGCATTCATTATGTGTTTCTTGCGCAGGGGCCTGGGCTAAGGGTTTTACATGCTTGAACTCATTTAATCTTCACTCAAGTCCTGAAATGTAAGTGCTCTATGAATGAAATACATTTCTGATGAATTACAAGAATACCATTGTTATTGCCATAGCAACAGAGGTCTGGAAATATAATCCAATTTTAGAAACTATAATCACTGTGTCCTCTTTTTCTGGCTCAGCTTTAACATGCCGTTGAAGGCATTTATATATCACATAAATAAAGATATGTAAATGTTAATTAATGTTTACTGGCTCCCAAAATTGAAAGTAGACATTCTAGAATCTAGACCTTCAATAATTCTGTTGATTGTTTTATAAATAGAGATTCACAGACAGACCTTGGCAGTTCTGGTTAACGTTTTAAAGACACGTGAAATACAGGAAGAAGATTTGTGTGGATTTGGGCAGTTTGGCTTCAATTGCTAAATGATTTTGAATATTCATCTTCTACTGAAACAAGCATGTTTTAATATGGAGAGTCCAATGTTTGCATGAATGCTCAGTATCCACTTTGAGTCTTGGGTAGATGTCCTGCATATTCATGAGTGCTACCCAGGGTCCCTAACAGACCTATGTGGGCCAAAAATACCTCTGACAAATGTGTACATAGGGCACCCTAGGAGGGAGATAGAGTTTCTTAAAGTAATGGTATCAAAGGAGGACATGGTGCAGGTTAGTAGTTACGTTAAACAGGCACACACAGGTTAGATGAAATTACTATTGTTAGTTTATGTTCTAGTCTTTTTGCCTCTCATCTGTCCCCTATGGACCAATTTTATAACTTGATAATAAGAACACTGGAAATCCTGGGAGCACAGCAGTACCCAAAGCAGATCCGTACCTCCCAAATGCAAAGAAAAACACTTGATAAAAGACCTAAATAGATTCTGTGCTTGCCAAAGGCAGAAAAAATGTTAAGAATATTGTTTAAATGCCATAGAATAAACTTCAATATGTTTACTTTCGAAATAGGATATCTTTTATTCCAGTTAGATATGTAATTCCTTTGACCATGACTTTTCGACCCAACACACTCACCCATTCATTCATTGCAGACCTCCAGAAAATAGTTCAAGAAATTTACAAAGAATAATCTTACATTCCCAGCCACTGGGGACAAACAATATTACATGGAGGAGAGGACATATAAGCAGAACTAAGGCCACCATACTGATTCCACAGTTCCAATAAGTGTTTTCAGTTCACACATTTTTATTGCATTCTCCATTTATATAAAAGAACATTTTCAGTAACAAATATTCCTACGATGACCTTTATATTCTACCATACATTCATGTGTAATTGTCCAATGCACAGTTCAATAATGCAAACTGAAGATCGATAAAGATATCTCAAAGTGGATATAAAGTTCCCTGGTATAGTGCCCTATTTACAGATGATAGTGGAAAAATGGTTTGAAATTTTAAAAAAATATTAAAGAATAACAATCTCAAGCCTTTTAAAAATAAATTCTCTTCAAGGAATTCTTTTTAAATCTTATTTACATAGCAGTCTATAAACTTGAAATATGAGTTTCCAAAGAAGCAAAATTGAGCTAAAAATGTCAATTCTTTTTAATAAAGGACAAAATAAAAAGAATTTGTGCCTTTATTATCACTAAATAGCTACTTAGAAATATTTTAATTCATTTTAGTATTTTCACACATAACCCAATCCATGCTAATGCAGGAGGAATCCCTAATTAACTGCAGTAGGACACACACACACACACACACACACACACATGCACACACACACATGAAAAAGGAGGGGGAATTGGTAAGGGGATTTGGTGGAGGGAGAAGAGGATAATGAAGGGGACTTTGAACAACACATTTTATATATGACATGTTACTACATATAATTACATAATTGTGTAAAAGTAATTTTAACCAATAAACAATCTTAGTGTTTCTAAATAAGCTATGTAAAATGATTCCTTAAATCTTTCCCATATAACATTCCCTAAGTATGAAATGTGAATTCTAAAAGACAAGAAGCTATTGGCACCTGATGGCTGATGGGTGAGGGTGGCCTCTGGCATGCGACCCTCAGTAGGCAGTCTCACGACAATGCACACACTGGCAGTAGTATGTGCACTCTGTGGGTTCAACAAAAAGAGCACATGAAGTTGGGAAGGAAAAGTGGTCAGGAGAAGTAAGGCAAAGAGTCGAGGGGGGAACGGAGTGTGGAGCCGAACGTCATACCCATGTATGAAATTCTCAAAGCAGAGAAAGAAGTAGTATCCTTAAAAAGTGGAATTGAGGTGCTGGAGAGATGGCCTAGCGGTTAAGAGCGCCGACTGTTCTTACAGAGGACCCGGGTTCGATCCCCAGCACCCACATGGCGGCCGAGAACCGTCTGAAACTCCAGTTCCAGGAGAACTCCAGTTCCAGGGGAATCCGAGACCCTCTTCTGACCTCTGCGGCATTGCACGACACGGGTGCACAGACTTGCATGCAGACAGTACATTCATACACATACAGAAATAAATAAAAAAAATTAATAATTAAAAAAAATTAAAAAAAGTGGAATTGAAATAGGATGTCAATTTAAAAGTTTTAATTTGAATAAACTATACAAAAGCAATCCGTAGAGTCACTGGAATCTCAAACAAAATTCCTGGGCTATTCTTCACAGGCATAAAAACAACAACAAAAAGCTTTAAAGTTTATATGGACCAAGCACTCAAGAGGCAGACACAGGTGGATCTCTGTTAGTTTGAAGCTAGCGGGGGTCTACATAATTTGTTAAAGCCACCCCGAACTACATAGTAAGAGCTTGTCTGGAAAAAAACTTTATATGGAAGCGCACAAGGGACAGTCAAAGCAATACTGAACAAAAATGAGATTGCTGGAGACATCACCATTCCTGACTTTATTTTTTTCTACAGAGCCCTAGTAATAAAAATAGCATGGTACCAGCATAGAAACAGATATGCAAATTAATAGAAAGACGCACAGGACCGAGACTTGGTTCCGCACAGCCACAGCTAGCAATTCTGAAAAAAAGTGCCAAAAGATACACTTGAAGAAAAAGTTTGCATTTTCGAAAACTGGTGGTGAAAAACTGGACATTAATGTAGAAAAAAATAAAACTAGCCTGTCATCTCTGAGTCTTTACAGAAATCAACTCCAAACATAAGACCTGATGTCCTGTAGCTACTGGAGGTAAAAGTGTAGAGTACACATCAGCACACAGGCAGAGGTAAGGAGTTCAAAAAGCTAAGCAGAAAGAAACTATTCGATTAAAAAATGGGCTATTGAGCTAAATAGAGAGTTCTCTAAAGAAGAAGTATAGATGATTAGTAAACACTATTTTAATTGTGAAATAGCCTTAGCCATCAGGGAAATCCAGATTTAAAACTTTCCATCTCACTCCAGTCAGAATGACCATCATCAAAATTACAAATGCTGGGTGTGCTGTGAGGAGAAGGGCATCCTTTTACACTGTTAATCAGAGTGTGAACTACTGCAGCCACTTGGAAACCATTCTGGAGGGTCCTCAAAAAACTAAACTACCGTAGGACTCAGCTAGCCCACTCTATTCCGAATGAACCTACTTTCCTCTTCAGAGACACTTGTACAACATCATTTGTGCTTCCCTAGTCACCATAAGGAGGAAATGGAATCACCCTATACATGCAAATGGGTAATAAAAATGTGGCACATGCACACAATTAAATTTTGTTCAGAAGAAAAGGCGAAATGTGTAGATAAATAGATGAAACTAGAGAGAATTACATTGAGTGAGTCGACCCAAGCCAAGAAAACACAGGTGCCACATATTCTCATTCATACGACAACTTCACTTAAACCTTTGGTTTTGTGTGTTTAACTAGGAGGACCTGTGGAAGCCAACAGAGAGGGGCTCAAGGGCAGAGCATAGGTAGAACGAAAGTGCAGAGGGAGAATAACAAGGAAAGATGTATGGGCTGGGGGATGGGAGGAAAGGAGAAGGATTAACCAAAATAAAAGAAATGAGAGAGGGTATAAAAAGCCATATGTAAACCTACTATCCTCTAACCTGCTTAAAAATATATGAGTTTGAGAGGAGGCACAGCATAAGGATGTACAATGTTGCAAGTAGAAGATACAAGATCAATACAAGAATCCCCAAATTAGATGTGGAATGCCTTCATGGCTGCCACTGTTTCCCCAAACAGAACAAGCCCTTTCCTTTCCGCTAAGTCATTCACCAGAACTATATGATAAGGTCCTATAGCGTGAAGATACTATATACCGTGGCAGTGAGATGTAGAATTGGGCTGGAAACTTCTTCCCAGCTGGATCTCTTTCAGAGTTCCAGAAGGGGCTGTGCAAGCTATAGGGAGAGAAAAGGCATCCGTGATCTTACCTCCTAGTGAATGCTAAGAAATACAATGCCAGTCCTGCCAAGCAAGCTGTGCCCATATGGGCAATAGAAGCATAACCATTATGGGAATAACCAATCTCTAGCTGGGCATGAGCAGCTCTACAGAACATATCCTATGCACGGTACAGCAGGCCTGGTCAAAAAGCCATGCCATGGGAGATCATCGGCCCTGTGGGGGAAATGACTGCTTATGCTTAGCTAAATAGTCATACCATCAAACTGCCTTCTAAATCACTGGGTTTATATCCTTAGACAAAAGTTACTCCCAACCATAATCAAGGAAACATCTCCTTGCAGTGAACTGCGGTGAATGCAAAGACTCATGGCTGCCCAAGAAGTTGAGAACAACAGATGAGCGGCTCAGCCCTTAACAAGTCATGTACATGTCCTTCTCTAGGGTTCAGAGAGCACTGTGCAAGAGAGGATGGAAAGAGCGTAAACACTGGAAGATGCGGAAGGCAGTGGAATCCCATTGGGTAAACACAACATAGCCAGAGCCATCATGAGCCGAGCAGCTGCTTTGGCAGATTGTTCACTGTGAACTAGTTGGCTTTGTTTTATCACCAAATGCCAGATTGGACATAAACTTCCCAATAGTATATTAGACTTCACTGCAGACTGATTTGATAGACCATTTATTTGAATTAGAGAGATGTTATCTTTAAAATAGTCATTGTCAGCTGGTATGGTGATGGTGCTTGCATGTAATCCCAGCACTTGGGAGGCAGAAGCAGGCAGATCTCTGTGAGATTGAGGCTAGCCTGGTCTACATAGTGAGTTCCAGACCAGTCTGGGCTATATAGTGGAACCCTGTCTCAAAAAAGCCTAAATAATAATAATTATTATTATTATTATTTTTATTATTCTCAAAACAGATAAGTATATTATACTAGAATCCAAGAAATTAATTAGGCTAAATATATCAAGTAAATAATAATTTCTGCTTTTCAATCTCTTGAAAGTTACCATCTAATGGCGCAGGTCAGAAAGTTTGGTTCCACAATCTGCGGAAGAGGGGGCGTGGTAGAATGTAAGGGCTGTGATTGGGGTGAATGGTGAAACTACAGCAATATAGTCTGGACACTCATTTGTTCAACTTGATTGAACATACAAGCGCCCCCCCCTGCTGGATGGTGGGGCTGTGGGGGGTTGGGCACAACAGCCTGCAAATTGGTTTTACAGGAGGGATGATTGTACTCATAAATTATCACTTATTGCTAAAAAATGAAAAAAAAACTGAGAGAAAGATGCAGGACAGTTATGGCAGAATGCATGATCTGGGATGGGGTGGGGTGGGATGGGGGGGAAGGGAAAGGGAAATATGCGTGAACTGAATTGGAAAATGATGTATGAAATACACAAAGCATCAATAAAAATAATAAAAAAAAAAAAGTTTGGTTCCAGGACAGAAGATGGCCATGAATCTCCCATCCTTTGGACCTCTGTGCAGATATCTTCCCCTGACAACAGTGTGGTGTATCCCTACACTAAGCCTTGGGGAATAAGAACAATAAAATATGTCAATGTCTAGTCTTCAGGTCAGCAGGCCGTAATCCTGGTGTGTGTGTGTGTGTGTGTGTGTGTGTGTGTGTGTGTGTGTCATCACCTTAGACCAACTGACGGGGATTTCCACCAGTGATTTGCCACTCTGTAAGCTGAAGTACAACAGTCCTGTAACCCAAAATACTTCCTGACCTCCATGGCAGTTCTTAAAAATTAATGTATCTATTTCTGGTTTTGTGCGTACACTGTCTCTGAAACACTGAAAAGTACCTCTACTTCTGCATAAATAGTGTCCAGTGTGTCCCCCGCCTCCTTGTTTTTTGTTCCTCCTTGTGGCAGATGAGGAGGCCAGGCTAAGATGTACTCAGTCCAGGGCTCCCTCCGGCTAGAGCTCTTCTACCCAGTCCTCTTTCAAGGCTATTAACTAGATTAGAACAGAACATTTCCCTGGCGCTTTATCTGCAGCACAAATGGAGTAGGTCCATAAATAAAGGCTCAAAATTCACCATCTAAAGTGAAAATCTCAGCGTGTGCTACTGCCTAATGTTCGCTTACAGAAAAATAAAAAGTACAATTAGGAACACTGGAAGGAAATGGAATTCTCGGCCCCAAAACTCAACTGGTCAATTACTAGCCACAGTGATTGTAATCACTCATTGTTTTTTTCCCTGAGAACTAAAATTAAAACTGTTATTATTTCCCCCATTTAATGGTTTAAGCTCAACAAATGGTTGTAAATATTTTAGCATGCTAAAAGCTTTTTCTTAATAGGAATTCATTCAAAATATAGGATAGTAATTAAAGAAAACTGCTGCTGTTTATGGTCTGATAGTCTGACTATTAAAATCAGCTATGAATGAAAAAACGTATATCATAAATGGTGATTATGGTTGGGATGGGAATAATCTGTATTAAACTAAATATAGATAATTTATCTGTTTGCTCTAATAGCAATTTGTACCTAGGGTATTTGATATGATTCATAACACAGAGAGACCGGTGGCCCTAGAAGAAGAATGTCTTAGAATATTTTTAGTTTCTGCTTTCTCCTGTAAATATTTCAAGCATTATTTAGAGCATTTTTTTCTGCTGAAATTACTCTAAAAAAAAATAAAGATTCATGTTGAAAGACAGGCCACCATTGTTGAAAAATACATGTATGCAAAATTGATAAAGAATTTTTATAATATTTTATTTTTTAAGTTATGCAGTTTGTGACTTACTGTTCAGTGAAATGAAAGAATTTTGTATAGGACATAGCATTAGGTAGAGCCTTGAGTCAGAAAAAAAAAAAAAACTGTCAAATCCGACATGATTCAGCATTGATCTGCCTGCTAGGTGGCCTCAAATATTTTCTTTTTGATTTCATGTTCTATATCAGCTTCCAAAATCAATCTCAAGTGGCTTCACATAGAACACACAAATAAAACAGTAACAAAGACCATGAAAAGCAGACTAAGAGACAAGCATGGAGCTGTTGATCTTCACAGACTCTTCCAGTAAGACTGATTCTAAATCGTATGAACTTTCCGACTCAAACTTGTCTGAGCAAGGCAGGTTTATGGAGGAGAAAGATGTGAGGATAGAAGGGGAGGTTTTCAGGTCGCTCCATCCACTTGCTATCAATTTTCTCACCCATCAGTAAGGAATAGAGCTAGGGGGAGAAGAGAAAAAGAGAACATAGCATGCTGACTAGACTCCCTGCAACATGTACCATGTTTGGCTACGAGGTTCTGGAATTGTCAATGTACATCCACTCTTTAGCCCCAGAAAGCTCACATGTAGTCTGAGTAGGAAGTAGTTGCAAAGGTCCTGAACAAGGAAGGTAAATATCAGAGAAATGGACTTGTCTGCATGAAGCCCCATGCAGGGCCACTGCTCCTATGAGCTCTTTAGAGACAGCTAGAATCAGTTTTCTCCACAGTTAAATTCTTTAATCCCAACTGGCCAGCCTAGAACACATGTACACACAGCTAAATGGACTTAGTGCATTATATATCTGTGTGTATTTATAAATGTATGTATGTATATGTAACAATGATCAAAGAAGAGGACAAGAACTTGAGAGGAAGTGATGGTGGTGTGGGAGAGATCGGAGGGGGAGCTAGTAAAGACGGAAATCACAAAAACGCAATACTCATATATGACATTCTCAAGGGAGAATGAGATGGGCCAGCCGAGTAGCCTTTGTGAGATATTTTGGACAACACAACTCCTAGGCTCAAAACAGCTCATGTTGTGCCCTCGAGGAGTAAATTCAAAGTCTGAACAATGACATGTATGTGTCATGGTCCTGACTCAGAACTACATTTCTCTGCATGACCGTGGGCTTCTCTTTTTCATTTCATCATCAGAGATTCTTCAGTGCCTTCACACATGTGTCAAAATGCAGCTTTTTACCTGTCAGTACCTCTTTACCATTTTCATCTTTGTTCATTGGTTCCATCAATGCCTTGTTCTACATTAGTTGACAGCCTGATTATCTGGTGACTCATTCTTATGCTGTGATCACACTAAGAATGATCATATTTTTTCAAGGTTTTATAGGAAACCACATATAGCACCTAAGAAACAAAATGTTCAATCCATAAATATGTATTTCATAAATTAATAAATGAATTGATTGATGCAAATGGGCACCACCAGGAAAATTAAGAAACTATTGGGTCAGTCCTTTTTTACCAGTAGTATTGTTATAGTTATTATCAGTAGTAGTAGTAATAGCGTGCATGTATGTATGTCCATATGTGCGTTGTATGTATGCATGTATGTGAGGGTGTGTGCATGTCACAGTGATCATGTGGAGGTCAGAGAACAACTTGAAGAAGTCAGCTCTCTCTTTTCACTATGGAACCTGGGCATTGAACTCAGGTTGCTAGGATTATATTGTAAGAATTTTTACCTACTGAGCCACCTTGTCTGCCTTGGGTTCTGACTGACACATTAACTGTCATAGTGTCTTGAACTGTGATCTCAATAGCAGAGAAGGACAAAAGGGAGAGCACTGAAGAGAGTCCATAGGAGAGACTAAGGAATCCAGTGTGGAGGACAAAAAGAAGTCAGGAATTTGGAATTGCTTGTAAATTTGGGGTTGAAATCATTGGGGCAAAAGAGAGTGGTGAGTTGGTGTTTGTTTATTTGCATATTTTTACTTATTTTCTACAAGATTTTTCTTTTGCCCACACTAAACTTGTGCCATAAATTATGCAGCTTGGTGAAGATGTCAAATACATAGTTGATACATAAGCTAGAGCTCATGAGAGAAGTCTTGACGATGGATATAAACAATTAGTCATTTTCATAAGGATGTTTTTTCAGATATATTCATTTGAATGACTTTCCCTGGAAAGACAGCTGTCAGAGAAGAAAGGGAGTTTAAAAATCTGTCTCTGACATTTAGAGTCAGAACGAATAAGGAAGAACCATTAGAGCAAAGTGAAGAAAAATCTGGAAATGATGAGACTTAAGAAGAAATGCTAAGGATGTGACAGCCTTGGGGTTTGCTCTAAGTTCTAATCTCTAGACAAATATAATTTCTCACCATGTGCTAAATATAGATCCTTATATTTACGGACAAGTAGGCTGGTCACCACTCATTTTAGAAGCTTCTTTTGCAACAGATGGAGACTACTGTTGTACAGATTTGCACAGCAGGTCAAGTCTCTGTGAAGTACTCAACCTTAAGTGACACATCTACAATGGAACTTCTATACCTAAGGCCCATGGAACATAGTAGAATATAGGACAGAGGAAATACACCTCTCAACTCGCATCAACAAAGCTTTGCAACAGACAGCAATGAACACAAAGGGTCGCAAATGGCCAAAGCATAGAGAATAGGAGTCTGCAGAGTGTGGGATCTTTGGACAGGACTCCTACATTAAACTTCACCCACCCAGAACTCAGAGACCATTGTGAAAGGGGGCAGAAAGAGCCAGGGGAAGAGGTGCATGACTGTGGAAACAGACTTACAGGCTCCTGAGACCTGGCTCAAATGAACTTACAGCAATGGTGACAGCAGGCACAAGACCCATGAAAACTCAAGCAGACAAATCCCAGCATAGAACTGGGGAGAGGGAAGACAGGGCCCAATCTTAGCCGAAGAACAATTGGACAACTAATAACTGTTAAGTGAGGAAAAGCTGATCATCTTTAAGGGAGCGACTCTAGATGGGATGACTAGACTCCAGTAAATGAAGTTGCAGTGAGAGATGTCTAGGGACACCAAATTGACTCGATAGGCCTTAACCTGAGTGACAGAATGCATGAAATCCAGCAGGTCTGCTATGGGAGGGTGCAGGTGAAGAGGGGGGGTAAAGATGACCAAGATGCTGTATATGAACACAAAAAAATCAAAGATGAATTGTATGCACAGTTCTGACAATACTCCTCAAAGTCCAAATAAAATAACTCTTGAAGAGTGAATATTTGGTTCAACAACAGGAGCAGATTGTTAACAAGAACAGTTTCCATTGAACTATAGAACAGAGATCTGGGCAAGCCCATTGTAAACTGAACATTTGGCTTAGAAGAAAGTATGACACATCTATCTATCTATCTACCTATCTATCTATCATCTATCATCTATCTAGTAAATGTATTGGTTTTTATGATTTTCATTGCTAACAGTACAGAGGCATATAGTAGCTGAGGTGTAAAGAAAGCTCATTGGTCTTATTTCCTGAAAAACATCTGTCCTATTCAGAAAGTTCTTAGTTACACCTATCTCTACTTTCTCCACTAGTTGTTTCTGAGTCTTAGGTCTTAAGTTAAGGTCGATTTCCATGTACAGTGAGAAATAAGGACATAATTCCATTTTTCTACATGTACTTTCTAATTACCCCACCATCATATGTTGAAGAGGTTGTCTTTTCCTCAATGTGTATTTTCAGCCTTTGTCAAAACTTAGGTGGGTGTAGCTGTGTGGATTTCTAACTGGGTCCTCTTTTCTACTCCGTTGGTCCGTACGTCATTTTTTGTGCCAGTACCATGCTGCTTATATTACTGAGGCTCTGTATAACATGGAATCAGACATAGTAATAAACTCCAGCAGTATTGCCTTTTGTTTGTTTTGGGGTTTTGTTGGGGGGGTGGAGGGTGAAAAAGGGCTTCCCTCCCTTTAACCCTGGCTGGCCTGAAACTCATGATGTAAAACAGGCTGGCCTCCATCACACAGAAGTCCACCTGCGTCTGCTTCCTGAGTGCTGGGATTAATGGTGTTTGCCACCATGTCCAGCCCTCCATCATTTTTCCTTATTGTTCAGAATTTCCTTGGTTATCTGGGATATTTTGTGTTTCCATATGGATCTTTTTGTATTTCTGTGAAGAATGGGATTGCAATTCTGATAAGAGGCAGTGAGCCATGGTGACAGTATGAATTCTTGTAGTAAACAGAGGAGGTTCCTCTATATCTAATGTCCTTACTCTGGCTCCCCTTTCTGCTCCCATGTTGAGGGCTCACAACTCTCAATTGGCTTTCTTGCTAACAGCATTCTGAGATCACACAGGGCATTACCTAACAAGAGACAGGAAGAAGGTGAGAGACACGGGCTAGATGGGTTTTATAAGAGGCGTACTCTTGACAAATTCTATGAATCCATGAACCCAGAGCCCTAATAACCTCTTAAAAGACACAGCTCTTAACTAATAACTGCATCAAATTTCCACATGAGTTTCATCAAGGACAAACCATGTTCAAAGCACATCACCATCTTATAATTCATTTGTTCTTCTCTATTCATCTTTCTGTACTTGGGTCCACCCATTTATATATATTCATCCCTGCCCCTATTCATCCGTATAGCCAAGATGCTTAGGAGAGATATTCCAGAAGGAGGCTAGTGAGATACAACTTGGCCTACTCCACTATTAGGTAAGTATCATTTAAGGAACTGATATACATTCAAGTGATGATATCTGGGAAATACTAAACATGCTTGAAAGAGGCTAGGTCTTGAAATAATGATATAGGAGCTGATCCAAGCCATTGGAATAGGAAATCCCACCGAGGGAAAGCCTTCATGAAAAGAGAGGAAAGGGTCTCAATGGAGCCCGGGAATGAGGAGCAGAAACAGAGTAAGGACAGGAACCAAGATCCAACCCAGGGACCAGACGAAGGAACAAGAGTACATTGGAGTGTTTTCTCGAGAAAATTCAAATCGAGCTGCAGGAAACAAGAAGTAAAAGCATCCCTCCCTGTGACTTGCTGTGGAGAAGGAAGCATTCAAAGCATTCACACTATGACTTTCAGCAGCTCCACGTTCCAGATGTGCCCAGTGCGGTGGTTCTTATTCTACACCAAGGGGTAGGACTAGGGGGAAGGGCTGGGAATCTGAGGTTTCTGGCAGCATGCAGCCTCTCAGGAGAACTGATCTGCCTGCTTTCTCATAAATTATAAGCCATTCTTCTCTTGAAAAACTAAAGAAGATGAGATGAAAAGAGCCCAAAGTGTCACATCAGGAGCACTTTGTGGTTTTCCTCTCAGAAAAGATGTGAGGGTTGAAGAAGAACCAGAACTATGAAAAATGCACTAAGAAAAGAGAAAAATTCAAACCTTTTAATTTGCTATAAGTTAAAACTGCTCCTGAATAATTATTACCCTTTACAAAGTCCCTTTACAAAGTGGGTTGGAGAAGAAATTAATGGACTCTGTATTTAGGTACCAGTTCCTAGGATCTCTAGAACCCAGACAGTAATTCATCCTTTATAAGAAAGAGCTCACTGGTATTATAAATGAGGCTTAGAGAGAAACAGACAGTAACAGACCAGTGCTCTTCTGCCAATGGTCTATCTGATAAAAACCCTCTGCCGGAACCATTAGGACTCCTGGTCCAGACCACATCGTGATCTTATACCCCTGAACCTTCTTCCCTCTATGAGACACCCTAAGTCCACAACTTACTGGGGAATCCGGCACAGTTTGGCCTTACAAAACAAGCCCACCTAGTTCAAGGACATTCATCTGTCTTTCTTACTTCCTGATATTACTGTTTCTCTCCTCAGCCAAGCAACATCAGGGTGGTCACTGGTAATTTTGAGAATGGTTGAAGAATCAACAAAGAAAATAGAAGAAAAATGCTGATTAGTTTTTGAAATTTTATGAAACCATAATGTGACAAATCTTGGCTAACAACAGTCTATAACTCCAGTTCCAGAGAACTGAATACCCTCTTCCGACCTCCGCCAGCCTTGTGCAACATGGGCGCACTCATGTGCATGCAGGTAGTACATTCATACACACAAAACAAAAATAATAAATACAAATAATAAACATTATGAGAAGTCACATTTTTAACTTCTTTTAGCTAACATTATCATCATCTTATCTTTACATTGCAACTGCTTTTGGGTGTTTTATTTCTTTGAACTTTCTGTGTGAAGTATATTTATCCCATTCCATTGTTCTCTAAAACCTTGGCATGAAAGCTCCTCTCTTCCATAATCACATTCCTGCCATACAGAATAGAGTGGTGGTGGTGATGGTTAAGGTATACATATGTATGTGTGTGTGCATGTGTATGCATGTGTTTCAGTGTGTTATACATGTGTGTGCACATGTATGTGAATGCTTTTATATGTATGCTCATATTGAACTAGAAATCAATTGCATATATCTTCCTTAATCACTCACCAGCTTGTTTTTTGGAATCAAAGTCTCTTTCTGAACCTAAAGCTACCTGCCATTTTTCATGGGTACTGTGGGATCTGAACTCAGATTTTTGTCTACTGAGTCACCTACATAGCCCTAATTGTTTTGTTATTTTTAACTTCGTGTTCCTTAACTAATTATCTGGAAAAATATCATGAAAAAGACAAAAGATTCTCCTCTCCAAAAAGATGGATTTATAAAAGCCACAAACAATTGAAAATGTCCTAAGATGTGTGGGCCAGTAAGTAAATCACAAATGAGAAAATAATTTTAGTATGACATTTCATGTTCCAAATAGGATGCTATTGCAAAGGATGCTGGGAGTCATTTTGCCACATAGGCTCTTTCTAAAGTGACTTACATTACATGAATGAAAAGTTAACTCATTAGCAAAACCTAAATCAAGGCCAATGTAATTACCTTGGTTACAGCTTTGTCTAAACACCTAGATATTAGCATGATAAGCTTCCTAGTTTCACTGTGAACTGAAAATGTAGGATAAAGTAAAACTCCTTTCAGATGACAAAAGGTATTTATGACTTTTATTACTAGATAAAAAGATAAACTTTAATTAATTTTACCATGAAATGCCCTGACTCTCTTAATTGCTACTACATCCACCATCAAAGGAAAGTTATTCACTAGGATTATCCAGCATAAATAATTCTTAAAATGTTTTGTTCCACATATATAGTATTATTTGATTACCTTTTTTAGATACCCTTCTGGTCTTCAGTATGAGTTCATTAAATCCTGATAAAAAATTAACTGAGATGACTATGAACAAATATTTGTCAGGGTCTTCTAAAATCCTGACCATAGTTTTGGAATTTGAGAAATAAATGGTAAATAAGATTAAAAGTTCCCACTATTCTGGATTATATATTTTTTTCAATTTTAATGAGGTCTTCAGTAAAGCGATACAGAAGTTATTCAGGCAATGCTGTTTGATTTCTTAGAATTGAAGCTACTGGAAATTTCTTAGTAGAACAGGATTTCCTTGTTTTTCAGAAAGCCACATGCATCAAATACTTATCACCAACCCCAGGCTGCAATCAGCCTGATGGGCAGAGGACAATTATGAAACCTGTTTTATTCAATTTGTCCTCTTTCATAGAATTATTTATTTATTTTTCTCTAGTTGAAGAAGCTTCTCTAGTGAAGCTTCAGAATTTGCTCTAGGAAGTGAAACACACACTCTTTCTATGGCTTTTGTTTCATTTTGATTCTAATTCTCTTTTGTTTGTGTTGATTTTTATGAAAATGGCTTAAGTGAATCTTTTGGATAACTTGTATCTTGTCAGTGGAAGAAAGCATTCTTCCTCTGACTCTTTGGGCCTTTTCCTTTCATTTATACACTCTGCTGTCCATACTGAAAATTCTAGTAGGCTCTGAAATACTGTCCTTTGGCTTCAATGTGTTGGAGAAAGAGTGGAGTAGAAAGCGTTGCTGGTTCGTGATTTACCTCAGATCTCCAAAGGAAGTGGTTTTGTCTATCTCTGATAATGCTTTTTTTTTCTAAGAACACATTGAGCCCCAAGAAAGCCAGGCCTTGATACTATGTTAAATTAGAAGTAGTTTATGCTGAAAAATCTCATTTAAAAGAGAACTTTTTTATCATTTTAGAATAGTGGCCAACACTAGCTGCTCTAACTCAAGTCTAAACCTTTCACTGAATGTCAGCATAAGCTATTATTAATAGCCTTACACAACTAGGTGGAAAAACTTCAGAAATAGCAATTATGTGGTCCAATCTTTCTAAAGAATAGAACAATCTAATTAAGTGCTTTTTAGAAAAAAAGCAATGTTACACTTCCTCTACTGCAGCTATCAATAGACTTATATATATATTCCAGGTTAAGATAAGAAAGCACCTGGTACAGAGATCATTTTACTT
This sequence comes from Rhizomys pruinosus, assembly GCA_009823505.1. NCBI lineage: Eukaryota > Metazoa > Chordata > Mammalia > Rodentia > Spalacidae > Rhizomys > Rhizomys pruinosus. The sequence continues at coordinate 1,097,238 of VZQC01007033.1, read as the reverse complement.
TTCTTTAATGAATTACCTTGGGCTGCTGAGAACACAGAAGTATGGGCATCCAGTCTTGAGTTTTATCATCTGATTTAGCCAGGCCCATTTTCAATGTGAATGTTCCTCTGATTTTTAAATTTCATTTCCAAGTGGCAAGTGTTATTTGAGAGTAAGGGCAGTTTTACTAAATCATGACCTGCAGTTTTTAGGAAGTTCAGTCAAGTTCAAAACAACAGTAATTTATTGAAATGAGACCTGGCCTACAATCTAGATTTGATGCAAAGAAAACAAAGTTTTATTTCACAACCTGTGCTGGGTCTGGGGACCAAAGATGGTGCTTAATGGCTATGGACCTAGCTTTATCATAAAGTGTTTACCTACCATGCTTAGGGCCCTGAGATGGGTTTCTTATAAACAACAAAAAATAAATAACTTTTCCTAGAGCAGCTTCTAGAAAAAAAGAGGCCTAGAGATATGTGTTTAAAGAAGATAGAAAATTAAGTATCAGAAAGAAGAAAATGTTTTAACGTAGCTGAAGGATGCATGTAACAGAAAGGAAACTGGATACCACAGAACATAGATCCTCTCCCCAGAGAGCACGATGGTACAGAATTCAAGATAAAGTTAAAGATGCTTATGTTTCAGTTTGTATCTAACAAAAATTTCCATGACTAAAATGTACAGTATATTATTTTGTTGTTACAACGCGTGGAAAATTGCTAAAACCAAAAAGAGCCATATTTTTCAAAAACACACTTCTAAAGTACTCAAAGTCACAGCCAAAATCAAATATGAAATGTTTATCCACAAAATATTTTTAAATACTCTTCAATTTGTCATTTCCGTTCTCCTTCAACCCTCAGATAGACCTCGTGCAGGCTAGAATGACTGACTATACCAAAACAATTACTAAAATGAAAAGTTATTTCAAACTAAGCTAGTGGTTAGAAACTATGCATAAATATGTTGCATTCATTTGTTCAGTAGAGAGAGGGCTAAAATATTATCTTTAATAAGAAGACATAAAATTTACTCGGACCTATAACCCTAACCAAGATCTTACATAAGGTGCCACATCAACAGCAATTTAATTTTATTTTCCTAGCTTATAAACCTGTCAATGAGCATGCACAGTTTGTAGCTAATTTCTTACATACATAATGAAGATCAAATAGCAGGGCCTCGGTGAAAGACCAAGAATATACAAACTAAGCAAATGAGATGTCTTGGGCCAGACATTAAATGATATATTAACTATGAATAAAATGAGAAAGGAGGCCTGCCTATTTTAATTCCCCTATGCGCTGGCATTTGTACACAATTTCCGTGGTAAAAATGCTGTCCCCCTGGGGAAGACCACTTCCCTCCATCATCCCACCACATACCTACTGCCCACATTTAATCCCTGAGTGTAGTAAACCACCATTGGTTGAAGGGAACTCTGAGGAACTCTGAACTTTTCTTTCTTTTTTTAAACCTTCACTCACATTATCTCACTGAGACGTATCAGTTACTTTAATAAAGGTAGAAAATCTTATTTCAAGCAAACAGATTAAACATGGTACTGGGTCATAGTTACCCAGTGTTATCCCCCACACTGTAGTGAGAGCAAAAGACATATCAACTGAACTGAAAGAACAATTTAAAGAGGTACCTACAAAATTCAAAGGGAACAAAATTTTTATGTAATTACATATAATGAGTACTTTAAGAAAATATATTTTAGGGGCTGGAGAGATGGCTCAGCAGTCAAGAGCACTGACTGCTCTTGCAGAGGACCCAGGTTTGATTCCCAGTACCCACATGGCAGCTAAGAACCTCTTTAACTCCAGTTTCAGGGGAATCCGACACCCTCTTTTGACGACATGGGTGCACCAACCTACATGAAGACAGTACACTCATATACACAAAATAATAATAATAATAATAATAATAATAAATTTTAAAAAGAGAATATATTTTAATGTACTATTCAAAATATCACACTAAAGCCATTTGGCTTGTTATTAAAAATAACTAATGGTGGACCTCAGACACAAAAATTAAAAAGGAATGATTGATTTGATAGCAACTTCATAGCCTCCATTAACTTCAAGTGCAGATGAGAAAACAAGCTCCTACAGTTTCAGTAGTGGCCCACAGCTTTAAACTCCAGACTTGCAAGGCAGAAGCAGGCGGATCTCTGTGAGATAGATCCACACTGGTATACATAGTGAGTTCCATGCCAGCTGTAGCTACGGGGAGACCCTATCTCAAAAACACAAAAATAAAGCAAAACAAAACATAGAACAAAACAAAAATATAGGAAAGATGCACAATTTCGGGCATGTCACCCAAGATACAATAAGAAGACAGATGAAAAGAGCACCACAAAGAGCAAGGCTGACTCCCTGCAGATAGCAGACAAGGAGCATGCCAAGTGCATAGCTCTTTACATACTCAGGATTAACCTGCATCGGAACACCGGCAAAGCTTCACATGTAAAATTTTGTGACCACAGCAGGCCTCATGTAAAAACTAAGATATGGACTCACTTTCAGGAGTAGCCACTCACTTCATCTTGACTATTTTTGTTGAGAAGAACAATAAATGAGCAAATCAAGGAGTGACCCAAATAGGTAAACTTCTAGTCTTGTTTTCTTTTTTTAACATTTTGTTTATTATTTTTATTTTATATGTATAAGTGTATTTTCTGATTTATGTCTGTGCACCTGTGTTGTGCAATGACCACAGAAGTCAGAAAATCTCCTGGAATAGAGTTACAGATGGTTGTTAGCCACCATGTGAGTGCTGAGACTCGAACCCTGCAAGAGCAGCCAGTGCTCTTAGCCACTGAGCCATCTCTCCAGCTCCATATATTCTTTTTTAAGAATATTTTTTATTTATCATTTGACAATTCCATAAATGTTTCTTGGTCGTGTTCCCTCCCAGGTCTCCTCATGATTCACTCCAAACCCTCCTCAACAAATGTCCCTCCCACCTCTAGGTCCCTATCAGTAAATAACTCACTGAGTCCAGTAGTGCTCACACATGCTGTTGTGGGGCCATCCACTGAAGTGCAGGCGATCTTCCAGAGGCCACAGCCTGGAAGGAAAATGGCTCATGGCTCCTCTAATATTTAGTTCTATGCCTTTGAAAATCCCATCACTATATGCCACAGAATTGTGTTCTTCCTTAGGAGACAAATATGTCATCAAAATTCAAAGGAAGGGTATGACATTGAACAGATGTTTTCTAATCTGGATTACCATAACAACCCTGTGTACACACACACACACACACACACACACACACACACACGCACACACACACACACTGAATTGAAACACTTTGGATTTGATTTCATGCACTCAAGCTCTCTTTCAAACTATTTAAGAATTATCTGTCGAGAAGCATGTTAAGTTCTGGAGACTGGGCAGAAGAGACAAGGTCCTGAAAAAATAGATTAACCTAAGCCTGTAACATGAATCACTGTAGCCAAGAACACAGTGAGACCCTGATGCCCTGTGGCTAACAGCCACAATTAACATTTTTATGACAAACTCAAATTATCCAAGGTCTTTGAAAACATGATGACTTCATTGCCGATGCGAAGAGGGCAGGGTGATCAGAACCAGCTCAGATTTTGTTTGATTGTTGACTTATTTTAAAAGCCTCTGGTCTGATAATTTTGCTAAATACAGTTTTTAAAATGAACAACAACATAATAAAATTGCAAAAAGCATCCAGAATACAGGCCAATCTGTTTTTTATTTTACACAAAATTCATCAACATAAAATGACTCTGTCAAATTGTCCTAAAATTTTCCGAAAGGTTGGCCCTATTTTATTGCTTAGCAACAATAAAGAGCATGCGTTCATGGGGGTTGGAGAAAGGGCGCTGTGGTTGAGTGCCGACAGCTCTTGCAGATGCCCTGCCTTTGGTTCTTGGAAGCTTGTCAAGCAGCTCACAACCATTTTTAACTCCAGCTCCAGGGAGTCAACATCCTCTTATGGACTGTGTGGGCACCTGCCCGCAAAGGTCCACACACGCATACACATGTGTCCACATAATTAAAGAGTAATTTTAAAAAAGAGGACACAAACAACAGGATTATGGATCACTTGTCCTGTTCTACACTGTGGCCTGAGATTTTAATAAAGACAGGGATGTGTAGCAGAATTGTACTTTATGGAGGTAAACTCGGAACTAGTTTGGATCTGAATCAAGAGAAGATTGATTTGTGGATCAATGAAAGTCTAAAATCAAGAGAGTAAGAAAGCTTAATTTTAATTGCTCACAATAAAGTAAAAAAGTTGCAGGCAGATCTAAAGCACTTAACAAAAATGTCCCGAATTAGTGAAGAAATGCATGAGCTGGCAGCAACAACCTCTGTTGGAAGGAACATGGAGATGTATACGGTTAAAAAGGATTCCAAAGCCTGACACTCATCCAGACAAGGTGAGCAGGGTGAAGCATGACAGCCAAAATAATGTAGAAACTGAATGACTCAGAAAAGAAAAAGAAAAAAAAAAAAAAAGCCCAGTGTGGTGGGCACTTAGGAGGCAGAGGCAGAGGCAGGTGGATTTCTGGGAGACCTTATCTCAAAAAGACCAAAAATAAATAAGTAAACAAACAAATAAATAAATAAATAAAATAGGAAGAATATATATTCCCTGCATCCAGAAAACCACCGTGACTTCATTAACTCCTGTATATAAAAAAGCAAAAAACGTATAAGCCTTTGTTGACAGCAAGCTCAAGCATGATATGGCTGCCCAGTATCAAGTTTCATGTTTCTTCCATAAAATTGCACTGCCTGGAACAAAACCAGCAGAAAGCGACAGCCCAGAACGATCAGCTCATGTTGCACTACGTTACAAGAGTAAAAGATCTGAGAACAGGCAGGGAACCATTAGAGTATCAAGAGCAGTAAGCCTGGCTTAGGTCAGTTCCCTCCATATAAGGAGATCATTGCGCTTATGTCCTACTGTGAGTCAAGGATGACTTTGGCAATGGAAATGCCTGATCGCCTTTGTAATGAAACAAACCATAATAAGGAGTGATGGTGACACTTCTTACATAAGGAGGGGATGATGTGGTATGTACCGAGATCATTTCTCATGATGGACACACTTCCAAGACTGTCAGTGTGAGGCTGACAGTTGAGTCACTCTGCACAAATTGCTCTCATCTCTGACACTAAGGACAAAGAGTCATCTTACCTAAGGTCTCTGTCCCTCCCCAGGACCACTCAATCAGATAAGAAATCCTATCAAGGGGACAAAGGGTCAGGTAGCCTGGGGGACAAGCCTGGGCTTCTTTTGAAGCTACACATACAAGTCCAGTTCTCCCTCTGCCTGTGACTGACACCTCACACCTTATTCTTGAAGGAAACTCCATAGAAAGTCTCCATCTCAGGATCTTCTACCCAGGAACCTTCCCTTGGAGACCTACTCAGTGCCAGAAGCTTGCTGATCATATTTCTCCATGCAGTAATGTCAATGGGCAGGTGCTTTTGTTTCAACGCAGGTATTATTAGACCCATCAGACAAAAGAAAAAACAAGATTCAACTACAATGTTGACATCAGAGTCAGGATTCAAAAGTCAGATGACTCTATCCAGTTCACTGACTTTCCATGCTCTCATAGCATAACAACTCCAGGATTTCATTGGTGGATTAAGAATTTCTGAAATTTGTTTAATGCAAAAATCAATTATGGTTCCCACAGAAATTTGGGATTAAAAATTAACTTTGATAACTTGAAAAAAGAGGAAAAATCATTAGAAGCCATAGAGTTGTGAATCCTCATGACATAGTATCTTTAGTCCTTCCTTGTGATTGAATTGATTGCCTATAAAATGCAGCTAACACTGATCAGATTTCTCTGCATGATCTCAGCAGCCAGAAAGTGTGAATTATGAAGCTCTATGATGTGATATGTTATCCAATTCAGAGCCTATTACTTAGAAGGCAGGAGGTTGCCATGGAAATCAGATGGGTCTCAGCTCCCTCTGAATGGGATTCCTCTCAGGGGCAAGGCCTCCTTGCCACGCTGACTGAATTGTGTGTCTTGATTTTCTAATGATAGATAGTACTGCTTCCTACCCCTCATTATTGTTAGAGGGATTGAGCGACATATTTTTTAACCTTTCATTAAAGGACTTCGGTGCATGTCATGCTTAATGACTGACTTAAATTTAAATTTAAAAATCTATGCTTCATAACATTCATAGCAACGTCTACTGTAAATAAAAATTTAAATGTTAAAAGGTACTGTGGTGATTCCTGGTGATGATCCCAAATGCTAAACACAGTCCGAAAGCCATAGAAGACAAAAGTACCTCCACTGGCTTGAAACAAAGAGCCTAAATCAGAATATTCTACAAGCAAGAACTGCAGGAGAAGAGCTCCTGATCCAACAAATTACATTTCCTCCTGCTGAAACTTAGATCCTGTTGTGTACAAGGTACTGTTACATCTCTTTCTTGAAATAAAAGAAAAGAATTGAAACAAAAATTTCCTCCTAGAAATGACTGTAGATAACTGCAAGTATTTTTATCTGATTATTCAGGAGCTAATATTTGATTTAATGACAAATGAAGTGAAAACAGTCTAAAAATTAATGTCCTTGATATGTTTTCCTTTTTTCTAAATTTCTTCTCTAGAGACAAAATTTGCTTAGTCACAGATGTCAAAGATGGCCTCTTCAGAGAAGTTGAAGTCTGAAGTAGACCGTAACTAAAGGAAGTGTAAACCCACTGTCACAGGGAACTAAAACCTATAAGGATAAAATTCAAGTTAGTTTTTAAAACATGGAAGCCAGATGCAGTGGAAGACAGGACCATCTGTAAGATCTTTATGGTATAAAAGGATGTACTCATAGTTGAACCATTATCGTGGAAACATTTTGACGAATTCCAGATGGGCTTTGCACTGTGTCTGGGAAGAGAGGATTCCACATGGAATGAGATCTTGTATGAGTCTTCATGCCTAGAGATGGGGAGGGAACAGACATCTCAGACTTCTGCATCACATCTGATCAGCCATAAGGCTGGCTTTCTGAGAAGGACCTTCACTGCCTTAGTGACTGATGTGACTTGATGTATATATGCGCACCTGGGCAGGCAAGCTTAGCTGTCTACAGCAATGTTCATGGAGGCAAAGCTGAGCCATCACATGGTTCTCCATCAGATGGAGACATGCCCCATTGGGTGTTTTTTTCGTCCTCTCTGTTCTCTTTTGGGGGAGGGAGCTGTATTTTCCCTTTACTTTTCTATTTGTTGTCTCTTTGAAAATTAAGAAAAGGAAAGAGGTGAATGTTTGTGAAAGAACATGTATAAAAATTTCCTTTGGTTTTTAGTGGCTGCTTTAAGTACTTCCATCAGAGAAAGAGGCAAAAGTCTTTGAGGCATCCTGTATTAGATTAAACAGAACTGGGAGATAACCTGTCAAAACTAGCTTTTCCTTTTCTTTCTATAAAAGAATGTTTTGGTGCTAATATTTTGTCCATTTTTTTGTGGCTACAACAGAACAGTATAGGCTGGGAAAATTATGAAGAAAAATGAAATTTCTTATTTTAGCTGTGGACTCACATCTCGATTTCCACGTTGCATCATTTCATGACAGAGAGGAGAAAGCCAAGGAGGTGGAAAACCAAGGAAAAATGTAACTCTTTGGTGACTGGTGTGATTCCCATCAAGATGACAGAGCTCTCCTGAGCTCAGCATCTTCCTTTAAGATATGGGTTGTCTGATCTGTCAGGGATTAAGCTTCCAACACAGGGTTGAAGAGGAATACACTCAAATAGTACCTAATGCAGAAAAGGAGAAAGTCAAATTCTGAAAAATCCTTTCTACATGTCCTTATAAGGACATGCTTCTTAAGCATTCTTCATCCTCAAAGTAGAATGGGTGAAATTCCTAATGAAAGAATCTCTAGGCTCTGACTTGTTTACTCTTTTGTCTTTGACTATGGTTATTACAAATTAAACAAAAAAAAAAAAAAAAAAAAGAACAGCAACACTACTTAACCAGTTTAGATTTCAGCTCTGCCATCCTGGCTTGGGGAAAATTATCCAAAATCAACTTCTGATTTTCAGGCTGGTGGCAAGATGGCTCAGGAAGTAAAGGTGTTTGCCACCAAAGCTGATGACCCTGGTGGGGCTGTGGGGGACATGGTGGAAGGTGAGGAACAAGTCTTGCAAGTTTTCCATTGACCCCCACGTGCCTATTATTCATAGTGCATGCACCCAAACACCACACACACACACACACACACGCACACACACACACACACACCATATAATAATTTTTTTAACTTTTTATTTCAATTTCATTTATATTTTGTCACTTTATTTCTTCTTGTGAGCCAAATATCTATAATTTCTGAAAATCATCCTAAAATTAAAGAGTATGATGTCACAAGCAATTTGATTATATTTTAAAACAAAAAAATATTGTTTTTAAATTTTGGATCACTTCCTGTGGCTTTGTTAAATAGTATAAACCGTTATGGTTTTACAACTACTTACGTATACATCAGTTCCATGACAAAATATACCACCATTTCGGTTTTTCCATCATGTCAACTAGACAATATGAGGTGGGATGAAACGGATGGCCCTTGAATTTGAGCAGAGCTTCCTTATGTCAGTACAGCAGATTATGTGCTTTGTAGAAAGATGAGCGTATTTCCATCACAGACAATGCTTGACTCCCCAGTTTTACTTATTTGTTTCATGAACTCATCACTTGTGTCTAGTGCAAGGATCTCTCAAAAATCCTGGTAAGCACATGATTGGCTTCTGGAGACCACAAGAAAATAGCCCCTGTGTTGGCTTTTATGGCATTCATTAAGAAGATGCTCGGTGTGTTCAGGAATGTCTCGTGGTGGAGCAAATCTGGCACACCGGGTAGAAAATTTGCTTCAAGATCACATGTTGGACAAACCGTATAAAAAAAAAGTCAAGAAATTTGAACTGCTTTGCAACAACCCTGTCTTGATCTGACACTTTCTAGGAGTCTTAGGGTTGGTTCTGATCACTAGCTCTTAAGAGAAACATGTTTAGTGCTTTAGAGGTTTATTTGCATGTGTAGAATTGCCTGGACACAACAGTGATGGTCTGAGAATTTAACTGTGAATATACTCGTTTTTATGGTTTGATAACAAAGTTGCTTTTTTGCTTTTTGTTCATGTATTTTTTGAGACCGTGTCTCCCTTTAGACCCACCTGACTTTAAGGTTACTATGTAGACCAGGTTTGCCTCAATCTTACAGAGATCTGCCTACCTCTGCCTCCCCAGTGCTAAAGTTAAAAGGTATGCACCAATAGGTCTGGCCTGAAAAATTTGTGAGTCATTGGTCTTTTCTGTTTGCAAGAACACTTCTCAGGGCAAACATTAGTCATCTAGGGTCCATACATTAATTGTTAGCATAGTTCAAGGTTACCATTTAGCTACTGAAGAAAATGCAGAAATACTGAGATGTTAACAAGAATTCCAGTGACGGCCTGAGCAGCTTTTGGTAGCAATTCATACCTTCCCTGCAGATTGCCCTCTGGAACTGAAATAAGCCACGGCTTATTTCAAAGCAGAGGAGAATGTGTGAATTTACAGAAGTCGCCATGGATTCTTCTACCATTTTGAATTTAAATGACCAATTCACAACCATTACCTTCCCCCAGCAGAGACTGTGGTGTGATACAAAGAAAAACAATGCTCTTATTGAGAAAGACTGAGAAAGAGATGAAAAACATGTTTGGCAGAATGCATGAGCTCTGGCGGGGTGGGGGAATGGGTGGGAACACGGGTTTAGATTTGTTAAAATAATAAAAATAAATTTATGTAAAAAAAAAGAATGAACAAAAAAAAAGAAGGGGGAAAAAAAGAAAAGAAAAACAATGCTGGAGTGTGCTGGGTTCTGCAAGCCTATTCTGCCTGGATTATTCCTGTTGAAGCTTAGGTAGAAGTTACGTCCCTGCACCAAGACAGATTTGGAGCAGAATGATTGTGGCAGCCTACCATCCAGATACAGGGTGAGGTGTTTGCTTGCTATGATTTGATTGTTTTTTTTTTTTTTCCAGAATTAAAATTTAACTTTATTTAGACTAAAATAAGACATTCAGTAAGATGAGGTGTGGAAGGGATTTATCCTCAGGGTATGTACAGAAAGCTGTGGTGATGATGGTATTAAGGACCTGGATGATGGATTCATTCTCCCTGGTCTCAAGTTTCACTTTGGTAAAGTGGAGCAAGGGCAGCAGGCCCACCTCACACAGATCTTTGTTGAAGGTGTTGTGTGTTCTCTGCCAAACATGTGATGAGCAGATAGTTGGTCATTCTGATTGGACCTCATTTTGGTGACCATGGAAATGGAAGATCCCAGTGTGGAGCACAAGGGCAGGACTAATGGTTGTTTGGGCTTGCCAAGGAACCTTCAAAAACTTCCTTAAGGAAAACATGACATCTTTCAGCTGTCTCCAAGATGGCGGCCGTGTCAGTTTGGGGCATCTCGCCCAGCTATCTTCCTCTCAGGTAAGTAGCAGAGAGGCCTTCCCCGGTCACCCCCAGCCCCCACGCTCGCGGCTAAGCCGCTCCACCTCCAGGAGGTGGCGCTGTCTGGGGCAGCCGTGGAACCCTGGGACATGAGGCCTAGCTGGCTGACACAGACCACCAGGCGACTTTGAATGATGTCCTACTTCCACTGCCAGTCTAGCTGCCTCCCTCCTGATCTGTGAAGGTGGAACAAACTACATGGCAGGATCCCCCCACCACCCCACCATGATGGACTGATATGTCCTACCACAGTGAGCTAGCATAAATCCTTCCCCCAACTGGCTTCTGCATTTGTTGATCACGGCATTGTTACCACCCTCTTCTAAAACTGACCCAAATGTCATGGGGGCATAGGACATCTCTGGGAATTTCCTTATTAACACTGAATTGTGGTTCTTCACTCACATGGCTCAAAATAGAGAACAGACTCATGCGTATTTAATTGCTTGAATGTTATGTGATTTTTGTCCTGGGGAAGCATGAACTCCTTTCTGTTCATTCCTGATAAGGCACTGATGACAGAACAAGAACTGAATCCATCCAAGTCTAGCCTGGTGGACCAATGAGCTTGTTGGAGTATGGTGACTCAAAAGCAGCCACATCACTGAAAAGCACACTTGGATGTGGGGTGACTCAGGAGAGCTGTGCCTTGGCCAGAGCTCTGTGCACAACTTACAGACAGATCCACAGAAGAGTCATCTCATGCAACTGTTGGTGCTTTTGATACCTAGAGGAGGGGCCCTAGGAATCTTCTAAGTTTCTGGGCTTCCTGAGCCCACAGAATTTGCTGAGGTTCCTCAAGCCATGAAAGTTCAGTCAGGATGTTGAGTCTTATGAATCTCCCACCTCCTCTTGGAGGACGCGTGGTAACATCTTCCATGAGGCAGTGAAAGATGTCAGATTCTGAATGAATGAAACAGAACTCGTTTTCTAAAGAAAGCCTCTCAGTTTTGTATATTGTTTATCCAGACAAAAAGATGTCATGTACCAAGGCCACGGGCTCAGCTGACTTCATGAAGATGAAGTTCAAAGTCAAGGAATAAGGGAGGGGATTTCTTTTTATTATTTTTTATTTATTATTTTATGTGTATAAGTGTGCTGCCTGCATGTAGGTTGGTGCACCCGTGTCATGCAATGCCTCGGAGGTCAGAAGAGGGCATCAGATTCCCCTGGAACTGGAGTTAATGACGGTTCTTAGCTGCCATGTGGGTGCTGGGAATCAAACCGGGGTCCTCTGCAAGAGCAGCCGGTGCTCTTAACTGCTGAGCCATCTCTGCAGTCCTGGGACGGGATTTTTAAGATTTTTACAAAATACCAGACATAATTTACACAGAAACAACATATAGGTAATGAATGCTAATCTACAGACTTTACTTTGCTTTTAACTTTTATAAAGGAAATGAAGAGTGGAATTGAATCTCCTAAAAGTACCTTGTTATCTCTGTTGCCTCCATGAGTATATAATGAGGTTATCACTTACTCCCAGTACAGAACTTGCAGAGAGCACTTTCATAGCCGTGGTGAGTTGGGATAAAAACTGTGTGTGTGTGTGTGTGTGTGTATGTGAGTGTGTGTATGTGTATGTGTGTATGTGCGTATGTGTGTGTATGTGTGTGTATGTGTGTGTGTGTATGTGTGTAATCAATGCAGGTTTATTCATTGGTTCAAAAACATGTATAGACCACAGACATACAAAATATTACCAGATTTTGAGACTGATTTTTTTTAATAAGATGCAGCTGTAATTTTGGATAAATTTTAACATAGAAAACTAGATGTTTTCTAATTATAAAAATCCATGCAGAAGCTGTATTGAACTCCTGAGGATACATAAAGATTTAGAATAGCTTTCATAAAAGGGAATCCACTGAGCTCTTGCTATAAACTTATGAATATTTCTGAGGTCACATGAAAGTATCACTGTTTGGACAACAAAAATGAAAGTGCTATTAATTGTATTATCTTTAATGTGGGGAAAATCTGCTACAAAATTGCTAAAAAATGAAATTTTGCATATTACAGAATTATAATTCAGTCTTTTCTGATTCAAGTAATAATAACAATTACTTTCTAAAAGCAAAGTGTAAATTAGGTGGCTTTGCTGAGCAATTAGAAGAGGGTGATCCTGGGAGAGAAGGCTTTCACACACTCCAGGAGCCACGGCTAATGTTCTGTATCCCTGAGCAATTGACAGAAGGCAAGTTTGTCTCCAATTCTGCATTTATAACCTCAGAAATAAAAGATTCTTCTGAAATTACTTAAAGACCTCTGGTAGAAAGGTGGAGAATTTCACCGACATCTTTATGGTGCAATATATCAAAGGAATAAAGACCACAGAGAAAAAAAAAAGGCATTGCTTGAGAACAAATGGCTTCAAATGCAACAGCAAATTAAAGATAAATTAAAACTAAATGTAATCTCCTTATGTCAGACCCTCCTAAAGAAGAATTTTCCTGGGTGTTTGAAATGCACATTTACTGAGGGTGCATAGTATAAGGTTACAGTTATTTATGCATTTTTGTATTTATAAATCATTGGTCTGAAATGCTGCAATTTAAACACAAAGGATTAAGTTATAAAACATGAAAATGTGGCAAGGGTGAGCTAATTGTGTTCAAAGCATCTGAGCTTATGTTGTAGGACTGACTCTGCTTTTCATTTTGAAGATGGTGAAACAGGTCCTGGAGTGGATCCCTAATGTGAGTTTCAAAATTTTTTTGTCTATAGTTTATTCTTTGAAGGAAATGTTGCAGTTTAAGTTGAATTTCACTAAAAAGTTTCTTGCAACATTCCTATTTGCGACTGTATTATGCTCTCAAACAAAATGAACATTGTTTTTTAAGTGTTTGAAATTTCTTAAAGATAGTGGTCTCAAAATGTAATCCCAGATAACTTATTGTCTCTTGCATAAAGAGGGGTGGTCTGTGTCCTCTCTCTCTGAATCTGAGGGCTAAGAGAGGCTCACCAATAGTGTCTCACAGAAGGGACACTGCTGGATTCAGATGCTAAAATGTTATCTGCTTCTACCCAACCCTTGAAAGGAAGTACATACAGTTAGCCCCAGCAGATACCAGAAAAGGAAAGGAAAACAGCTCTCAGCCACAGCTGAGCTCCAACCCAACATGCAACACAAACGTGTTGGCCATATTAATGTACCATCTTGGAAAGACCCACATGATTCACTCAGCTGGTATCTTATAGTGGTAATAAGCCTGTCCCATCATGCTCTGCCCAGATTTCAAGATAAGTACAGAGAAAAGTATCCTTCTTGTTTCAGGTCATTAAGAGTGAGGTGGTTTGATAAACAATTGTACTTAGCTAGAAAGAAGTTTGAACCTGGGACAGAGCATCAAATTCCAGAATATATAAACTACTCAAAAAACAAAAAAGAAAAAAACAAATGACTCACTCAAAAGATGGAGTAAAGAGCTGAACACTTCACAAGTGAGGAAATAAACATGGCTGAGAAGCATCTTAAAAAGTGTTCAACACTGCTAAAAAATTAAGGAAATGGAAATTAAAACTACTTTAAGATATCATCTCACTCCAGTGAGACTAGGATCTCATATGATACCAAATGCTAGAGAGGTTGTAGGGAAAGGGGAACACTCATCCACTGCTGGTGGGAATATAAACTCCTAAAACCACTGTGGAAAGCAGTGTGGAGAACCCTAAAAAGACTCAAAATGAACTTACTACCTGTCCCAGTCATACCACTCCTGGTATATACCCACAAGACTCATCCTACTGCAGAGACACATGTTTATTGCAGCTCTCTTCACAATAGCCAGGAGCTGGAACCAACCCAAGTACCCCTCAACTGACGAATGGATAGAGAAAATGTGGTACATCTACACAATGGAGTTCTATGCAGCGGTAAAGAAAGATGATATCATGAAATTTGCAGGTAAATGGATGGAACTAGAAGACACCATGTTAATGAAGTAACACAGTCCCAGAAAAGCAAACAATGAATGGTATCCCTCATCTGTGGATGCTAGTGCCAAGTATCTAGTTGTAAGGCAAACTGAGCAATGTTAATGTTATATTCCTCATGATCTGCAAACGATTGTGCTCTTATATTGTGAATCCTTTAACAGGTTCTAGAATTAACCTACCATTTATTTTCAGACTTTGGAATTTTGGTATATGGGTGGAGGATAGGTATGCATATTTTAGAGTAATATAAAATGGAAAGAATGAGAAAAAAAGAATTTTGAACCTGGGAAATATATACTACTGTAACAAGTAACTTAAGTGTGAGACTACAGCTTTGGGGTGATGTCAGTTAGGAGCTACACTGGCTTGGAGAATGTCATTGTGGGTATTTATAAAAACACAAGAGGCCTTCAGGATTATGTTCGCAGAGATGTCATGTCTTGTGGCAGCTGTTTGTTCTGTCACACAGTTGTTACTGATGCTTGAGAAAAGGAGATCTAGTGCAGAGAGAGTAGAAAGCTTATTTGGGGTTGGAGAGATGGCTGAGCAGTTAAGAGTGCTTCTAGCTGGGCGTGGTGGTGCATGCCTTTAATCCCAGCACTAGGGAGGTAGAGACAGGGGGATCTCTGTGAGTTCAAGGCCAGCCTGATCTACAGAGTGAGCTCCAGGACAGCTGGGACTAAAAGGAGTCCCTGTCTCAAAAATAGCAAAAAAAAAAAAAAAAAAAAAAAAAAAAAGACTGCTTCTGTTTCTTGTAGAGAACTCAAGTTCAGTTTCCATATTGGACAGCTCACAACCAACCACCTGTGAAGTGAATCCAGGACACCTTCTACTGGCCTCTGTGTGTACCTGCACTCACATGCACACACCTACACACAAATACATACATATACATAATTAAGAAAATGAATCTTGGGGCTGGAGAGATGGCTCAGCGGTTAAGAGCACCAACTGCTCTTGTAGAGGACCCGGGTTCAATTCCCAGCACCCACATGGCGGCTAAGAACCATCTTGAACTCCAGTTCCAGGGGAATCCGACACCCTCTTCTGACCTCTGCAGCATTGCATAACACAGGTACACCAACCTACATGCAGACAGTACATTCATAAACATAAAAAATAATAAATTTAAAAAATTTTAAAAAGAAAATGAATCTTAAAAGTCTTAACATGTTTTACACAGCCCGAAATCATAAAAAAGAAATATGCTCTCATAGCTTGCATTGTCATAATAAAATATCCCAACTCAATGAATCAAATGGCGTTTCTCACATTTCTAGGGTCTGGAAGCTCAAGACTTGGGTATCTGAATGGTCTATTTTTGATGAGAGATAATCACATTTGTAGTAGAAAAAGGGAAACTTTTGGCGTTCTCACTTCTTAGAAGGAAAGCAGTCCTGTTTGATGAGGGCCCCCTCAGTATAGCGTGACATCTTTTATAATCTTTTTTAATTTTTTTTTGTTTTTGTTTTTGAGACAGGGTCTCCCTATAGTCCCAGCTGGCCTGGAACTCACACAGTAGACTAGGCTGGCCTTGAACTCACAGAGATCCGCCTGACTCTGCCTCCTGAGTGCTGGGATTAAAAGCATAACGAAGGTTCTTAGCCGTCATGTGGGTGCTGGGAATTGAACCTGGGTCCTCTGCAAGAGCAGTCAGAGCTCTTAACCACTGAGCCATCTCTCCAGCCCAGACATCTTTTAAAATATTTAAAATACTCTTTGTGTGTGTGTGTGTGTGTGTGTGTGTGTGTGTGTGTGTGTGTAGCATTAGCTTGTTAGTGTGATGTGCACATGTGTACAGGAGTGCAGGTATAGATGTGCATGTGGTAGCCAGAGAACACCATCAGGTCTCTAATTTCCTTCCACGTGGTAGCCAGAGGACACCATCAGGTCTCTGATTTCCTTCCACTTTAATTTCTGAGGCAAGGTCTCTCTCTGAATCAGAAAGTTACCAATCTGGCTACAATGGCTAGCCAATGACCACAGTGCTGGAATTATAAAAGTATATGACCATGTCCTACTCTTTTCTTTTTTTTAATTTTTTTTTAATTTCTGTATGAATGTACTGTCTGCATGCAGGTTTGTGCACCCATGTCATGCAATGCCATGGAGGTCAGAAGAGGGTGTTGGATTCTCCTGGAACTGGAGTTCTCCTGGAATTGGAGTTTTGGACGGTTCTCGGCCACCATGTGGGTGCTGGGGATCGAACCCGGGTCCTCTGCAAGAGCAGTCGGTGCTCTTAACCGCTAGGCCATCTCTCCAGCCCTGTCCTACTCTTTTCATGGGTGCTGGAGAGCTGAACTCAGGCCCCCATGATTGCATGGTAGACACTTCGCCCTCTCAACCACATTTCCAACATCTCTTTTATAATCTCAAAGGCCATTTCTCCAAGCACATTGAGGTTTACTAATTCAATATGTGGATTTGTAAAAAAAAAAAATTGAGTTCATAGTTGCAATAACAGACTCAAAGATCTCTAGCTTTTTAAATAGGTTTGGCAAAATTTAAAGATGCTCTGGAATTGTGTTACTTCCCTGTGATCATATACAAAATTTAATGAGAATAATAAAGAGTAAACTCTTACAGATGGCAAGGTAAATAGAGGCATGTGGTGCCAGGCCTGATGACCTGAGTTCTATCCCAGGGGCTCAAGTGATATGAGAGAACTCACCTCTGCCTTGGGATGCATGCACACCTCCCCCACGACACACATACACACAGAGAGAATAAACATGAGTTTTAAAAAGTAGATTCTTAAATATAAAGGACATAATTTTCCCATTCTCGTGATCTCCAAATTTCAGAAAATTTTTCAACATAAGAAAGTCTCTGGTTAAATCTATTCTAGGGCAGGATAAAAAGATCATTTGTCAAGACCTCAGAAAGATTTAAGTATGGCACAGGACAGTAAGAACACTTGACAACCGAGTCTCCACACAGTTGTAGTGGCTTTCCAGCGTACTCAAAATGTGAACCCCTGCATGCATACATACATTCTTACTTTGTATTTATTTTTTTCATTATTGTTCCAAAGCACCACTATCCCCAGCGTCCAATTATATAACAATAAATAAACAGAATGCTTTGGATACAGAGAAAATTATTTTCTCTTAAATGTATGCATTTTCTTCTATTTTACTATTTTTTACTGTTCTCACTTATTCTATCTCTAATAACGTAGCATTGTTAGCATGGAAAAATGAGCAAAAATATAGTAAGACAGGAGTACATTAAGACCTTAAGATCAGATCTAGACATCACTAGAATCACTTCTGTGCATGAACGCTTGCACAAGCAGAGCTATGCGGGTAGGCATGAGTTTATGCACATGAGATGGGGAGGACCGGTCCTGGCTGGTGTTAAAGCTGAAGCCAGAGATCATGGCAGTAGGCACGGGTGCAAAGGTGACTGGAACATTGCTGGGGCAAACAAAGCATTTCAAACCCCCCAGTGCAAACTGACCCCTCGTGGCCATCCAGCAGGCGATACTCGCTTCCCTACCGGCGCCATACCAGGGCAGCCACTGACCTGAACAGGAAACTCTGTAGACTTGCATCTCCTTCCTGGCGTCTCTCCAGGTTCGACAGATCTTTACTGACCAGTGCCATTATGCACCTCATTTACATACACACATCCAGCCAATCAGGGCCCAGCTGGCTCTCTATTACTCCTGCTCAAGGCGGATGTGCAGTCCTCAGCCATCTCCCAGCTCTGGCCAGGGCCTTGGCTCCCAAACGCTTTTCCGAGAAGGAAGATAGGAGCTCACTGGAGACAGACATCTTGGAGTCACCACAGCCAGGAGAACCCGCAGGGTTCCCGCTCTTCCTTCTCTGGCAGAAACTGCTCCTGGTCCCCAGACCCCAACCCAGAAACCTGCTTCTGCCCCAAGGGGCCGCTCCTCCTACTTGGAAGTCTACTACTTCTCCCTTGACCTTGGAGACCTGCCCCTTCAGCAGCCCCTTCCCTTGGCAGATCCCCAGACCTGCTCTAGAAGAGACTGCCCTGGGCTGGATCAGTAACCCTTGCAGCCTCTCAACTAGACACCCCAAATCACGCGAGAACCTAGAGCCGAGACACCGCCAGCCTCTCTCAGTTGGTTAACATCCTGTTTCTTCTTTCGTGGTCACATTTCCATTCTCCCATTTAAATTGTTCTCAGGTGGATAAAATTTCTTCTTGTTTTCTCTTCATTGTTGGCCCTCTCCACTCTTGGAGGGAGGGCAAGGCAAGAAATTAGTTGGAGAATCAACTGTCTTACATGCACATGTGTGCGTTAGACATGTGGAGGATGGAGCTTGATGTCTCATGTCTTCCTCAAACCCTTCTCCAGCTAAATTGTGGAAACAGGTCCCTTACAGAACCCAGAGCATTGACTCAGCTACACTAGCTAAGGATGAAGCCCGAGGAAGCCACCCATCTGCTGGGGCTAGGGGCTCCCATTCCTGAGTCCAGTGTTTTATGTATGTGCTAGGGATCAATCCTGCCCGTGGGCCTCCCGAGCAGTAGGTGAAGTATCAAGTCTTTCTGATTTTCTACTTCTGGCTTGTGAATCATGCCTAGTCAGGCCAGCCACGTTAGCCCCAGAGTCTTGCATGTATGCGACTCACTCCAAGTTGTGCTTGCGTGTTTTTGTGCTGGAGGTCTGGCTTAGGGACTTTCAGCTCCTTTGCCTCTTAGAAGCAGCACGGTACTTGGCTCCATACTTCACTCATGGCCAGGCTGGAAGAGAGAGGTCAGAAGAGAAAAGAGGCCCGTAATCCCCTTGAAGAGCACACAACGAGTAAAACCTCCCGGTAGGCCAACTCTCTTAAAGTTTCCACTAACTCCCACTCTGTTTTGTCTGGAAATAAGCCTCTAACATGTGGGCCTCTAGGGGAAATTCCTCATGCAAAGAATAGCATTTGTTAATCTATAACTCTTTTTATTGAAATGTTCACTATTTATATGAAATGAGACATTCAAAATTAATAACATGAGTATATAACATACTACCTGAAATTATGAGAAGGCATAAATAAATTCATAGTGGAAAACAAATGACAGAGTAGTCATCCCCCGGCCAGCTTGAACATGGAGTTTGGTCATCTCTGAAGTACATTTTTGAGATAAAGAAGTTTCCTTACCACTTGCACAACCATGCAACTTTCACTGCTTGCTGAGCCTGGGGAACATTACTCCCCTTTCTGAGGCTACTCACACATATACTTAGAGTGTCTCTCTCTCTCTCTCTCTCTCTCTCTCTCTCTCTCTCTCTCTCTCTCATTGAGAAAGAGTGTCTTGTCTCTGAATCTGGCTTCTAACTTACTATGTAGCAGAGAATAACATGGAACATTTTATGATCCTGCCTCTACCTCTCTAGAGCTAGGATCATAGGCATGCACTGCCGTGCCCAGTATATGGGGTCCTGGGAATTGAACCCAGGGATTTTTGCATGCCAGGCAAACACTTGACCAACTGAGCTATATTTCCCAACTGGTACATCTACAGCACTCCCCTGTACCTAAGACTTGGAGAACATGACAAAAGAGCCAGCAGAATGAACTTACAAGGCAGAGGACCAGGTGTTTGTTCTTCAGATTGTGTCTACTAGACATGACAGGGACGCTACACTAATTAAATCTCTACACTCTGCTTCCTGCACAATACCTGCACAATGATCATACCAGGCAGCATGCCAGTATTAATGGAGGAAAACGTCACAAGGCTCACCCCTGCCTGGATGGAGAGCCACAAGCAGTCAACGGCTGCTGATGGAGGGCAAATCACTTTTGTTCAGGGACAAACCACTTGATAGGTAAATCAGTCCCGAGTGATCAGTCAGAAAGATATGCATATATGAGCACTATTAAATGGACTATGGAGGGAATATATATACATATATAAAATATGATATATATAATAGATTGCATAAACATTCTTATCTAATGCTAATTATAGAAGAAGAGGTCATGAGTTCAGAAAGGGGGGGAACATGGACTCAGATGCAAATGGAAGAAAAGGGGGAAATTGTAAATACAGTATACTCATGTATAAAACTTTTAAAATTACTTATAATTTTTATTTTATGTGTCTGAGTGTTTTGCCTGCATGTGTGTAAGTGCATCACACACATGCAATGTTCAAGGCAGAGGCCAGAGATGGTGTCAGAGCCTCTAGAACTGGAGTTATGGACAGTTGTTGGCTGCCATGAGGGGCTAGGAATCGAACCCTGGGTCCTCTGGAAGAACATCAAGTGTTCTAAACCTCTGATCCATCTCTCTAGCCCCATGTGTGAAAAATTGTAGGAGTTGCTAATAATGTGCTGGAAACATTAGATGCATTTGTATTTGCCATGTACCTGTATTGGAATTAAACCCTGTAGTTGATGGTCACATCAAAATTAATATGATAACTCACAAGTAAAGCTTACATTGAAATGTAGTACATATTTCCCCAAATGGTATTTAAGCATTTATTTTAACATCAAAAAACAAATGAAGAGATTATATAGGTCTTCATTTGTAATCAAATTCAAAATTAATAGTGAAAAAGAGATAAGGAGATTATTTTTTTAAGAAGAATACCAGACAAAAATGAAAACAAATCACAAAATCTTACAGGAGACATGTAGAGCAGACCATTTCATAGTGGGCCCACCCTCTCCAGTGCTGGGCCAGAACTGGACCTAAATATATGTGGAAGGAGAAAGTTGATGCAGAAGAGAAGAGGCAGCATCTGCGAAGAAGCTGGCTGGGTTCAACACAGAGGCAGAGGTGGGGAGAAAGGAGGGCGATTCGCGCTAGCAGCCGCAGGGAAATGGGAGGGGCTCGGGCGGCTAAGCCTCCACTTCACAGATGCTGAGTGAACTGAACGGCATTACTGCATTAGGGAACCTAGCCTGAAATAAAGGATGCATTTCATGCACTTTCAATTCCCGAGCATGCTTCTCTCTGCATTTTTATATATATTTTATTGTATGTCTACATAGGTAGGTACAAAGACCCACGAGATCAGGAGAGCTTCAGATCCTTTGGGACCGGAGTTACCAACCATCGTAAGTCACCACGTGGGCGCTGGAAATCCAACCGGGGTCTTCTTCAAGAGCAGCCAGTGCTCTTCCCCCTGGCCGTCTCTCCAGTGCCCCCAACCACCACATTTTCCAGATAAACAGCCTCACTCCTTCCCACTACAAAGTATCTTGTCCTGGGGTTACACATTAGGAAACTCTCTGGCAAGATTAATTGCTAGCAGGGTGATTCCAGTTCTTCCATTGATCTAAGCTTATAATCTACATTACTTTCCCAGAATCCATAAAAAAAGGCATGAACACTTTGCCCTTCTCTCCCTGCCGGACTTTTTCTTCCTGCCTGTCTCTCTTAATCTCTGACCCTATCACCTGATTCTTTGAGGTTTGTTGGATCTTTGTGATGTGTCCTGTAAGAGCTAAAATGTCAGGGAGGAAATACTTGTGAAGGACCACACTCAAGGCTGTGCTCCGAAGACCCTGCAGCTAATGAGACCCTTCCCATGGCACCAGGCACTGGACCCCAGAGTGCAGCTGGGGTCTCCAGACGTCTGAAGGTGAACGTTCCACCCCAAACACTTCCCACTGCACTGTGATCTGCTGAAGGAATCAAAGAGTTGTTTTCTGCCTGCCCTGGATTTCAGATTTTTCTCCCAAACTAGAGTGCAGTGTTCTGGCAGACAGCTAACCTTTTTCTTTTTCTTTCCTTTTTTAAGATATAAAAATGGGGAGAGGGAAAGGGGGGATCCAAAAATAGAATTTTATTATTTAATCAGAAAGAAATCCCAGCACTAGCCTACCAGCCTGCCAGAGTTTATATATGAACAATTCCTTCACAGTGTTTCAAAGAAACTAATATTCTAATTTATGTTTGATATATTCTTTCTGAACACATATTCTTAAAGCATTTAAAAAGAGATGGTCTTTTTTTTTTAAAAAATTGCCCTACATTGTCTGGGAGAAATGGCGGTTGGAGCTACAAAAAGGTGTTTAATTTTATGTTGCAAGCAGTAGCAATTATAATAGTTAAAGGAAGTTTTCTTCCATCATTAGAGGAAGAAAATATCATAAACCAAGTTAGTTTACAGTGCTTCAAAGTATAGGCAAAATCTGTTGAACTATTCCTTTGCTGCAAAACTGCCTTTCAACATTTAAGATAATTTTTAATGTGTTTTTCTGCTTAAATTGGTAGTTTTGTGAAATCTTAATGGAAAAATTACCTTCGCGTGCTCATTTTCTGAATAGTGTTCATAGTTTTAAGAAATGGGAAGTTACACTCCAGCATGTGAGCTTGGGAAATGCAGGAGGCCTGAGGTGCCTCTCTCAGTCACTTTATCTAGGGTAGTGCTAAGACCTTGCCTGTCTGCCGTGTGGCACACAAACATTGTTACATCAATTAATTTATGCTTTATAACAAATGAACGAAGGGAAACAATGCTACTAACCTGCCCATTTTATAGATGGGGAGGCTAAGAAATAGAAAATTCAAGTAACGCCCCGGAAGCTCACAAAGTTGCCATGGGGCAGAGTGAAGATTCACGCTCCGGGCTGAAGCTCCAGCGAGCTTGATTCATCCTATGCATGCCTTGTTCACCAACATCCCTGTTTCTTCCTTCATGACAAGGACGACTTTTCTCCATCTTATGGCTAAGTTCTCCACCTCTTTTTGGTCCATATTCTATAATGAAGCCAAAGAGCTCTTTCAGAAACCAAACCTGTGTGTCCAGGGAATGAAGTACATTAGTTGTTTTTCCTTGCTGTGACAATCAGTCTGAGAAAATGACTTCAGGGACAGAAGGACTGCTTTGGTGCAGTTTCAGAGATCTCAGTCCATGGTCTTCTGGGCCCACTGTTTCTGACACTGCTCTATGCAGCACAGGTCGGCATCAAAGCAGGGACAGTGAGGTCCAGCAAAAGGGCACACTAGGGGGGACAGGAGGGAGGAAGAGGATAAGGATGGGAAGAACTAAGAGAAGGAGGAGGATGAGTCAGAGAGAGGATGAAGGAGCCTGGGACAAGATAGACCTTCATACTTCCAGTGACCTACTATCTCCAGCTAGGCTCTACCTCCTAATAGTAAGTACATTCAGCTATTAATTCATCAAAGGATTAATGCACACATTTAGCAATGAACTCGTCAATGGCTTAGCCCATTGATGAAATCAGAGGTCTCATGCCCTTTCAGTCTCCTTTCAGAAGCCAAGCAGCTGCTGCCTGGGTCTTCAGGGGACAGTTTTAGATTCAAATCATACCACATATCATATATTATCCACACCTGAGTTTGCACCTTCTTCTGCATGTCACATGATTTTTAAATCATACCACGTATCATATCCACACTTGAGTTTGTACTTTCTTCTGTATGTCACATGATTTTTAAATCATACCACGTATTGTATACTACCCACGTATCGTACACTATCCACACCTGAGTTTGCACCTTCTTCTGCATGTCACATGATTTTTAAATCATACCACATATCATATACTATCCACACTTGAGTTTGTACCTTCTTCTGCATGTCACATGATTTTTGAGATTCATCATGTTGCTGCAGATATCAGTAGGTGTTTCTCCAAGCAAAACTTGTCCATTGGGTAGATGGCAGGACAGTGGTCATCAATGTGGCAGTACAGAGGAACTGTTGTGGACAAAGTGACAGGAAGTATCTGGGGCAACTGAGACTCTGATTTGAGGGCTTAACAGGTACAATTCACTGAATTTCGTATCTCACTGCAAATTATCCCTCAATTTTGTTATTTTAGACGACTTTCACAGAGCAGTTTTAGGTTCACACTGCAATTTAAATTGAGAAGGGACCCCACCCCCATTCTGCACAAGCCGAGCCTCCTATAGCATCAGCAGGCAGCACTGGTAGAGCCTAAGACAAGGAAACTGGAAGCTTTAATGATTATGACTCTTTTTCTTTCTAATTAAAAGAAAGAAAGTTTACTCGAAGCTACCTTTCAAATACTGGGAGAGAAATATATAACAATGTTTTCTTGTCTGTTCTGTCCTTATCTAACAGATGAGGTTTAGCCTATAATGAAATTAAATTTGTATGTACATTTGCAAAGAACAAGAAGGAAGGATGGAAGGAAGAAAGGAAGGAAAACAGAAGGGAGTGGAAGGAGGGAGGGAGGGGGAAGGGAGGACAGGTGGAGCTCCAAACAGCCACACAAAGCAGGAGTTAAAGGTCACAAGTAATTAACTATTCCTGCAGCCTCCTTCCAGATCTTAAACTGCTTAAACATCATTTCATAGGCCCTCTCTTATATATACAATTAATGTAAGACATATTCTTCCATATTTTCTATTATATGATGTGTTATACAATGCAATTTATTTTAACACATGATAGTCTTCTCTATTCTGTTTCAAAAGCCTGCCTTGTGACCCACTAAATTAATTTACCAACATAATATGACTTGAATAAAAGAATGTACGTAGTGCTGAAATATGTATTTTGAATTAAAAACCACCTCAGACAAAACAATATTAAATCTAGTCCAACTGGTTTATAACCACTATGGATATCAACTAGCATCATTTTAATTACATTTCCATTCTTTAGTGACTTGTTTTGTTGATAGATCTTTTTCTCCTAACTTAGTGATGAATGGTTGTAGAAGCATAGCATGAATCTCATAAATACAGAAGAAAACTCTCCCAAAAGTTTCCCTAAAGTTTGGCATTGATCAAAGGAGCTCACAGTCTTAGATTTCTATTCAAAAACAAGGGGTCCCACTGTAGTCAAGAACTATCTAGAAACTTTAACCTGAATTATACACCATCATACAAGCTCTGCAATAATTAAAATCTACACCAACCTATTGTCAAATGGAAAGTACATATCTGGCCCTGAATCAGGTTTTTAATATAAACCACCAGCTAACATTGTGTGCCACCATTGCACAAGGACGTCCATGTGACCTGAGCAAGTAACAAAAGCCTCAGTACACACATAGGAGTTATTTTTTCCCTTTGGATATCTAGAGAAATTTAACTGACTTTAAAGCCAGTTGTTAAGGCAATTATTGTAAGCGACAGCTTTGCTACAGTCTGGAGAATAAAATTGAAATATGCCGTTTAGCTAACATGAGACATCTCAAGCAATAGAGGTGAGGAGTCTCCTATGAACTCATTTCTAGGGCTTAACAGGGTATTTAGGACTCAATAAATGTCTGCAGGGTAGATGAGCAAATGCACAGATGATGAACTTAGACACTTAGACACTTGCCAACAGAGATGAATCTCAAATTCCTTCCACTGTAAAACCTAGCAGCAGCTTTGAGAGAAAAGTCTTTTCACCACATCTTTTTTCTGGGCTCACAGGAAGTCCTATAAGGAGTCACGAACCTCTCGAACCTTCCCTCTGCTGCTTCACCTTTGGAAGTCCCAGGCCTGCCCACCGAGTTTTGTTCTTCCTAAAATCTTGCATAAGCACGCAAGCAAGCCATTGAGCTCATGGATGCTTCAAGTCATTGGCCTCTGTATTGTCCTTATCACCGTGATCTTCCTATAGAGATGGATGCTTGTCACATTCTTATGGTCCAGGGAAACAGGACTTCCAGGTTTCGCCTTAGCAAATTACTATTCATAAGAGATTCTCTAACCTAAACATGAAGAAAATTGCTGCGTGGTGGATTCTGAAGTATTCATCTTTCTTTTCACGCCTTATCTTACCCTGGTATTTGGACAAGAGAGGAGATACCTGGTACTCTATCTTTTCTTCAGACAATGGAGGTAAAGGCTATTCCTGAAAAATGACAGAATCTGAGTGTCTGGGGCTTCCCGTAAGTGAACTTTCCTACCGTTTCTGGACCTCCAGTGAAAGAAACTGCAACAACAAATCTTTTGATCTTATTTAAGCCACCATAGTTCTGGTCTTTGTAACTGAGACCAGAATTTATGTTTCTCACTCACTAACCACTCATTTCACAAGTCCCAGGCTTCTTCAAAAATCTCATCTACAGGGGCTGGAAAGATGGCTCAGCAGTTAAGAGCACTGGCTTCTCTTGCCGAAGACCTGGGCTTGGTTCCCAGCACTCAAAGGCAGCTAACAACCACCCCTCACTTCAGTTCCAGGAGATCTGACACCCTCTTCTGGCCTCCATGGGCATTTGTACAACATAGACACACTTCCATATATGCAGGCAAAACACTCATACACATAGATAATTTTAAAATCCCATCTACAACACCACCAAGCCTGCCACTCAGTAGTAAGGATTAAGCCCAAGGAAACAGGCAATTCTGATAATAGACTGACTTTAAGATGGGCACAAAATACCAGGATATTTCTATCTATTCTCTCATTGCTAAATATATTCTCCTCTATCCTGAACACATTTTCAAGGACCCCCTTCCTAAGCATATCTGCACATGCAACTCATAAAGCAGTCCCATACTTAATGAGTAAATGGAAATACTTGCTTAGGAATACCCTAGTTTTCTCAGCCTATAAACGCCAAATCCATTGCATCAGTAAGCATGCATTTGTCTGGCTTGTCCTTCACTAAGATTGATTAATCAGTGCTATCTTCTCAAAGATAATCCCTGCCTCTTCAGCCTGGGGAGATATTTCAACAGTTTAGACTGCATAACGTCTTCGGAGAGGATCTGAATTTGAATCCCAACACCCAGGCTGGGCAGCACATAACTACGTGTAGCCCCAGTTGGAGGGAATCTGACACCCTCTTGTAGACTTCCTAGATAGGTACAATCATCGCTCCTCCTTAGAAAGTTTCCACCTGAGAACTGACATCGTCAGTGGAAACAGAATGAAGATCTTTTCCCTCCCACTGTCCAGTGGACAGTGTTTCCTATCTCCCACTTGTCTGCTCACCTTGACATTTACCCGCATTCATCGAGCTTTCTTGCCTTCTCCAGTTCCACATCTCACCTCTTTCATCAGCACACCCTGTCCAGTGTTTTCTCCATTTGGAAGGTACTCTTAACAGCCGATGACCAGTGAAGGCATTTCTACTGTCAAGTGCTATGTCTCTGTTTTGAATTTAGTTGGACTATCTACAGCAGTTTATTCTGTTTACACAGCTCTAGTATCTGTCTG
Organism: Rhizomys pruinosus; assembly: GCA_009823505.1. Taxonomy (NCBI): domain Eukaryota; kingdom Metazoa; phylum Chordata; class Mammalia; order Rodentia; family Spalacidae; genus Rhizomys; species Rhizomys pruinosus. Next base: position 1,069,704 of record VZQC01007033.1, on the reverse strand, counting down.
TCTGTCTGTCTATGTGTGTCTGTCTAAGTATATCTACATTTATTTATTATTATTATTTATTTATTATTTATTGTGCTGTTAAGGATTGATCCCATGGCCTTGCAAGTGTCCTACCACTGAGTTACATCTTTAGCTCACTTTTTATTTTTATTTTTTACATTAGGCTCAGGTGTTGCTATGTTGCCCAGGCTGTCTTTGAACTCATTCAATAGCCAGGCAGGGCTCAAACTAGCAATGCACCTGCTTCAGCCTCCAGAATAGATGGGAGTCTGACCTGATTCTCTCTCCCTCCACTGAAATACTACAACACTGTGAGATTTCCCTGTACTTGCCTGACCGTTCCTGAGTTTTTTTAGTTACTTTCAAGGTCTTGCTATCTACAGAAGCTTCACCTTCACTGTCTTCCTCGTGCCCATTTCCACACTCACCTAGGAGGGGGGGGTCTCTACCACTCACGTAGTCTTAATACACAGCTTCCACCCCATTCGAAGCCTGGACTCTCCCAAGCCTGCAGGCCCCATGTGTGTCACACACATCTGCCATTTCCATTTCTCTACTTCTCTTCAATCTTCCCTTCTCAGTCTTCTGTCCCTGAAGAAGGCCAGGTGATGATTTAATGCCCCTGACTCCTCTTCCTCTCTTTTAGTCTTGGTGCTTAAGTGTTGAGCACTTTTGTTAATTTTAAAATCACTCCAGCTGGAGAGATGGCCTAATGGTTAAGAGCACCGACTGCTCTTGCAGAGAACCTGGGTTCAGTCCCCAGCACCCACATGGCGGCCGAGAACCATCTTTAACTCCACTTCCAGGGGAAACTGACACCCTCTTCTGACCTCCGCAGCATTGCATGACACAGGTGCACAAACCTGCATGCAGACAGTACATTCATAAACATACAAAAATAAATTTAAGAAAATAAGAAAAAAATATTTTAAAAAATCACATACTAAGCAAGCCACACACCTCTCTTCACCTCTAACTTCATGCCTTACTTTTAATCATAAGTAATTCTCCCTACTGGAGGAGAGGGCACATTACATATCCATGTCACCTACTGCTTGCAAGTTTTGCTGTTTGTTCATTCCTGTCTCCCTTCCCTAAAGAATAAACAGCACAGGACACGCAAGCAGCCCCTCTCAAATGGCACTGCCCCCACCTTTTCAGCATCTTTAAAAGCGAGTGCTCCTCCTTTTTATACAGATCCATGACAAGTGGATGAATCTGCAAATTGTGTCTATTTGGGGCTTAAAAGCTACATTTCCAGTCATGACTGCATCCAGGGAGGCTACAAATAAAAGCTTGTGGATTTGCTCAGTGTGCTGAGCAGTGAGAGTGTCGTCCAGCTGTAAGTGTCCTGGACTTCTGACAAAATGTGGGAAAGTAGCACACCAGGCCAGGCACATAAAGGAAACCATTGGAGGAAGGGGGCTATGCCAAGTCTTCAGCACGGACCAGTCGTGTATGCTATTGACGGATGCCTTGGGAGTTACACAGTGTTAAGATTGGGCCACTGAATTTATTATTCTCTTTTATGTGCTTTTACTCTATTTGGTATTTAAAATTCATGGGCATCCATTCGTTTTATTTTTATGAACATGTTTATTACATGCACCATCCTTGTAAACACATTGTGAGTTCCATTTTTAGTGTCTGAAGCTTTCGAGTCCATGCTAAGCCTTTTCATGGCTGTGAGAACTCCTTTCAAATTCAATATTAAAAAGAAATCAGCATCAGTTAATCAAATTGTCTCTTTTATTTAACTTGTATTTGATGTATGAAATCTTTCCAGATGAATGGTAACAGTTTATTTTATTAGAGATTAGACCCCAGTACTGTTTTCAAGAGAACTTTCTGGCTGGCTTCTTTCCGGAGGAACTCGCTTTTAAATTGGCCCCAGAGAATTCAAACTCTGAGGCTCTTAGCAAAGGGCATGTGAAGCAACATCTGTTTGTTGCTGCCCAAATCACAGTTCATCTTTGATGTCTTCCTGCTATAAGACATGTGCATCAGACACCTTAGCACCCCCAGAGCCCAGGACTGATGGGGCAGAATCATGCTATGTACACTGACAGCAGCGTCTTCAGGCTATATACCTCTGGGAACATTCTATCTTAACACTCATCCATCTTGACAAACCTCCAACAGTCTTCGGCTTCCACTAGACTTAAAAGATGTTATATTATCTCAGGACATTTTTTTAAACAGAATCCTGCTAAATAGCCCAGGCTGGCTTGAAGCTTGCCATTCTTCTCTTCAGCTTCTCAAGTGCCAAGGTTACAGGATGGAAATTCTGACTGACTCAGAACTAGAACATGTCATTTTTTGTTATTTTATTTTTTAAGCTCTACTGATATGTAATTAATCAAAATTATATATGAAATGTACAATATGATGTGTATATGTGGATGTATTCATCACACATATGAAATGATTACCACAATCAAGCTGATTAGTATACTTACCACTTTATGTTGTTATTATCTTTGTGCAGGTGTGCATAGAGCAAAAACATTTAATTTTCCCATTAACAAACATCAAAGACACCATATGCTATTTCTAAAATAGTATTACTGTTATTATTAAATGTCTGTGTCTGTGTGTCTGTGTGTGTGTGTGCATGCACGTGCATGTGCATGCATGTGCCTGGATGGTGTGCAGGCACGTATATAGTAGAGTTCAGAGGACTTTTGGGAGTTGGTTGTCAGGTCATCAGGCTTGCTGTCATCCACTGAGCCATCTTACTGACCCCCTATGCTGCTGTGAACCAGAGGCCTATCCTACACAGTAGTTCTCTGAAACATATTTATAAAACAATTATAATTCCTTACCTGCTGACCAACATCTTCCCATCACCCACTCCTGAATCCTGGTAGCTAGTATTCTACACTCTGCTTGTAGCCTTTCAGAAGATGAATCCTACCTGCTAGTGAGATCAGACCCCGTTCCCCCTCTGATGCCTGGCTCATTTCACTTAGCGTGATGTACTCAAGACTCTCCTTTGTCATCACAAATGACAAGTCTCCCTTCTTTCATTAGGCTGAATATTTCATAGTGTTTTTATAAATGTTTTTATAAATGTCACCCAAAATAAATTAAAAGTGTATTCTCTAAAACTTCTATTTCTAAAACAAACACGTTGCATATTTGAAAGTCTGGAGTGCACAGGTGAAGATACTGACTTTTTTTAAATGAGGATAAGAAAGAATGGAGATTGGACATGTGCTGCTACTACATGGACATCTGTCCAGGGGGTCAGCTGTGGGGTTTTATGGGATGGTTTGTAGGGCTGAAATACTTGGCTAACCCCATAGAGGCTGAGATCCAGTGTGCTTGTGTAAACTGCCTCACAGATTCTTGGTTATGGGTCCTGACCCTGGTCCTGGCTGTGGTCCTGGCTCTGGCTGCTGCAGATTCTGTTCATGGTTTGGGGTCATGGGTCTTGGATCTTGATCCTGGGTGCTACTCCTGCTCCTGCTGCTGAGTCTTGCACCCAGGAATCCCAGGGCACTGAGGCGACCCCCGGCACCGAGCCATTCCCCAGCACCAAGCCATCCCCTGGCACATCTCCCAGCACCAAGCCAACCCCCGGCACTGTCCTCATCCTGGTATAGCACATAGGTCAACGAACAGTGTTAACCTTCAATTCCCCAACGAGGCCAGCTCTAGGAGTCTGATCTGTTGAAGACCATTTGTCTGCTTATTCTACCATGTTTCCCAATCCTCTCTTCACTGAGATGCTCCTGAAAACATGTCCTCAGAATCTCCACTATGGTCTGTAAAGCCCAAACATTCAAACAAGAAGAAAGTACACAAATTCGGGCAGGTTAGAAAGCGGCATCTCCCTCGAAGCTCCCTGTCTCAGATGTTTGAAGATAATCTTGGTGTTTCTCTATGCAAAAAAGAATTTCGGCCCCCAAAGGTCAACCTTTTACTGTTTTTTCTTCTCATACTATGTCACATTTAATAGCAAATGAGAAGACTGTACCCAAATGTTCATGCAGGACACGTGGAGTCTGCTTTCTCTGTGTGAGTCCCTTCAGGCTATGGGTGACTGTAATTCCAGCCTGGAGGGTCACCCCTCCGTACACCAGGCCTCTTTCAGCAAAACTGATGGCTGAATAGTTGGAGGCGAATCCTGCCCTTCCAGAGGAGAGCACACAGGGTGCTGAAGAAACGGATGGCTTAGGTTTGTTTCCTACACAGAATGGCTGCAGACTGTAGAAGGGCATGATAAGCAGTGCTTGCAGTCAGGCGGTGCTGAGGGACGTGAGAACTGCAGCTCTGTGGTAGGTTGGGGTAGGACCCTGGGGACCCTGAGGTGGGATTGTTTGCTCCTGGTACATTAGCAGTGGCTGGCCACCTGAGTGAATGTCCAGGGGCAGAAGGAAGAGCAGAGTGAGAGGGGGGCTTAGGAGCGAAGACAAGGCCAAGCCCAGCATCCAAGCGCACAATGCCCAGGACCAGGAGGAGGACTCAGGACCAAGACACAAGACTAGAATCAGGACCCAGTACTTAAGACCGGGACCTAGAACCTAGGGCCAGAATCAGGACATAAAAAGAATAGAAGGAATAGGAATCATCCATGACCAAAACCGGGATCAATTCTCAGGGGCCAGGGACAGGACCTAGTATCCAAGACAAGATTAGGACCAGGACTCAGAGCATAGAACCAAAACCTAAGAGCTAAGCCAGGATCAACACCTAGAACTGACCAGGACTTGGGCTCAGAACAAGGAAAGATCTAGGAATAGAATTCGGGGCCAGACCAGAATCATGAACAGGACTAGGACCAGGATCAGGGCCTGAGATACAAGACCCAGAGCAGAAACATGACCAGGGCTAGATACAGGACCCAGGATCAGGACCCAGGGGCCACCACCTAAGCCCCTAGGCTCTGGAAGGAGTCAGACAAGCAGGAAGCTGTCCTGTTCACACACCTTAGTGCCAGAAGCAGTCACTCCAAGATGGCACGCAGCAAGGCAGCAAGATGCCTACTGAAGCCAGCAAGGCTGACCTCAGGAATTCAACCAGACTGGATTCTGTGGTCACCTATTTATGTTTTACCCATGAGACAAATTCTCTAGAGAAATCAAGACAAGCAGGGTAAACACTGAGCCTTCCTACTTATGTTAGAAGATGCTCTGTAGCTTGGCAGCAATGTCCACAGCACAGAGATGCTCCCTAACTGATCATCCGTCAGACTGTAAGAATGCTTACACCTGAGACATTGCTCAGGATGGTTGTTGGAACCAAGCAGGAGTCACGGGCAGAGCAATCGGGACCAAGGTATCACCAAACAAATAATTTCATGTCCATATCTCGCAGATAAACCTATGCCCCTGAATGTGATAAGAAGGGAATTTGATAGAAAGACACATCTTCCACTCACTAACCTATTGTGTAGTCTAGTAGGAAATATGCAATATCCCAAATAAAATAATAGGCTTCTTTTTCTCATAGCAGTGGCAGAACACACACCTGACACAGACCAAGCTCCTCCCACATCTCCTTTGGATTAAGGGTGCACAGAATGGTGTCAAGAGCTGCAGAACTGCATCTGAGCAGCTCGTGAGAAGGTAGGGCGGAGGAGGGAGAGGTCGAGCAGTAAATAAGGAAGTTTGGAAACAGTGCATTTCAAAGCAGCCCTGTTTGGGATGTGAGGCAGATAGAAACCGAGGTTAATGCTTCGGTGAGACTGAACTAACCTGAAGAATTATTCAGATGGACCCATCAAAAAGACCTTGTAGAATTGGGAATTTTCTTGTACCTGAACCTACAATAGACAAATATCAAAATATTTAAATGCCTATCATCTTATTCCTTTATTAAGACTATCTTAGCCTGCTGTTCCTCAAATATTGGTAAACTGTTAATGGCTACTGGGGGTAGGGTGGGGAGTAAGGCATTTTCTTCAGTGTCTGAGCTGGGTAGCTTTAGTGTCAACTTGACACACCTGGGCTGAGGGAGCCTCAGATGGGGAATTGCCTCCATTGGACTGGCCTGTGGCCACATCTGTGGGGTATTTTCTTGATTGTTGAGTCATATTGGAGGGCCCAGCCCACTGTGGGCAGTGCCACCCCTAGGCAGGTTGTGCTTGCTGTTTTGTTTAAAGAAGCACATAGAGCATGGGTCAGGGAGCAAGCCAGTAAGCAGCATTCCTCCATGGCCTGTGCTTCAGCTCCTGCCTCCAGGTTCCTGCCTGAAGTCCTTCCTTGGTCTCCCTTAGGGATGAACTGATGGGGGGATGTGAGCCAGATAAACCCCTTCCTCTCCAAGTTGGCATTGGTTAGAGAGTTTTGTCACAGCAATGGAGAAGCAAACTAAATCAACCATGTAGCCATTGGTAAAGGTTAACAGTCTTATAGACCACTACTCACTCACCCATCCAATTGTAAGAAGCTCTAATGAAACTCATTGGCTCAGAGCAAACGAATGAAAAAAAAGATATGAAAATAGAATGGGAACCATTTGGAAAGAGGAAGTGAATCCGGAGTAGGGAGGGGGCAAAAGAGGGAAATGAGGGATGAATATGGTCAAACTATATCCTATACATGTACAGTAATGTTCTAGTGAACCCCATTACTGTGTATAATATATGATAATAAAAATATTTTAAACCTTTTATTATTTTCATTTTATGTGTCTGAGTGTATTGTCTGCATATGTGTAAGTGCACCCATGTTGTGCAATGCCCTCAGAGGTCAGAAGAGGTTGTCAGATCCCCTGGAACTGGAGTTGTGGATGGTTGCTAGCTGCCATGTAGGTGCTGGGAACTGAACCCAGGTCCTCTGTAAAAGCCAAGCATGCTCTTAACCACTGCACTATCTTTCCAGCCCTTGATAAATATCCTTAAAAAAAAACCTGAAAACAAACCAAAGACTGAACAAGTAAATAATAAGGCCTTTTCTATGATGCTGTGTTGTGAAAGACTGATGAGCAGACATCTCAGTTCATCTGGGCTACTAAAGAAGATACTGTGATCTGTGAACCTTAATTAGCATCCATTTATTTCCCATGATCGGGGGCTAGGAGGTCTGAAACCACATCCTCAGAAGATTCTGAGTCTGGTGAAGGATTCCTGGGTCTCCATATAACCTCACACAGTGAAAGGCTGGAGGGAACTCTCTGGAGCCTCCCATGGATATAAGAGTGTGAATCAGTTTATAAAGGATCTGAGCATGGATGTTTTTATCTCTTCCTTGTCTGGCTCCTTCTTCCTGCTCGTGCTCAGCTCAGCCAATGCATCATCTGAGAAGATCCTTACAGACCAGACTCTACTGAAAGTGGGCGTTACCTCCTAATAACCATTACTTCTGGAGTGAACACTTCAACATATGTCCTTTAGGGGGATAAAAACATTTAGCCCCCAGGCGGTGGCATGTGGAATTGAGATTCCCAAATTCAGTCTGGCAGATACCACGGCCTTCACTGAAATAATGACCCTTCTTTTAATATTTGGATGCTTTCTAGACAGCTCGGCTTGGATTTACTTGGGCCTATCCAGGAATTTCAATCATACACGAAGCACTGGGCTTAATACCACTTGTAAGAAGTAATTAGTTCTTACATTTTTTCTTTCTGGTAATTATGGAACCTCAAAGCAAATTACCTACTCCAACTACCCCAGCAACCTGGACTGCATCACTATTTCTTCAAGGAGAAAATTGTTGGCTTCCTTCTCAAAGGAAACTGCTTCCTGAAAACAACAATAGGGCACTACTACGTCAAAGACCTCACTATCCCGTGGCCCCACCATGAGCTCTGCCTGGGAGCACAGGGTCTTATAAACGCAAGAAGCATGAAGGGTTTGGCACCCACGTTCACGTTCAGAATGGGGTTCTTTCTGCTGAACAGTCATTCATCTCTTAGCACTTGCAGGAGTCACTTGAAGCACCCGTGCCTCATTCACTGTGGTTCCTGGCTTTACAGTTTCAGCCCAGTGCTGGTGGTGCTGGTCGTCTATGGCAGTATTCAAAGTGGGCGCCCTGCAGAACTTCACGGCCATGGACTGTGTCTCACCTGTTGCTACACTCTCATCCCTGGGCATTTTATCCTATAAAAAAGATATGCTGGTTTAGTAAACATTTATTTCATTCAACAAATATGCTGTATCTTCAGTGTATCTCCACATAGCTAGGAATATGGCAAGGAAATTATTGAAAGTGGCCCAGCTCCTATATATTGAGATCCTAATTCAAGGTACATTTGAATCAAGAAGTAAATAAGACAACAATGGGCTGGTCACAGAACATTTTATGAAGAAAAAAGATGTGCTAGATGGAGACGAGGGTCCACTGAGCTTGGGGAGAAAAAAACCAAACATTGAATGGAGTCAGAGCTGCAAGGAGCATGAGCTACGAGAAGGATCCAGCAAGCCAGAGAACCCAAAGCTTTTCCTGACAGAAGGAACTAGCCTGCAGGCCAAAGTCAGCTTGAGAATACTACAGTCAGTAGGGGTGTTCCAGTCAGGATGAGCTTGGGAGTGTGCATGTGGTGTGGACGGGGAGTGTGCATGTGGTGTGGACGGGGAGTGGGAATGCGGTGTGGATGGGGAGTGGGAATGCGGTATGGATGGGGAGTGGGAATGCGGTGTGAATGGGGAGTGTGCATGTGGTGTGGACGGGGAGTGGGAATGCGGTGTGGACGGGGAGTGGGAATGCGGTGTGGACGGGGAGTGGGAATGCGGTGTGGACGGGGAGTGGGAATGCGGTGTGGACGGGGAGTGGGAATGCGGTGTGAACGGGGAGTGGGAATGCGGTGTGGACGGGGAATGGGAATGCAGTGTGGATGGGGAGTGTGAATGCGGTGTGGATGGGGAGTGGGAATGCGGTGTGGATGGGGAGTGGGAATGCGGTGTGGATGGGGAATTTGGATGCCGTGTGGATGGAGAGTTTGAATGCGGTGTGGATGGGGAGTTTGAAAGCGGTGTGGATAGAGAGCAGGAGGAACTTTTACCTGCTGGAGCTTTGAGGCTCATTTAGAAATTTAGGTCTCTCGCCAAGGAAATGAGACCTTACAAATTAGAGACAAGGCCCTGAGAAAATGGATCAGTTGATAACACGATGCTCCTAAGAATGAGGACGTGAGTTCAATCCCCAGAGCCCACGTAAAAAGCCAGGCATGGGCTCGAGAGGTGAGTCAGTGGTTAAGAGCACTGGTTGCTCTTGTAAGGACCCAGGTTCAATTCCCAGCATTCACAACTGTTGGTAACTCCAGTTCCAGGGGATCCGACACTCTTCTGACTTCCAAGGGCATTGCACGGCATGGGTGAACTTACATTCAGATCAGCAGAACACTCACACATAAATAAAATAAAATCATAACACTAAAAAATATGCCAGACATGATGGCTTGTACCTGCCATCTCAACAGTGGCTCCTAACAAGGAAAGGACAGATTCTCCTCTAGGTTTTACAGACAGCATGCTGGGAACAACATATTTGGAAACAGAATGTGGGCATGGGTAGCTTCGAATTGATTTTCTTTCCTAATCCTTTTCATGACTGCTCCTAAACACACCTTCAGGTTTGAAATTTCCAGGCTAAGGCTCTCTCCCACACTCCCAATTTGAGTTTAGGTTCTGGAAAAGTCACAGAGTGACAGGAAAGCAGGCGCTTCAAATTTAGTGCAGTGGCAGCAGTGGCAAAGGAAACTGACAGGATGCCCAAATGGGCCTAGAGGAATTTGGGTAACCAAATACCGACATTTGCATATTTTCCCCTGAACAGAGGGTAGAGAGAGTCCTTTATTGCTGGCCCTATTTCCTCCTTCGGTTCCTGTTGGAGTCTCATTCTCGGAGTAATTTACACCCATCCTCTGGTGCCACAGCTCAGGTTGTCTTGGCCTTTTCATCATGGGCCATGTTTACCAGAGGCTTACAACTTCGGCTGTAAACTCCAGTTGGCACCAAAACTGGAAAGTTGGCATGAGCAGTTTGGCATAAACATTGCGCGGAAGCACTTTTTTTCCTATCTAAATCTGAGAAAAACAGGCTGGGGTCATTTTCAAGTTATTTATGTTACTCATGCATAAATAAAGTGAAGCCTAACAGCTTCAAACAGTTGTTTGCTTTTACACGCCTCAAAAATAGATTTGATCCAAGAAAAGTAACATTTGGTAAACAAATACTCTCTGATGGGCTGTTAAAAAAACTGAAGGGGGGGGAAGTGGCATAGAGTACATTAAATAGAAAGAGAAAATAGAAATATTTCAAAAGTCCACTTTTTACATCAGAAAGCAGGATTCAGGAAAGGTATAATCATATGATTTCACATATGATTTCACATACGTACATATTCCCACAGACTCCAAACTAAAGGTATAATTAAGCACACACAAGCTTTCCCAAGTAAAATTTTATTAATATCTAAGAGTCACTTGATCCAAACATATAAAATAACTATATGATGAGCCCACGGGACAGAAATAAGTAATATTTAAATAGGTTTTCTAAAAACAGTAAGATGTAAAAAAAATTGTAATCAAAGGAAGAAGGAAAGAAAGTGAATGAATAATTAAAACATATTGGTTTGATTGTTTATAAAAGTTAATTGTTAGTATTTGATAAGGAGATTATCTTACCTTTATTGAATTAAATTTAGAAATGAAGTTTGTGGGCTATAAATTCCAGCAGCCTGTGGCTGTTTTTATAAAGGAGAAAGTGATGGTGTTGACCGTTCCCCAAAGAACGTCTTTCTGGCAAATTTAAAAGTCAGCCTTGACGTCAAGTGACTGTGGACAACAGTCCACATTGACTTCTGTGAAGTGTGGGCAGAACGGACTTTCACTCTGGAAAGACTATCGGGGAGGAAGGACCAAAGAAGCCATTTAGGGGAAAACAAAGCCAAGCCAAGTCAAACAGAAAGCAAGAATAAGTCGGAGGGGAAGGAATGTCACGCGCAGAAGAATGCAGCCAGGCTCTAGGGGTTGCAGTCTAGAGCACGCGCTCTTTATCAAAGAAATCACTTCCTAGCTTGGCTTTTAGTTCTTCTTTTCAGACAGGGTTTGAGCTATTGTTACTCTTCAAGTGAGAGGCAGTTAAATCTATAGAACAATGTTGGCAGAAATGATCTGATCCTCTCTTTACAAAGTGTTCTTACACAAACTAGGCAGAGATAGAATTCTGCCATCTGATAATAGAAGAACTTACCTGGTTAACACACCACAGTCAGAGCCTGGGCCATGTGACCAATGTGGTTCAGTCCTGCTTAGTAATTCAGGCTGAACACGTTCCTGGGACTCACTTTAAACCTCTAACTCCCTAGAACTGTCTATGTCACCCTCATCTATAATAGATGCTCTTGGTATTCCCTGCCAACAGTCCATGGAACTGTGCATTTGGCCTACTATCAAGACTCTGCTGTGGAAATGTTGTGATGTTGAAGATGCTAGCTCACCTCATGATCTGTAGCTGTTTATGTCACAGAGCCACAGGGGGTCATCACCTACACTGAAAAGTACAAATATACACATAGGATAAGCACTTGAGACAGTCCTTTTGCTATAAGATAGGACCCCAAAGACCAGAAGAAAAATATATGCAAGGCAAGTGACAGGCTTCATGGAATGAACACTGGAAGCTTCTTAGAATTCACAATTATTTCTTATATTTTAAAGATGTATATTTGTCTAAACTGGCCAGTTGCATGGATTCCTCAAGGGCGTAGAATACCTTTATAGATGTATGCTTACTTCCTAGCACCATGTGTGATATTCACTAGAACTGGAAATACACATTCATTGGATTAATTAATAAACAATCGGCCTGAGATGCTATGATACAGCATCCTGAGTTCTACATCAATGTTATGATATTGGTGTTCTATTCATGGGCAAAGAGAAGAGTGTTTTGGTTTTGTTATTAATTATTTGTTTGTTTTTAAGGAAGATTGTCACACATTCCAAATCATGCCTGAACTATGTGCATAGTCAAAACTCATCTTGAACTTCTGATCCTCTCAAGTGCTGGGTTTACAAGTATGTTCCAACATGATTGGTTTTACAAGGTGCTAGGGACTCAACCCAGGGCTTCATGCATGCTACAAAAGCATACTACCAAGTGAGCTGCACACCTACCTCCTTTTATTTTTTACACACTCAGATCAAATACTTTGCAGGCTAAAGAAAATTTGCACCAATCAGTATGAATGGATTAATTGTTTTGATAAGCTCTTTGTTATATCATCTCCATATACAGCAATTTAAATACATAATTATAAAAATGCAGAGATATAGATAGACATAGATGATAAAGATAGATGACAGAGCTAGAGAGAGCTAGAGGGAGATAGATGATAGAGATAGAGATAGGTAGACAGATAGAGATAGGTAGATAGATAGATAGATAGATAGATAGATAGATAGATAGATAGATGATACATACCTACATACATACATGGATACATAAATATATAGAAAATAGACAGATAGATAGATAGATACATAGATACATAGATACATAGATAGATACAAAGATAGACTGATACATAGATAAATACATAGAAGATAGATGGATAGATACATACATAGATACATAGAAGATAGATAGATTAGATAGATAGACAGATGATAGATGATAGATAATAGATACATTCATACATAGATACATGGATACATAAATACATAGTAGACAGATAGATACATAGATGCATAGATACATAGATAGATACATAGATACATAGATAAATACATAGAACATAGATGGATAGATACATACAAACATAGATACATAGATGTATAGAAGATAGATAGATGATAGATAGATAGATAGATAGATAGATAGATAGATAGATAGATAGATATAGATAGATCACCTAATTGTATGGCAAACTGAGCAAGGTCAATGTGATCTGAAAACAACTTTGCTCTTATATTGTAGAATCACTTAAAAAAAAAGAAGAAAAAAACCTCACTCTTATATATAAGAAAGCAAAAAAAAAAGAAAAAAAAGATCACAAAATGCTCAATGAAGGAAACTCTTCATTTTCTGGTCAGATATAACTAATGGCGTCTAGGAAAGTATACATTCCAGCTAAATTCTTTAACTTAAAGGAAAAGAAGCTACCTATAGACCCTCAGTTTGAGGAGCTTAACAGAACAATTAAATGATTAGTGATGGAAACTCCAGAAGAAACAGTATTGGAGTAGAAGTGTAGCTTGTAAAATAATTCTACTTCTTTTGTACACAACTTACAATGTGGTGTTTCCATTTTAAATTGAACTCTAAGAAGGTAAAACATGTCTCAAGTTAGCAGACTGGATCTGTAGATCATCAAACGTCTTAAGGCACAGCATTTTGAAAATCGTCTGTGGCTTCTATAGAGCATACAGCTATTTGTCCTGTTGCTTTTGCCTAAGTTTATATTGTCTGTGTTCAACTCCAGATCCTGAGAACCACAGATAATTGGGCTGGACTAGAACTGGTGCTCCAAAGAGACTCTTCCATTCTGAATGGTGCTTCAGAGCTACAGAGCACATCTGAAGAAATGAAAGAGAAAGCTAACTGCCATGTTAGTCTTGAAACTAACTTGAAAATGAAGAGAAGTGGCAGACAGAAAGATCTTAGGTTTCAGAATCAGAGAGGCCTGGATTCGTTTTCTCTTATACTTGCAAGACTTGCCACTTTTGACAAGTAACATAACTCATGTGATTCCCTCCAGATCTTGGCCATAAAATGAAGCTATTCATACCAACTTTTGGAAAATTCATAAGATGCCTGGAGCCTAAAAATTATTCATTAATCTCCCTGTCTCATACCCTCTATACATTCGATCAGCAAGTATGGCAGATTCTACTTCCCAATTTATCCTGACTCTGAGCTACACACCATCGCCATGATCTTCCCATCGTTCCTCGACATCCAAGTGAGCACTGAGCTTGGTGTGTATGTGCCCACTCACATGTGTGTGTGCAGGGGGAGTCTGCTGTCCTCTATCACTCCACACTTACTTTTTGAAACAGTCTTCTCACTAAACATAGAGCCCTCTGTTTCAGGAAGACTAGCTGGCCATGGGGCCTCAGGGACAGCTTATCTCTGCCCTCCTTTTCCCTGCACAAAGTTATATATGTATTCTACTGTGCCCTGTTTTTACCTGCGTGCTTAGAACCAATCATAGGTCCTCATGTTTACACAGGAACCACTGTCCTCACAGAGCCAGCTCCCTCGCCCAGTAGGGCTGATTTCTTTACTCTCTGAATACTGTTTGCAAAGGCATGGGCACAACTGAAATAAGGAACTAGCAAACAACCAGTAGAACCCAGACCCACTGGGCCCTAACCTTCCCACATACCCCTTCTGGGCCCTGACCTTCCCACATAGCCCACTGGACCCTGACCTTCCCACATACCCCACTGGGCCCTGACCTTCCCACATAGCCCACTGGGCCCTGACCTTCCCACCTCTGCTCATTCTCTTCAGCCTACCCCAAGCTCATCTCCACCCAAAGTTCTCTCACTCTCTGAGGCCACTACTCCCAGTTTCTCCAGCCTTGGAGGCCTCTCCAGAACTATTCCATTGCCAGACGCTCAGGATTTTAATACTGGTGAACAAATCCCACTTCTGTACTTGAGAATTTTTTTCAAACTAGAAGATCCTTTCTAGGTAGAGAGAATGCAGTGCAGGCAGGAGCACTGTGAAATGCTCTCTTCAGGACATAGCAAGACTGTCATATAATGACCTCTCAGTGGCTGTATGCACAAGACCTGCACAAGATCAAGCCAGCCAGTCAAAATTCCAACATGGATGGGGCAGGAGCTCAGGAGGACCTTTCCCTAACTGAGCGGCTGCTAGCAGTTGGTGGCTGCTAGGGAAGTGAAGGCCAGTCTTTAGGAGTGTGCTCTCTAGTAGGTGTCCCATGCACCAACGGATGACTCCACACCATGCACACCTGAGCAGCTATAACTGGACTTAGTGGGTTATCAATGATAAAGTAAAAAGACATGAATTTGGAAGGGGTGTGTTGGGGAAAATAGGAGAGCATTAGAAGGGGAAATGGGGAGGAATGTATATAGTTTTAGTTTTGAAACTGTGAAACAATAATTTGAGAAATAGCCTCCCAAAGGCCTTTAGAAAAAGCCTTATGTAAACTTACCACCATAGAAGCTTCTTCAATTATATGTATATGTTAGATCTGAGCTTGCCAGAACTCCAAGGGACACACAGATGTCCACTTCCTCCAGAGGCTGTCAATCTTTTGACCTCTTCCCCTGTACCTGAGGTCCTGCCCCATGGCTATAAATGGGTGGGGCCCAGTCACCATCTTGCTCCTGCTCTGCTGCTCCACAGCATGCCGACAGGTAGCCTGCCCTGGCAGTTCCAGAAGTAAACCATGTTCCTGGAATGACTTAAGTCTCATGTGCCTATTTTTTATGGGAGTTTGTGCCTTTACAACCTAACAGTATATACATTATAAGAGGAGACTGAAAGGAATTACCTCATAACTAAGGGACAATGTGCTGCATACCATAGGATAACAAAAAATAAAGCTCCAAACATCAAGAATGAACTCCCTCTTTTGAAGCAGCTAACAAGGGGCACTAGCAAGCCTCAGACAACACTGGCCATTGCCTCTGCCCTTGGTAGACCAGAACTCCTCTGTAAGACCATTTTGCTAAAGACACTATGTACATGAACTATAGAGCAAACCAGGAGAAATCAAGCTGGTGCTGACTTCAAGCCTCATCTCTACTGCTGGTTTTCACAGTGCTGTAAGGCACTGTGCATGCTACTGGAAGAGACAAGCAATCATCCACCTCATCCAGCTGTGAATCCTGCAAGCTACAACACCTGGTCTGACAAGGTACGACTGCTGGTGGCATGAGTGTTATGGGAGGAACAAACTACATTTCTTCATTATTTTTTGAGATAGGGTTTCCCTATAGCCCCAGGTAGTCAGGAGCTTGCTATGTAGGCCAGACACCCTTGATCACACAGGTCTTCCTGCCTCTGCCACCCATGTGCTGGAATTAAAGGCATGCACCACCATGCATGGCCCCAACTACCTTCCAATTGGATTTAAGGTCTGCTTCATAGGATAGAAACTATACCTGACATTGATATCAGGCCCAGGGACCTGAGGCTAGCCAGATCACAGCACAAAGAGGAGAGCACAATACTAGCTGTCTACTAAATAGGTATATTAAACTGACTCCTAACGAGCTATTGTTGTACCCATAGATTAATGTCTCTCTCAACTCTCACCAGAGAAGCTTTCTAATGCAGCAGCTGGTGATGAACACAGAGACCCCTAACTGGCCAGTGTGCAGAGAACAAGAGGCTGCAGAGAGTTCACCCCTGAATAGAACACCTATCAAGCTTCTTGCCTCCCAAAGCTCAGGGTTTACTGTGGAAGAGGGGGCAGAAAGTTGTGAGAGGGAGAGGTTGGGGATGATCACAAGGAAACTGAGCTTTTCCAGACAGCTGGTCAGTTACTCATATGAGATCAGAGCAACGGTGACAGCAAGCACAAGTCCCATGCAAGCTCAAACAAGACAAAACTCCCAGCACAGTCCTGGGAAAGTGGGTAAAAATCCCAAAGCTGGGCTGGAGAGATAGCCTAGCGGTTAAGAGCACCGACCGCTCTTACAGAGGACCCGGGTTCGATCCCCAGCACCCACATGGCGGCCGAGAGCCGTCTGAAACTCCAATTCCAGGAGAACTCCAGTTCCAGGGGAATCCGAGACCCTCTTCTGACCTCCGCGGCATTGCACGACACGGGTGCACAAACCTGCATGCAGACAGTACATTGATACACATACCGAAATAAATAAAAAAAAATTTTTTAAAAAAATCCCAAAGCTTACCAAGAAACTATCAGCAACCAAATAGCTGCTGGGACAGGGAGAGCCGATTTCCTTCAAAGCTGTAACTCTTGGTAGGTCAACCAGGCTGCAGCGGATGGACCTCTACTAAAGTGCATCTGGGGACACAAATTAGATTCTTCTATATTATATATGCCTGTAATATATCTATAATATTTGCCTATATTATCGATATTACATATATATATACATTAGAGTTCATTAAGTTGAGTAAGGGTAAATGATCAAAATATATGAAAAAAATCAAAAAAATTCCATAAAAAGGGAGAGGAAGTAGCCTCCCTCTCCAAACAAACCCTCTATTTTGGGGGACCGCACTCATTCGAACTCTGTTTTTGCCTACCTTGAAGAGATCTGTATTTGTCTGCCCTCTGAGAACTAGTAGACAGGGCTCCCACACAACTGCAGGGAATGCTAACTGTTCTCTTCTCTAGAACACAGCTTCATGGAGGTGTGTGAAACCTGACCTTCACACACAGGTGTGACTGTCTAATGGGTCCATCTAAGTCCTTGTATGGGGTCCCAGCTGGGGGCCTTGAAAAAAAGGGAAAACCATCTCACCATTGCGCTTGAATTTTTTGGCATTAAATTTTTATTGAATTTTTGTGTATTTCATATATAACATCTCGTCTTAAGCACCTTTATCCCTCCTAATCCATTGGCACCCTGCCATAACTCCCCCACCTCACACTGGACTTCATACATTCTGTCATTTGTGTTGAGGGCTCCTGTGCCTAATTAACCTTCCCAGCCATTCTGCAGTGCAGGTTCATCCACTGAGCTCTAGTCAGCCTATCCAGAGTCCATCACTTTAAGAAGACCAGTTCTGGCCAGGCGTGGTGGTGCATGCCTTTAATCCCAGCACTCAGCAGGCAGAGGCAGGCTGATCTCTGTGAGTTCAAGGCTAGCCCAGTCTACAGAGTGAGCTCCAGGCCAGCTGAGACTAAAAGGAGACCCTGTCTCAAAAAAATAACAACAACAACAAAAAAAGACCAGTTCTTCCTCACCCAACAGTAATCAGCTGCCAATATTTCTTCAGCTAAGATTGGGTTCTGCTGCCCATTTCCCCAGTTCCCTGCTGGGCTTTCTTTCATCTGGTTGACCTTGTGTGGGTCTCACCACCTGCTGACACCACTGCTGTAGGTTCTTATGAGCAGGGTCCCAGGAGTGTGTAGCGTTCTATTCCAGGATGGTCTTGCACAACCTCTCTGGTTCTTACAATCTTCACCCCCCACCCCCACCCCTTTCTGAAATGTTCCCTGAGCCCTGGGTGAGTGGAGCTGAATGTAGGATACCTGTCCCCACACTCTGCAGACTCTAAATCTGCATGGTTTGGCCATTTATGACCTTTTGATTTCCTGGGCCATTATTGCATGAGGGAGCTTCCTTAATGAGAGTAAAGAGGTTAATTGGTGTTCTCCTGACCCCTTATTCTAGCTGTAGACGTTGCATTGTAGATGTACTGCTTGGGCTTTGGCAATTCACAATGTCCTCCTCTGGTGCAAAAGAGGCTTCTTTATTGAGTGGTGTCTGTTAATGTAAGAATACCTATTTTACATTTAGTAAGAGGTTACCTTAACCTAAGGATGTGGCAGCCTTGGGAATTTCTCTAAGATCTATGACCTCTGCGGCTGTGTGTATCTGGCTATGTTTACAGTATCACACATCAATTTCCTCCCATCTAGTGAGCTTTAAGTCCAATTAGTCAGCCATTGATTGCCCCTGGATAAAAGTGCCATTACTGCACCAATGTCGTATGCTGTGCCGGACATGAATGAGAATATTTTATCTTAAAGCTGCTGTAGGACCACTGAGTATGGATCGCTTAGCAGATTGTGTAGCGCTCTCCAAAGCTCTGAGAGCTAGCCGTTGGGGGAAGCCATCAAGGTCAGTTCCAGCTCCTGTTGCTCCAAATCCTGTCTCTGAAGTATGTTCTGTCTTCAGCAATCGGATCTGACCTTCCTGTTCTGGAGGCAGTCAAGGGCTGTGGCAATAGCCTGTGTTGTTTTGGGAGTTTCTTGGACTACCCTGGCCAATGATTCAAAGGAAGGTTCATTCTGCCTGGCACTGTGATCTAATTACACATACAACATGGCTAGGTGAGTCCGTGGGCATAGTTGAAGGCCTCAGAACTTGTTACTTTAAAATGTTCACATCCTTCGACTCTGAATTATAATGGTACAGTAATTTGGAAGAATAAAGAAGATGAGGAGTAAACAGAGAGCTGTCGAGTTCGACAGTGGCTCCAATGGAGGGCCGAGTCCTTTCTCCAGGCACACTGCCAGCAGAACCCTGTGACAGTGATTTGTGAACAGTTTCAGCAAGGCTTCCAGTGAGGTCATATTTTCACAGCTTTATAAATTACTTTTTTTTCCTTTAGTATAAAAGCATTAATGATGTGAGAAGGTCAGTTACATTTTATTGCATTTTAGGAGAAAATTATATATTACAATTGAATTTGCAAAGTTGGGTATTTTCAAAGGTCGTGGGATGCATGCCTCATAGACACCATGGAGCATTATAAAGCGGGTGTTTTATTAGCTGTCTGAAGGATGACTTTGGGTCTATTACCTACTTTTGATTTAATCCCCAGACTTCATCTGCAGTCTGCCTCCTTTCCTCTTATTGCCTAGGTGGCCTTTGGACAGAGGTGGAGACTATGAGCATTAGAGAATATAATCTCGGCCACAAAATGCAACCTCAGCACAAGCCAGGGGCAGAGGACAGAGACCAGGAATGACTCTGAGTTGGTAACTCATTTTCCATATCACAAAATACAGGAGGAGGAGGAGATATGCTCTTAGCCAGCACAGATGTCCAAGCAGTTGGATCTGTGGAATAAACAATGCCTTGAGTCTTGTTTCCTGGCAACAAGGTGAAGTTGAACTTTTCATTGGGCATCTGCTCTGCACTGTTCACCTTACCAGAGCCATCACTTTTGTACATATTCATCACCCCATAATCTATGAAGGTATAATTTCCTCTTAATAAATCAAGAAATTCCAACACAGCCTAAGAGAATATCTAATGAGTAATTACGAGGAGACTCGGGTCAGGCCTATAATTATCTGTGACAATGATGGCTAATTAGTAAAAATGATAACAAATATTTATTGAACATTTTCTGTATACTTTTGACATATCAATCAGAAAAACGGCTTTATAGATGAGGTACTATTATTATGCTTGTTTTACAGATGCACTGAGGCCCAGGTTGCAGAATTTAAATATAGTGTGTCTATTTAAAGTCCATTTCCCTGGCAGTTCCTGGTAGCAGACATTTGCAGAATCATAGTTTTGCCTCCAGAGAGTGGGCCTAGTCCCTGAGAGTTTTTGTAAACACTATGTACCCGTGACCAAACATAAGGTTTTCTTATGCAGGAGGGAAGGCCAAGAAGATCTGCCTCTCAATCACAGTTAAGATTCTCATTATTTAAAAAAAAAAATCGTTTTATTTTTCTTTATATATGTGTGCATGTGTATGTCACACATGCATGTGGGCACCTGTGGAGGCCAGAACAAAGTGCTGGAGCAATGGAATCTTAGTTACAGGTGACTAGCTGCTTACCATCAGTGCTAGGAACCGAAATCTCCTGTCCTCTGCAAGAGTAGCAGGTATTCTTAACTGCTGAGCTGTCTCTCCAGCCCCTTATCACTCATTCTTAAGACAGAAGTTCAATGAACAGGTATGGCTAGACATGTACTGGATTTTATAGAGAAAAGCAGTGAATGCGACATTTTGTGGTCTTCACAGTTAGGCTTGAGGTCTCCTCTGCCTTGTCTCCGCCATGTTTCTTTCTCCCACGAAGTTTCTCCTATTATTCAGGCCTCCAGTTTCATCTCCCTGTTTCTTTTACTATTCTTTCTTTCTCCCTTTTTTCAAGACAGGATCTCATGTCCCCCAAGCTGGCTCTGACTTGCTCTGTGGCTGAGCATGGTTTTGAACTGTTGGTCCTCTGCGCTTTCTCAATCATGTGGCACCATGCCTGGCCCACCTGCTCCTTTAGCGTGCAGATTCCTCTCACTCGTGGTACAACGCCAAGGTGCTACTTGTCCTGCACTGCTGCACTCAATCACGATAGTTTTAGACAATCCTTCTCAGCCCCACTTAGAGTGAAGATTTGCCTACAGGAGAGGCTTTTGAGGACACTTGTTCAGCGGTCATTTTCCTCTAACTGGCATTAAGCTCCTTTTGGTGCTTCCAGATATTTCTAGCCCACACTGTCAGCAATGAGAAGTCTTGATACTTAGGCTACCGTTCATAAATATGTCCCCATCTTCCAAAACTCCCCTCATCTCTAGTGCTCTAAGACCTCCCTTCATTCTATAATCACTTCCCCCTTACCTTAGATAATATTCTCTTTCTTCAACTTAATTGTAACTCCTCTGGGAATAAAAATAATTCTTCTTCCCTTCATCCTGTATCAGCATGACATTTAGCGCATGAATTTACTCCATGAAAGTTAGCCAAGAAAAGATGAAATGAGGCATGGGAAAAACTCATCTTTTCTCAGATGAAATGATTATGGCCCCAAGAAGGAAGAATGTTTATAAAATCACTACAGTGTGAATCAATCAGATCTTAATATACAGTTAATATGTTTGTTCCTAGATAAATCAGATCAAGTAAGTCTCACTTTTTTTTCTGGCAAGGGACAGTTGTAACATCTTCTGAAACTGAAAAAGACACTCCTTCTTTTAAGGAAAATATATACATACATCATTTTAAAAATATACCTTGCGTTTTTGCTCCTTTCTCTCCCCCCCGTTCCAGTACCCTCCCACCCAGGAACTCGCTGTACTACCACGCAATCTGTGCACTTTGAAGTCACTTGAAAGAAGACAGGTCTTCTATATTTATTTGTGAACCTACAGACTATAAAAAACCTATTTTGATAGCAACCAAGGCACGAGCTCTATTCGTAATTCATGACTGCTATTTCTCTGCAGGTATTTTTTTTTCTCCATTTAGAACAGCATCCTTGAGATCTCTAGTGTCTATTTTATGTGTATTCCATGCAACTCCTTGCAGAGAAAGCATGAAGTCAAGAGATGGGAAATTGCATTCATATATTTAAATGTCATTGTAAAATATCTTTTCAATATGTATAATGATCTGTGAGATACATAAGCAGTCTAATTACATTCAGGTTTCATAATTTATTAAAAGTTACAAGTATGCATTCAGTATCTTGTTTTTGCTGTCATGTACTTTGGAGGTTGCTCTTTGATGTTTCATTTATACAATCATTACTATTGTCTTTGAATATAATAGAATTTTTATATATGTACCTACTTATTTCTATTTTATATATGTACCTACTTATTTCTATTTATCCCATTATAAACTCATTGAAAAGCATAAAAGTGTTGGTGCTAAAGTAAGACTAAAGTTTCTCCATTGAATGCAATAAGCAGGCAATGGCAAGTAAAAAAAAATGCACCTTATATGTCAATATAGATGCAGTTAATGGTGCCTGGCTAGGACATGTAAAGGTCAGAGACAGATCAGGCTTCATAAGGATGGGCTGTTGTAACCAAATATTGCTAGAGTGATATGGATATATATTGTGTGCATGAACAAGTAGGCATCTACACACACACAGACACAGACACACACACACACATCTGTGTGCATATTTTTTTCTGGAAAATATTCAAGAAATAATACATAGTTCTTACTTTTAGAGAGAAATCTTTTGAGTGTTTATTTTACAGCTCTCTGTCCTGCTTAAAGTTTCTATTTGAAGGTCATTTATTTTTAATTGCTAAAAAGGCCAGCAGAAGTTATCTTGGTACAATCAATAACCACTTTTGTCTTTATCTCCATATTTAAAACATGAAAGCCAAGTCTTGAAAAAAAACAACTAAGTTATGACCCATTTTGAGCTTTTATCAATAGATAAATTTATGAATGTATAGAGTTTACATTCATTTTTTACACAAATATCTTACCACCTTTTCCTACATTTTCTAGACTGACATCACTATTATTTCCATGCTCTACTTTTCAAGAATTATATGATAGGAGGTCGCAGATTAAGACTTCTGTGTTGATGGAGAGGCCTTCAAATTCTACATGCTGTTGTGTGACAGATCATGAGAGGCTCCCAGCTTTCAATATAACCAAGGTAGTCCTATTGGTAACAGGAGTCACAGTAGTGATTTTCTGGAAACTTATCACCCAGTATTGTGTACTTTGGAGGCTAAGTAAGCTGAAACATCTAATCATCTGCACATGGGATGTCATTGAGTGAAGAAGGTAGCTGAACACCCTACCAGGTCAGGGCAGCCTCTTTGCCAGTCGCTATCTACAGAGCAACTGCAATTTTTCAAGTTAAATTTCCTCTTCAGTGACAAACATTGGAAAGCAAAATTAGAGAGATGTTCAAATGCAGGAAATGCTTGATGGCATGCTTTTGGGGATTTAAGGAGGAATTAAACTTGAGAAATGTCTGCCTGTGAAGCATCCAGAACTATACTCCCAGAGTTAAAGAAGCTGAGAATATTTCTACTGGTTTCAAGCATGCAAATGTAGGATATTCCATGATAACCCTTCTCAAAATGAAGTCTCCTGTGTGGGGATAATGTATAAAGGTACAATGGAAGGAGAGAGAGGCTCTCTGGAGATTTGCTGCTCTGGTAACATGCCATTTCTTTGGAAAAAAAAGATGATATAACATTTAACACAATTATGGCAATGTCTTAATATTTCTAATCTAGGTCATTTCAAGCTCACTAATGGTGCTTCCAAAATCATAATTCTGAAGACATCTTTGTTAAAACGAAGAGATCTCATCACTTTGAATAGGATAAAAGAGTGATTTTATAGGGCAACAGTTCTATCTTCAGTTAACAGAAGTAATCACGCTCCGTTCCTAGAGATACTGGGGCAGTAAAGTCAAAGAATTCATGTAGAGTTCATAGAACTGTAGGTAATAAAAAACTGGTATTCCTGGTGCTGGAAGATGACTCAGCAGTTAATGGCTCTGGCTGTTCCTGTCAAGGACCTGGGTTCAGTTTCCAGCATTCACATGGCAACTCACAGTCGTCTGTAAATCAAGTTCTGTGAGATCTGACGTCCTCTTCTGGCCTCCATGGGCATTGCACGATATGGGTGCGCTTATACATAGCCAAAACACTCATACACATAAAATAAGAATAATTTTTTTTTTTAAGATTGGCATATCCTACAAAGAAAACTAGTAAGAAGGATATTCTCTTTGTTTGTAAACTGCGAGTTGACAGAACTTGGGAAAAAAAGACAATTATGGGGAGAAGTAGAGACAGTCCAAAATCTGTCATACCCACCAATTAATCTTTATCCATCCATATTTATCGGCATTTCATAACATTTTCCAGATTTTCTTTCCATTTAGGAAGTTTTGCAAAGAGAAGCCCTCACATATATGGATTCAAAAGAAGAATAAAACTCAGACTTACCAGAGATATGAAAAATAAATGAAATATGGAAATACCTAAAGAGAATTCATAAAAAGGTAACTACTGATACATATTAGGATTCACCTTCGACTGATAGCATTACTGTTGACACCAAAACGCTCTCTGGAGACACAGAAATGGACTCGGGCTCACATTCCGCTCTTTTCATCACCAGAGACCTCTTCCCTTCTTCCACTCCTTCCCTGCAGCTGGCTGTTTCTTCTGGCTCCTGCGTGGCAAGGACCCAGGGCATTCCAGGCACCCTGCTGTGTCCTAACCCTTGGGTTTTCAGTCCTTTGTGACTTCTCAAGCATGTGGCCCATCTGGTCGCCACACGCTGGACAGTAAAAGCTCCTCCAATTCCTCTGAGTTCCACGGGCTCTACACCCAGATACTTATGATTCCTCTGCTCTCCGGTTCTCTCCAACTCCTATTTAGGGCATTTTATCTCAGACACTGAAACCGCCGGCTATTTAGGTATTCAACGCAGGAGATCATAGCACTGAAATGCAGTGCTCAAGTAGATAGGAAGGAAGATAACCCAATGGAGAGGAACCGAAAAGGTGCCATTCTATGCCAATTAATCTCCTGTTATGTGAAATACCTAACATGGTTTTATCAGACATTTAAGTCATACCATTGAGGAAGTACTATATACATTTACAATAACATCTGTGTCTTATATATGAAATTATGAATATATTTCTTAAGTTTAAGATCTACATATAGATTCTTATAAATAATACTTAATTTAAAATTTAACAGATTTTAAATATTTGAAAAGCATGTGATCGATGAGCTGAATTTCAAAAGAAGGATTTGATCAATTCATATTTTGCGTTTTAATGCCTATATGAACTGAATTATAGCCAGGCACTGTGGCATTCACTTGTAATTCTAGCACTTAAGAGTCTCAGTTATAGCCACGTGTGGTAGTGCATGCACTTGGGAAGCAGAGGCAGGAGGATCTCTGTAAGTTCAAGGCCAGCCTGGAGCTCCAGGCCAGCTGGGACTAAAAGGAGACTCTGTCTCAAAAAGACCAAAAAAAAAAAAAAAAAGAAAAAAGTCTCAGTTATAATTCTACTGTAAACAAGGCCCAAGAACTTATATACCATTTATAACACTGAAACTTGGAAAGTTTTTTTTTCCTATAGAAACATAAAATTATTTAAACATTAATCTTTTTTTCATTTTTATTTATCTTTTTGTATGTGTATGAGTGTACTGTCCGCATGTAGGTTTGTGCACCTGTGTCGTGCAATGCTGTGGAGGTCTGAAGAGGGTCTCAGATTCACCTGGAACTGGAGTTCTCCTGGAATTGGAGTTACAGATGGTTCTTAGCTGCCATGTGGGTGCTGGGGATCAAACCCGGGTCCTCTGCAAGAGCAGTCGGTGCTCTTAACTGCTAGGCTATCTCTCCAGCCCCTTATAAATTAATCTTTATAGAAATATGTTATATTAGCCAGGTGTGGTGGCACAAGCCTTTAATCCTAGCACTTGAGAGGCAGAGGCAGGCGGATCTCAGTGAGTTCAAAGCTAGCCTGGTCTATAGAGTGAGTTCTAAAGACAAAAAAAAAAAAAAAAAGAAAAGAAAGAAAAAGAAAAGAAATGTGTTATATTAAAAAATAAAATTTAAAAAATAAGCAAGGCATGGTGTTACACACCTTTAGTCCCAGTGCTTGGGAGGCAGAGGCAGGTGTGAGTTCAAGGGTAGCCTGGTCTGCATAGTGAGCTCAAGGCCAGCTGAGACTAAAGGGAGGCCCTGCCTCAAAAAGACCAAAAAAAAAAAAAAAAGAGAGAGAGAGATAAATATGTTATATACATATATATATATATGTGTGTGTGTGTGTGTGTGTGTGTGTGTGTGTGTGTGTATGCAACAGTTACTACCTAATCCCACTTGTGACAAACAGGACCCCATAATCTCCCACAGGCAACCCATCCACCACCCCATCTGAACCGTAAGAGATAAACTGTTTCCTTTGGAGAAATATTCTCCCACCACTTCTGCAAGTCATTTCTGCTATCATCGTTCTTGAGATCAAATACTTTGTCTCCTGCCATGGCTGTGCTGGGTTGTGTTAGCAGCACAGTCTTAACTCTAGAGAGAATCTTGTTGGTCTTCTTTGCTTCTCTGCTTCACAGGAAAAATCAACAATGCCATGAAGCTAAGGGGAAAAAAATGCAGTCACAGAAGATCCAGTGCTAACACTGAAACACAGAGAATGACAAACCTAGCCACTTAGAGAATGTTTATTGACATTTTTAAAATCTGCAAGGTGAGCAATAGGCTGTAAATGTACAAGAAGGTACCAAGGAAGTAAGAAAAGGAAGATCCAAGTGATTTCACGAGCTCCACACAACTCACCAGAGAATAAACTTGGGCCTGAGTCCAAAGCTCTAGGCAGAAATGAATAGAATGTACTTCCTGTGTAGCCTCTTTCCATATGTCCCTCAAGAACCTATAACTGATGACTGTTTGCTATTTTGGGACTTGGCCAGTTCTCAACTTCTCTCTTTGCTATTTAGATAAGACTAAAAGAATCTACAATGGCAGAACTCCCTGTCAGTCCTAAATAAACATGCATAACTCAGTAATATCAGGACCAGATCCATACATGTAGAGGACCATTCTAAAACATGCCTTGGAAAAACAATTCCAAGACTCTCCTATAAACAAATAGCAGGGCTCAAGTAGACACTAAGTTCCTATGACCTTTAAAAACAGCAACTTGTCAACTTTTGGGACCCGATTCTCTTCTATTTGATCTTGTAAAAAATCAGGAACAGCATTTCTCAGCTATAAGGCTAAGCCTGTGAAATATTATAGCGAGTCAACTGTACACCATCCAAACCTCAAGACTGAGTCATGTAGCCACGAGTCTGCCCATGACCCACAAGGAAGGAACATAGGCCCTACAAGGCATGGGAACTGGCAAGGAAGTAGAAAATATCCCTTCTCCAGACACTAGAACTACCCAAAGGAGAAATATCTAGATCAAAGAGAGTGTTGTGTGGAGTAGAATTCAAACTCATACACAGATAGTTCCTTTATGATAACAGATCTGGATCTCACTGTTTCTAGCAGTAGCCCACTCCTAGGCCCACCCCTTTACAAAAATCCACCTTTATTTAATGTAAATTGTATTTTCATCACTTATTTCTCTAAGAACCTCTATTAGCATCATATGATTTTTTTTAAGCTGCTTGTTGTAGGGATTACATAAAAGCAAAACCTGTAGGCTATTTTCACAAAGGTTCAATACCCATCATGCAAAATGGCCTCTTATCTATTTGCTACTTCTTAAATTCATTTACACAGGAAATTAGTACCCTTTTTTTTATAAATAGCTTGGAGTTCTTGTAGGGGTCTTCTAAATTAAACCATTACACAGTTTAATTAAAATACCAGAAACACATTGATTTGTCAAGAAGTCAATATGCATTTTTAAGCATTAAATTTTTTAATTAGACTGAAACTCTGGGTAGGTTTTCTTTATATAGAATCAGAACACTGGGTTTGTAGGATAGAACTGTCATATTGTGTGCTCTCTTATTTTATTTTTTGTAATTATATTTTTAAATTATAAAGTTATGAGTGTTTCATCTGGATGTATGTAAGTGTACCACATGCATGAAGTACCTGCAAAAGCTGGAAAAGGGTGTTGGATCTCCTGGAACTGGAGTTAGAGATGGTTGTGAGCCACCATGTGGGAGGTGAGAATTCATCCAGGGTCCTTGTCAAGAGTAGCCAGTGCTTGTAACTGTTGAGCCATCTCCCCAGTTCCTTGCTTTTGTTTTGAGAAAGGATCTCTTGTTCGGGGTGGGCCTCCAGCTCACTATGTGGCTAAGAGTAGAGGAGAACTTCTGATCTTCCTCCACCGCCTGTGCTGGGATCACAGTCATGTGACTCCAGTTTCAACCTGGGTTTGAGTAGAAGTTCTTCTCACAGAAATGGGAGCTTGTTCCACTAGAGAAAGAAAATATTCCACCTTTCTCAAGTAAAGAACATCACCAGAAGATAAAATCCATTTGGAAGCTGTTGGAAAAGGCAGTAGACAAAGATCGAAATCCTCTCACATGGACACCAACAAAGTGGGAAAAATACAGGCAGGAACAAAGCAGAAAGCCTGTATTTTGTTAATAGAGAAAACCTAGATGAGAGAGAAGACATACTTGGCAATGCTAGTTAAAATGCTCTACAAACCTAACACTGTTGAGCTATTTAATACAGGAAAGCATAATCCAGTCACCTCAGAAAATAATTAAGCTCAGGTAAATATACCTGTGAAAGTCCAAGAAGGCAAACTGGATGAAGGAAAGATATTTACATATAAAATAGCACATCATAGAGAGGAGGATATAACACTGAGAGAGGACACAGCTTAAAAGCATGATACTAACTATTTTGTATCAAGTGTCTCCAGTAAGATTATTGAAAATGACTTAGAGATTTTTATTAAGATAAAGTCAAATATTGCTATAGGCAATACTGCCTCAGTGAATGGATATATATTTCACTTTATAAACATTTATCTGCACTCTGAAATTTTTTGAGATGAGAGGCCATTAGTAAAACTTGCAGTTTTTGGGAGACTAACCAGCTTATATTTTGATAACACTTATTAATGTATTCTTATGACATATACATACATACATGTATGCACTTACAATTAGAGTTCTTTTTTGTCTTCTTTTTTAAAATTTTTTATTACTTCTTTATTTTTTCACTTTTTTAACAATAAGTAATAATTTATCAGTACAAGCATCTTTCATGTAAAACCAATTTGCAAGCAGTTGTGACCAAACCCACACAGCCCAAGGGTCCCACCATCCAGCTGGGGGGGCTTGTATGTTCAATCAAGTTGATCAAATAAGTGTCCAGACTATATTGCTGTAGTTTCATCATTGACCCCAATCACAGCCCTTACATTCTACCATGCCCTCTCTTCCACAGATTGTTCCCTAGGCTTAGAAAAGGGACACAGGTGGATGAGAAGCAAAACAGTCTACTTTCTCTGGAGCTGTTGTTTTGGACTCTGGTCAGTTCTGGCTGTTTCGTTTCATGGGCTGACAGTTTGTCCAGGAATAACCTTTTGATCCTACTAATGAATCACAAGCAATTAGATATACAGGTATTTAAACAGTACTAATTGTTATGGTAGGTTACTTTGGTATAGACACAGATGTTTGGATGGTATGTTAATCCATGAATTACATTTTTTTCTGTAAAATATGACAGGGTCTTACTGTGGCTTGGAACATCTCCTAACCATTAGAGGATGTAAGCTTGTGGCATCAGCCATGGGTTATTCCTCCACAGAGAGAGCTAATAGCCAATTAGATTTGGGATATACAGACATATGGCTGCCACTGCTGCACAGGATTTCCAGGCAGGTGAAGTGTAGCTGGTGCAGACGGAGGAGTCTTGCTTGACTCAAGGAGACCTATATTTGCTTTATTGGTTTAGTGACCTTTAGTAACACTCTCTGGTACTCCAGAGACCAAATGTACACTTGCAAGTGAGGTCTCAATACATCTTTCCCATGCTTACATCTGGTCTTCAACAGCAGGGCCTTATCGCCTCTCTTCTTGCAGGTATCCCAGTTTACAGGCAAGAAGCTTTTAACTTTTGGGGGGGTCTTGGATCCCCTGGCCAACATCTCCTTGGTAGAGTAATCCATTGCTGATATCAGAGCTCTCCTGTATTAATATATTTTGCTTAAGTGCATAGCTTAAGGAGACTTTAGAATCATATTTGGTTCTGAATAGAGAATAATACTTTTTCACAGTTCCTATGTCTATTAGTCAATTAAGGAAGGCAGTTTTACTGGTTTTATAAGAGATTACCTCTATAGCAGTTGGCTCCAATTTACAGTTAAAGAAGGACCTCATCATCATCATATTTCTCCTTGTTCTATGGAGGGGAGGAAAGAAAGCCTCTAGTGTTAAAACTTTGTGGCATATCTGAGATCTCCTGAGACCAGTGGAAGCGAAGGAAGGCAGGCATCTGAAGGAGGCAAACAAAGCAAGCCTTCAACACAGTGAAGAGGCATTTAGGACTCAAATCTGAATACAGGCAAGGAGAAGCCCATATGCCAGGAACACGAAGAAGAGACAACATGGGAAAGGGGCAGGATAATCCCGCACCAAGCTCTACCAACCTGATGGAAATTCCTACAGTGGGATCCCTCTGGGGATGCCCCAGGACACAGATATCAGAAACACAATTGGGAACATATTTAAAGAACTAGAAGATTATAAAGAGCAAATCAAAGAAATGAGAAAAGAAAATGAAGAACTCAAGAAGGACCTAGAGAGAGAGAATGACAAACTCCCGGAAGGAAGTAGAAACACTGAGAAGGTCCCATGCTGAAAAAGATAAGAAAACCAACCAGCGAAGCAAAGAGCTACAGGAAGAGATTGAGAAGCTCTAAAAAGAAATACAAATATTAAAGAAATCAGAAGAGGAAATAAAAAAGGTAATCAAACACTCATCCAATCAAGAGGAAAGGAATGGAAAAAGCCTCAAAAGCAGGATGGAGGAAGCAGAACAAAGAATATCAGACCTGGAAGATAATACAGAACAACTGAAAACCTCAAGTAAAGATTATGAAAAATTTAAAAATACACAAAAGTGGAACAACCAGGAACTGTGGGACACTATGAAAAGATCAAACCTCCACATCATAGGAATAGAGGAAAGAGAAGAAACCTAAGAGAATTGTATTGATCAGTTGGGAGGTTTCTTATTACATCTTCAATTTCCTCATGTAATTTGAGTCTGTTTAAGCTGTCGATCTCTTCTTGGTTGAGCTTTGATGCTTCCCAGGATTTCAGATATTCATCCATTTCTTCTAGGTTTTCAAACTTGGTAGAGTATAGGTTTTTGAAGTATTCCCATATGATTTTCTGAATCTTTTCCTTGTCTGTTGTGATATTTCCCTTTTCATCACAGATTGTATTGATTTGGAGTTGTTCCTTTTTTCTTTTGGTTAACTGGGCTAGAGGTCTGTCTATCTTGTTTATTCTTTCATAGAACCAAGTTTTGGATTCATTGATTTTTTGTATTGTTTTCTTTGTTTCTATTTCATTGATTTCTGCTCTGATTTTTGTTATTTCTTCCTGTGTGTTGCTTTTAGGGTTTATCTGTTGTTGCCTCTCAAGTGCTTTTAGCTGTAGTGTGGTTAGCTTGGGAAGCAAACTTAATTTTTTAAGTTAAATCATCCTACAGGTAAAAGAGAATGTTACAAGATGATACTGTACAGCAGAAAAATTATAGAGAACATTTATATGTGTCAATAACAAAGTTATACAGATTTTAAATAAAACCAAATGTGGACAACAACAATTAATATTTCCAATTGACTCAGGTGCATTACTGTTTT
The DNA here is from genome assembly GCA_009823505.1 of Rhizomys pruinosus. NCBI lineage: Eukaryota > Metazoa > Chordata > Mammalia > Rodentia > Spalacidae > Rhizomys > Rhizomys pruinosus. The sequence continues at coordinate 1,038,058 of VZQC01007033.1, read as the reverse complement.
CATCAGAACCTTTAAACCAATGTTGTTTAATATACACATATTTACTTTTACCACAAGAAATATTTATAACTGGGCTACTAGCACTAGCATCCACATATGAGGGATACCATTCGTCGTTTGTTTTTCTGGGACTCCATTACTTCACTTAATATAATATCTTCTAGCTCCATCCATTTACCTGCAAAGTTCATGATGTCGTCTTTCTTTACCACTGCATAGATCTCCATTGCATACATGAACCACATTTTCTCTATCCACTCGTCAGCTGAGGGGCATTTGTGTTAGTTCCAGCTTTTTGCTACTGTGAACAGAGCTGCAATAAATATAGCTGTGCATGTATTTTTGCAGTAAGATGAGTCTTGTGGGTATATACCCAGGAGTGGTATGACTGGGTCAAATGGCAAGATCATTTTGAGTCTTCCAAGGGTTCTCCACACTGCTTTCCATAGTGGCTGTACGAGTTTACATTCCCACCAGCAATGGATGAGTGTTCCCTTCCCCCACAACCTCTCCAGCACTTGATATCATTTGTTTTCTTGATCCTGGCCAGTCTTATCAGAGTGAGAAGATATCTTAGAGTGATCTTGATTTGCATTTCCCTAATTATTAGTGATGTTGAACAGTTTTCAAGATGATTCTCAGCCATTTCTAATTCCTCTTCTGTGAAGTCTCTGTTCAGTTCTTTGCTCCATTTTTGAGTGATTCATTTGTTTTCTTTCTTCTTTGTTTTTTGAATAGCTTCTATACTCGGGAAATTAATGCTTTGTCAGATGTATCTGCAGTAAAGTTTTCCTCCCATTCTGTGGGTTTTCTATTCATGTCCTTGATTGTTTCTTTTGATGTACAGAAGCTTTTGAGTTTAATGAGGTCCCATTTGTCAATTGTCGATCTTATTTCTTCTGCAGCTGCTGTCTGATTTAGGAAGTCTTTTCCTATGCCTATGTCTTGTAGTCTGCTGCCAAATTTCTCTTCTATCACCTCCAGAGTTTGGGGTTTCACGTTGAGGTCTTTGATCCATCTGGAGTTGACTTTTGTATAGGGCAAGAGGTAGGGGTTTAATTTCATTCTTCTACAGGTGGTGATCCAATTTTGCCAACACTACTTACTGAATATGCTGTCTTTCCTCCATTGTGTCTTCTTGGCCCCCTTGTCAAATATGAGGTGGCTGAAATTGTATGTGCTCAGTTTGGATCTTCAGTTTTATTCCACTGGTCAACTGGTCTGTTTTTGTGCCAGCTGTTTTTATAACTATAGCCCTACAGTATAGTTTGACATCTGGTATAGAGATCCCCCCTGTATTGCTCTTTTTGCTCAGGTTTGCTTTGGCTATTCAGGGTCTTTTGTTTTTCCAAATGAAATTGAGGATGTTTTTTCCAAGCCTGTGAAGAAGCTCTTGCGGATTTTGATTGGCATTGCATTAAATCTGTACACAAGTTTGGGTAGAATGGTCATTTTTACTATATGTATTTTCCCAATTCATGAGCATAGGAGGTTTGTCCATCTTATTTCTTCCTCAATTTCCTTCTTCAGGGGTTTAAAATTTTTGTTATAGAGATCTTTGGTGTCTTTGGTTAGGTTTGTTCCTAGGTATTTTATTGTTTTTGAGGCTATTGTGAGTGGGAAGGTCTCCTTGTAATCCTTCTTCAGTTGCTTGTTGTTGGTGTAAAGAAAGGCTACTGATTTTTCTTTTTTTTTTATTAATTTTTATTTATTTCTGTATGTGTATGAATGTACTGTCTGCATGCAAGTCTGTGCACCCGTGTCGTGCAATGCCGCGGAGTTCAGAAGAGGGTGTCGGATTCCCCTGGAACTGGAGTTCTCCTGGAATTGGAGTATTCAGACGGTTCTCAGCCGCCATGTGGGTGCTGGGGATCGAACCCGGGTCCTCTGCAAGAGCGGTCGGCGCTCTTAACCGCTAGGCCATCTCTCCAGCCCCGCTACTGATTTTTCTAGATTTATTTTGTATCCTGCCACTTTACTGAAGCTCTTAACCATTTCTAGTTTTCAGGTGGAGTTCTCAGCATACCTTAGGTAGACAATCATATCATCAGCAAAAAGGGATAGCTTGTCTTCCTCTTTTCCAATTAGAACTCCTTTAATTTCCTTTCCTTGCCCTAGCAAGGGTTTCAAGCACTAAATTGAAAAGGACTGGTGACAGGGGGCAGCCTTGCTGAGTTCCTACCTTTAAGGGGAATTCTTTTGTCGTTTCCCCATTTAGGATGATATTGGCTGTGGGTTTCCTGTATATGGCTTTAATTACATTGAGGAATGATCCCTCCAGTCCAATTCCCTCTAGGACTTTAAACATGAAGGGAAGCTGGATTTTGTCAAAGGCTTTCTCTGCATCAATTGAGATGATGGTGTGGTTTTTGTCTTTCAGTCCATTTATATGTTTGATGATATTTATTGATTTCTGTATGTTGAAACATCGCTGCATCTCTGCTATGAATCCAACTTGGTCATGATGGATGATCTTCTTGATGTCGGTCTGTATGTGATTTGCCAGTATCCTGTTTAGAATTTTGGCTTCTGTGTTCATTAGGGAGATGGGTCTATAGTTCTCCTTTTTGGTTGTATCTTTACCTGGTTTTGGTAATAGCATGATGCTGGCTTCATAAAAAGAATCTGGGAGAACTCCCTCCATTTGTATCCTTCTAAACAACTTGAGTAGTAATGGTTGTAAGTCTTTTCAAAATATTTTATAGAATTCCGCCATGAAACCATCTGGGCCTGGGCATTTTTTGGTTGGGAGGCCACTTAATACATCTTCAATTTCTTCACGTATTATTGGTCTATGTAGGCTGTCAATCTCTTCTTGGTTGGCCTTTGGTGATTCCCAGGATTTCAGATATTCATTCATTTCTTCTAGGTTTTCAAACTTGGTGGAGTATAGGTTTTTGAAGTATTCCCAAATGATTTTCTGGATCTTTTCATTGTCTGTTGTGATACTTCCCTTTTCATCACGGATTGTATCGATTTGGAGTTGTTCCTTCTTTCTTTTGGTTAACTGGGCTAGAGGTGTGACTATCTTGTTTATTCTTTCAAAGAACCAACTTTTGGATTCATTGAATTTTTTGTATGGTTTTCTTTGTTTCTATTTCATTGATCTCTGCTCTGATTTTTGTTATTTCTTCTTGTCTGCTGCGTTTAGGGTTCATTTGTTGTTGTCTCTCAAGTATTTTTAGCTGCAGTGTTAGATCATTCACTTGTGCTCTTTCTGTTTTTTTAATGTAGGCACTTAGAGCTATAAACTTCCCTCTTAGGACTGCTTTTAAAGTGTCCCATAGATTTTGCTGTGTTGTTTTATCATTGTCATTCAGTTCCAGGAATGTTTTTATTTCTTTCTTTATTTCTTCTTTGACCCATTCATTATTCAGGAGAGTGTTGTTTAGTCTCCACGTGTTCTTGTAGGTTGTAGGGTTTATCCTGGTGTTTATATTGAGTTTTATTGCACTGTGATCTGATAGAATGCATGTTATTTCAATCTTTTTGTAGTTGAGATTTTTCCTGTGTCCCAGTATATGGTCAATTTTGGAGAATGTTCTGCGAGGTGCTGAGTAGAAAGTGTATTCTCTGGTGTTTGGGTGGAATATTGGATAGATGTCTGTGAGGTCCATTTGGTGTATTGTATCATTTAGTTCAGATGTCTCTCTCTTTATCCTTTGTCCTATTGATCTATCTAAAGGACTTAATGGGGTATTGAATTCCCCTACTATCAGTGTGCTAGGGTTAATCTGTGCCTTGAGATCCTGAAGAATTGTCTTTATAAAGTTTGGTGCATCTGCATTTGGTGCATATGTATTCATGATTGTGAGATCTTCATTGTCAATTGTTCATTTAATAAAGATATAATGGCCCTGTTTGTCTCTTTTGATTTCTTTTGCTTTGAAGTCTCTTTTGTCTGATATTAGAATGGCAAAACCTGCTTTCTTTTTGGTACCATTTGCTTGGAATAATTTCTTCCATCCCTTTACCTTGAGTTGGTGCCTATCCTTGAAATTGAGATGGGTTTCTTGGAGACAGCATATAGATGGGTTTTGTTTCCTAATCCATTCTCCCAGTCTATGCCTTTTGATTGGGGAGTTTAGCCCATTAAGATGTAAGGTTATAATTGAAAGATGGATGTTGCTTCCTTTCACGTTGTTATACATTTGGACTTCTAGCCTCTGATTTTATTCCTATGGTTATGTTTTTTCTAGTTTCTTTTCCTAGGTGTTTGAGGATTGTTGCTCCTCCCTTCTGCCCTTTGAATTGCTTCAAGTTTTTTATGAAGAGTTGCTTTTCCAGACATGTATTCTATCATCTTGTATATGTCATGGAAGATTTTTCTCTCTCCTTCAACTATAGTAGACATTTTTGCTGGGTAAAGTATTCTGGGTTGGCATCCATAGTCCTTTATCACTGGGAATGCTTTGCTCCATGTTCTTCCTGCTTTCATGGTTTGTGCCGAGAAATCAGTTGTAATTCTGGTGGGTTTCCCTTTGTATGTGACTTGTTTTTCTTTTGTAGCCTTCAGAATTTTGTCTTTGTTTTGGGCGTCTAGCATTTTAACTATGATATGGTGTGGAGTTTCTTTTCTGATCTTGTCTATTTGGAGTCCTATGTACTTCTTGTATTTGTATGGGTTTGTCTATTTTTAGTTTGGGGAAATTTTCATCTATTATTCTGTTGAAGATCTGATCGATACTATTCTCTTGAGATTCTTCTCCTTCCTCTATTCCTATGATGTGGAGGTTTGATCTTTTCAGTGTCCCATGTTTCCTGGTTGTTCCACTTTTGTGTATTTTTACATTTTTCATATTCTTTAGTTGAGCTTTTTAGTTGCTCTGTGTTATCTTCCAGATTTGATATTCTTTGTTCTACTTCCTCCATTCTACTTCTGAGGCTTTTTCCTTTCCTTTCTTCTTGGTTGGATGAGTGTTCTAATTGCTTTTTTGTTTCATCCTGTGTTTTCTTTAGTACTTCCATTTCCTTTTTGAGCTTCTCAATCTCCTCTTGGTGTTCCTTACTTCATTGGTTGGCTTCCTTTTTCCAAGTTTCTACTTTCTTTCGGAGTTTGTTTTTTGCTCCCTCTAGTTCTTTCTGGATTTTGTCAATCTCTTCCTTTAGTTCTTTCCGAAGTTTGTCATTGTATCCCTCTAGGTCCTTTTTGAGTTTTTCGTTCTCTTTTTTTAGTTCTCTGAATTCTTCTTTATTTTCTTTAATTTCTCTGCATAGGTCTGCAATTATTCCTCTAAGATCTGTTCCTTGGGTCACCTCCAAGGTGATCCCATTGTAGCTATCTCCTACAGGTTTGTTAGGGCCTGGTGTGGGATTATCCTGTGCCTTTCCCATGTTGTCCCTTCTTTGTGTCCCTGGCATGTGGGTTTCCCTTTTGTGATTCAAATCACAAATGTCTTTTCACTATGTTAACAGATGCTTTTTTTTTTCTTTCCTCCTCCTTGTTTATGGAGTATTGACTTGTCTAGGTTTCAGGCTTTCAATTTTGTTTATATATTGGATATTGGAAGCCTCTTCCTTTTCCTCTTCTGAATGTTCTCTTAATCCACTGGATACTTTCTCCTCAATTCCAGTTGTTGGTGTGGGGGGTGTAGGGGGCGGGGTGTTTTCCTGACTTAGCCCATGCCCTGGTACCTGCTTGGAGCAACTTCCAGGTTCCTGTGCCTCAGGAGCCACCCCACAAACCCACAGAGGCGCCAAACCCAACCACCGGTCACAGGCTACAAAGGCGAAGGGTGGCTACCACCCAGACAGCCACCCTCTACAAAAGGGTTCAGAGTTGGGACCCCTTTTCCAGCAGCCCAGGAGTCAGTCTACCCCAAAATCTACCTGCCTCGAGTGACTTCCGGGTTCCTGTCCACAATTAGAGCTCTTTAAAAATTGAGAACACTCTGATTTATGACCAGGATTTCAAAAGAGGAAATTTGTAGACAATTTAAAAAAATATTTTATTTATTTTTATTTTATGTGTCAGAGTGTATGGCCTGCATGAAGGCAGGTGCACTGGAGTCATATTTTGTCCTTGAATGGCAAAGAGGGCATTGGATCCCTTGGATGGCAGCCATGTGGGTGCTGGGAATTGAACCTGGGTCCACTACAAGAGCAGCCAGTGCTCTTAACCACTGAGCAGTCTCTCCAGTGCCCCTGTAGGTGTTTTTGATTAATGCATATTGCACTTTTCCAGACATGATGTCACACACCTGTAATCCTAGTATGAAGCCAGGATCACCAAGCGTTTGAGGGTACTCTGGACCACTGACCCTGTCTCAAAAAGAAAGCAAAACAACAGAGGATTGAATTGTGGACTGGTCCCTGTGCCTACTTGCTCATGCATGTGTACAGATGTAGTAAGCACATCTATTCAGAAAGTCCTTGCTTCACATATAGCAAAGCAGATTGTAGGGCAGAGTCACTACAGATGTTATTTGCACATTCTGTCTATAGCTCCGTTCTGTCAGGAGGATAACGGCAGAGCTTCTGAAGCTTAGGTATATTCTCTGCATGACCCAATTCACTCAATCACTCCCCAGATACAATGGGGGGCTACTGAAGGGTCCTGAACTATAGTGGATTTGAAGTCTTTGTCCTTGTTTCAGGATATCTTTGTTCCAATAACAATGGGTGACATCCACATAATACAGAGCCATTTGTACCACTGCCTGCTGAAACTTCCTGTTTAGAATGAGGCAGAGAGATTTCTGAAAAGCCAGGATAGGTTAGTGAGAAAAAAGCCAAACAATGCTAGTATTTCCAGGATTTTCTCTTGTCGAAAATGAAATTGAATGTTTGGAAGTCAAGGGCATCCCAAAGGAGGAACCACCATCATTAGGACTGTGTTTATACATCTGTGAATTAGCCAGATTATTTAGAAGACAGGCATGCCTTCTAAGACAAGGGCACCTAAGTGCTCCCTATAGCTCAGAAGCATCCTGCTTACTTCATTTGAGATTTAAAGCTATGAATAAAAGTGGCCATTTTCTAAATATCATATATAAAAATAAAAACAGGTTATGTCAATCTCTTTTCCATTTCAGAGAGGTTCTCATGAAGTCCAGACTGCCTTCTAATTTGCTATGTATCTGAGAATTACCTTTCACTTTCGATCCCCTGCATAAGGCTGGGATTAGGGCTGTGTGCCACGATGCTCCGTATACATAGTGCTGGGGGCTGAAGCCGGGGCTTTATGCATTCCACCCAGACATTCAACCAAATGAACTAAATTCCCAACCCAAATTTTTGAAAGTGTGGTTTTACTCTTTATCGTTTAAAATCTGTCAGATAAAGACAGGAAACCAATATATCTTCTTAACAAAATATTGCTAAAGGATAATGCGATTTCCTGGGACTTGCTAATGAGCTCGAAAGAGAAAGAGCATATGCATGCTGACCCCCTCAGACTTCTGGTAGCCTACCGAGCAGGAACTCAACAGAGATACATTTCAGGAGACTGAGATCTAAACACAGGTTGGAATGAATCTCAAATCACAGTTCTTTCATTATTATGCAATCATGAGATGTTAAAGATGTTTCCTTATTGGTAGAATGCAAATGGGATTAGACCCTGATGCTGTGAGTTGTGGGGAAAATAGTGATATATAGGGCACATAATGGTCTCAACCCCTAAAAATCCATAGAAGAGACAGTTCCCTCTTCCATGGTTTGAGCTTGAAATGTCCACCAAAAGTCAATGTGTTAAAGGCTTGGTCTCCAAAGACACAGTGATTGGGGATGGGGCTTTGGAGGTATGATCCAATTATGAGTGCTCTGGCCCCATGAATGGATTAATCCAATTATAAATTTATAACTTAGTAGGCATTGCTCCTTGGTCTTTTTATTAATATTAATATCAAATATAACTTGATGGGCTATTGGGTGATGATAGATAGACACTGCAGGAAGCAAAGCTGAGTAGGGGCAAAAGTGCTATTGGAGACATGCCCTCGAAGGGCATCATGCCTGCAGTCCTCTTCTCAGCCTCTCTTTCTCCCTCCTTTCCCTGTTTTTCTTATGGTTGCTAAGAAGTGAATACCCTCCTATGACTCCCAGCTTATCCACAGGCTCATAAACAACAGAGCCCAGGGACCAGTGGCATGAAACATCTGAAACCAGAACCCACAATACAGATTTCCTCCTTTAATTTAACATATTAAAGTATTTTGTAATGGAAAACTTGCTAACATGCCCATCTTGATTCTCTTTAGAATTTCGGCTTTTAGTGACAACCTGAAAATATTAGTGTATTTCCAAGATAGCTCTCCAATGGAATTTTCAAGTGGATAAATCCTTATGGAAGATGACATATATCCTATGGTAATACGTGCCTCTGAGAGCAGTCCTGGTTTTAAGCAGAAAGCAAATAAACGCAGTTGTGGTCTGTTGATGCAATATAACAAGTGAAAAGAATGATTCAGCATTTTTTCTTTTATTTTAGAAGAGAATATTGCTAAGATGGTGACCCAAGAGCATGCCACAGTTATAAAATATGCTTCAGAATTTCCTATATAATAGCGTACATTTCTTCAGCAATTAGTGAATGACATTGTCAATATCATTTATCACTACTACACCAATTGTAGAAGGGAGAAACCAGCATTATTTTTATATAACAAATGAGAAAGCAGAGCCTGCCAAGAGGCTGAAAAGCCTGCCCAAAACTACTCAGCATAGAACGGAAAATCAGTAATAAAACACAGCCAGCCGGGAGACCTCCAGTACTCCCAAAGCTTTCGGGTATGCTCATTGGCTTACCAAGAAGGAATTTTCCTATCAATTGGGATTTCAAAAACAATGGATTTGGAGGAAGAAGTCAAGTCACATAGTCCTCTGGAAAGGGTGAGGTGTCTATAGTTGGGATCTAGATTTCATGAAAGTCCAAAACTCTGATTCAGCTAGATTAATATCAAGTCTTCCAAAGGGAACCAGGCATCATTCCTCACAAACAGAGGAAAAACATGTGGGACTTACCTCTCTGGATCACAGCTTCCCACCTCTAACTCCTAGAGTTTTTGAGAAGATGGAAAGACCTCATTTACATATATATATATATATATATCATTAATATATATGGTTCTTAACACATTGCCTCAAAGATAGGAAATATTTTATACTGCTTAGCACTTTTGTTTCACAGATAAACATCTACTATATCCCACTAGGGTAGCAAAGCTCAATTCATCACTTTGCCTAAATCTGCTAGTTTAATAGTCTCTAACTCCAAAGAGAAAAATCACTGTATACCAGAAGACTGGTGAATTTCTGAGGTATGCTTTCATTATGGCCTACTTGATGCTTCTAACAGCTAGGATGAGAATTATTACACAATGAAAAATGGTGAATGGAGTAAAGCAGAGTGTTCTCCCTTTTGCACACAGCACACTACTTTGTTTATTATTTTTAAACTAGACAATCTTCTGCCAGTTCACGCATTCATTTGTTTCAAGTTTAGTACTTACTTACTAAGTAAATACCATTCTTGACCTTGGAGATTGTGATGACTAATTCTGTTTGTCAACCTGAACCATCTGGGAAGAGGAGACCAGCAGTTGTAGAATTTCATCCATCAGGTTTCCTGTGGGCCTGTCTGTGGGCCTTGATTGCTGATTGATATAGGAGGGCCCAGTCCCCCGTGAGCAGTACCATCCTTAGGCAGTGAGGTCTGGTCTATACTATATATATGCATATATATATATACATATATATATGTATATGTATATATATGTTTTTTAAAAAAGGTAGCTGAGCAAAGCATAGAAAGCAAGCCAGTAAGCATTGTTCTTCCACAGACTCTGCTTCAGCTCCTGTCTCCAAGTTCTTGACTTCAACTTTCCATAATGATAGACTGTAAAATCCTTCTGGTATTAGTCACTCTTCTGTTGCTGTGATAAAACCACCATGACCAAGGGAACTTATGAAAGGAAGAGTTTATTTGAGCTTACGACTGATGGTTCCAGGAATTAAAGTCCATCGTGGCAAGGAGGCATGGTGGAACTGTGCTGAAGTCTGTGGAATCTTTAGAATGTGGGGCCTGACTAGTGGAGCCTGACTTCCTCCCTCTGCCATCTCCTTCTTGATCTGCCATGAAGCCTGAGACCTCTACCATCAGGGACGAAATCTCTCCACCATACTTTCTCCTCTCTGAGGGGCTGAAATCATTCTGCAACCATGAACCAAAATGAACCTTTGCAACCTACGTTGTTTTTGTTGGGCTTTTGTTCACATTTACATATAAATAACTAACAGACTGACTAGTCATAAACGAGTATCAAGTAGTATTTGTTCATTGACGTGAATCCTCTATTGTAATATACTCTTGGACTCTAAAGCAGAGCAGCCTTGCCTTCAGATTGTTTACATTTTTTGAGACATATGGTCTTAAATTCAGGAAGAATTCCTTCTACTATAATTTGTTTCTCCATTGAAATAAAACAAGGAATTCATATTGTAATGCAGCATTAGGAACAAATGCACAGCCTACATGCCCCACACTGGAAGCCAAATGCAGAGACTCTCAATAGCTTTCATGAACTTCTCCCTGGCTATAGTAGACAGGATGGAGGTAGCCCAGGCATTATGGAGGACCAACATGCTAAAGGTCAGGAACTTGTCTCCTTTGAATATCTCAGGTAGACTCCTGGCCAGAAAGCTATAGTAACGCTCCTCAGAGCCAAGGAGCCCTGGTATCCCAACACACAGCAGAAGGAGGCAGGTAAGCTCTTGTTGCATGCAATGGCACTGTGTCTGTGCTCAGAATGTCATCTGTGTGGATGAGTGGTGCAGAGGTTCCCATCCAGATGCCAGAGAGAGACTTGGATCAGGAAGATGGTGGAGCTAGGCTTTGCGACTTGACTTCAAATTGCAATTATAAGTAAAAGATAAAATAAGCTAACAGTATAATCTAGGGAGGGGATTGGATTGCTAGTGTATGTCTTAAAAGGTGAATTACCTACTTTATGGGATGCTGGGACAAAACATTTGACAAGAGTAACATAAGGAAGAGTGGGGTTTACTTTGGTACACAGTCTAAGAGCATAGTCTGTCGTTACTGGGAAGTCATGATGCTAGAAGCTGGCAGTAGCTGGTCACATTGCTGGTCCAGAAGCCAGGAAGATGAATGCACTGCTCAGCAATCTTTGTCCTTTTAATTGAGGTGCGATGGTGTCTCCTGCATTTAGAAATGTGTCTTCCCACCTCAGTTAACTTAATCTAAGAAATTCCTCACAGACATGCCCAGAGGTTTATTTCTACACTGATTCTAAATTCCATCATGTTCACAGGCAAGATTAGCCATCACAGAAGATTAATTCAGGAACAAAGATGACAAGGAACCAGCACCAGTAATAGCTGAAGGTTATGTTAAGGCGGTCATAGATCCAGTCTAGACAAGAACTGAAACCAGCACAGCAATACAAATTGATTCAGGCCATGACTGCGTGATGAGCGGGGAGAGCCAGGAATGCATGCCAGCTTTGATTGAACCTGTGAGCCGAGCACATCTGCAGATTCATCTCAACGGAAGCCTGTGGCTGGATAGAAGAGGAGCCAGAAGAGGAGGAAAGTCCCCTAATGTGCTCCCAAGCCAAACCATTGCTCTCACATTATATTCTTACCCTTAGCTTAACTCAGGACCACTTCTCCAGAGAGAACACCAGTGGAGATTGTCTATGCCATCAAAGTAACTGAAAAATGAATCTCATGAGTTATCAAGATACTAGATCTTAGGCAAGAGATGTTGGAAGTCTGCTACTAGTAGGCGTTCTAATAAAATATTTTGATTATGAGGTGATGTTATGCTAGTATCAGTTTCCATAACAATAGGTAAGGAAGGGGTGAGTCAATATAGTAGATGCATTTCATAGCTACACTTATTTAAGCTGGTAAATAAAAGCCCAGTGATAGACAGTGAGTTGTGGTAGGCTTCTGGTTCCTTCTGTGTTCTAACAGTATCACTATCTTATTTCAGAAACTTGTGCAATTCCTACAATGATACACCAATAATATGACTCTTGGAGGTCATTTGACCTTGACCTTCTTCAGGTTCCTCATATATAAAATTAGCTAATGAGAATAATAAAAATGAATACATACACACTACAACATATTAATAAGATTGTATGAATTAATTTGAAATTTTTAATACTTTAGGCATATTATAATACACCACATGTTTATTATTAATAATCACTTCTTCACCTACTCTTTGTGTCACTGCCTTCTACAATAAGCAATTATAGAATTCAGGAGCTTAAATATACTCCACTATTTATTATTCAGTCTAGCCTTTTGCAACTCTTAGGAATTGTTTGGCTAAATGCCCCAGTGCAAATAGTTTCAACTTCTGTCTGGAAGCTAAGAAAGCTGTGTGGTTAGTCTTTCTTGCTCCTGCTCAATCCCCTAGAGAAGGAACAGAAGATCACAGCTAACTGCCTGCTCAAGGGCAGGGCATTCTTACTCTCAAGCTCTTCAGCTCTGGCGATTCACCGTTCGACCTCTGTTCATTATTTACACAGATATTTTTAAAAGACTCAAGGATTCTGAACATCATTTTCCAAGTATGGTGAAGGAAAATCAGCACATTTTCTCTCTGGCAGATGCAACCTGGCCTCCGAGTCTATGCCCCATCTCCATCTAGAAGACACTTCACCCCCAGTTTGGCTTCACCCCCAGCACTTTTCCTTTAGTGTTTGCACCTAGCCAATATTTTCTTTCTCTGCATTTGCAGTTTGTCCAGTATATGCAGAGTATATGCATTTGTTCCAATGGTACTATCATATTTCACTGCTTACTCAATCTTTTTCCACAGAGAACATGTACCCTCTGAGTACTACTAACTCACAGCTGGGCCTTGGAGCATCAACACAAGTCAAATGAAGTTTCTAAAGTTTCTGTGTTCACCCTGGTAGAAGAACCAGACATACGAATAGAGCATTGATGGCAAGTACATCCTGGGAACAGAAAGAAGTGGGTGGGAGGCTCTCTCTGAAATGTGACCAAAAGTACCTTCACTCTCCCCAGAAATCCGTGGTTTCTCTGTGTCTCTCTATCTCTGTCTCTGTGTCTCTCTTGTATCTCTGTCACAATCTCTGTATCCACGCTTCTAAGAACTCTGGATTTGGGGCTGGATAAGCTCAATCTTGAAGAGATGGAGGAAAGAAATGAATTAATCGCTTGTTTCTTGTTTATAATGTTTTTATTGATGTTTTGTGTATTTTAAACATTTCTCAGTTTGGTTTAGACATATTCGCCTTTCTCTCCCCCCCCACCCCAGATCATGCACTCTGCCATAACTGTCCTGCATCTTTCTCTCGGTCGGTCTTTTTTTATGTTTAGGAATTCACATTTTCCTCCTTTAATTTTATATTACTCTAAAATATGAATGCATACTTTCAATTCATATACAGTAATTACAGAGTCTGAAAGTAAATGGTAGATCAATTGTAGAGCCTGTTAAGAGATTTACATTATAGGGGGCTGGAGAGATAGCCTAGCGGTTAAGAGCACCGACGCTCTTGCAGAGGACCCGGGTTCGATCCCCAGCACCCACATGGCGGCTAAGAACCGTCTGTAACTCCAATTCCAGGAGAACTCCAGTTCCAGGGGAATCCGAGACCCTCTTCTGACCTCCGCGGCATTGCACGACACGGGTGCACAGACCTGCATGCAGAGAGTACATTCATACACATACAAAAATAAATAAATAATTAAAAAAAAATTAAAAAAAAAAAATAAATAAAAAAAAAAGAGATTTACATTATAACAACATAGTTGCTTTCAGATAAACAGAAATATAACAATAATGTTGTTCAGCTTGCCTTTCTTCTGGGGATTTGGTGTTAGCATCCACAAATGAGGGATACCATTTGCTGCTTATTTTTCTAGGACTGTGTTACTTCACTTAACACGATATCCTCTAGATCCATCCATTTATCTGCAAAGTTCATGATGTCATCTTTCTTTACCGATGAGTAGTACTCCACTGTGTAGATAGATGTACCACATTTTTGTCAACCACTCATCTGTTGAGGGGCACTTGGTTGGTTCCAGCTCTTCACTATTGTGAAGAAAGCTGCAATAAACATGGATGTGCTTTGTGGTAGGATGAGTCTTGTGGGTATATACCCAGGAGTGGTATGACTAGGACAGGTGGTAGGCTCATTTTGGGAAAACCCTTTTAAGGGTTTTCCACACTGCCTTCCATAGTGGTTGTACAAGTTTACACTCCCACCTGCAGTGGATAAGTGTTCCCCTTTCGCCATAACCTCTCCAGCATTTGGTGTCTTTTGTGTTCTTGATCTTAGCCAGTTGGATCAGAGTGAGATGATATCTTAGAGTGGTTTTAATTTGCTTTTCCTTAATTATTAATGATGTTGAACACTTTTTATCATGTTTCTCAGCCATCTTTACTTCCTCACTGGTGAAGTCTCTGTTCAGCTCTGTTCAGCTTTTGGGTATTTTTTTGGTTTTTTATTTTTTGGTTTTGTTTGTTTGTTTGTTTGTTTGTTTTTGGTCTTTTCGAGACAGGGTCCCTGTAGCACCAGCTAGCCTGGAACTCTCTCTGTGGACCAGGCTGGCCTTGAGCTCACAAAGATCCACCTGCCTCTGCCTCCCAAGTGCTAGGATTAAAGGTGTGCGCCACCACGCCCAGCTTCTGTTCAGCTTTTTACTCCATCTTTTGAGTAGGTCATTTATTTTCTTCTTTGTTTTTTGAGTAGTCTATATATTCTTAACGTTAATGCTCTGTTAGATGAATCCCTGGTGAAGATTTCCTCTCTGTGGGTTTTCTCTTCACTTCCTTTATTGTTTCTTTCACTGTACAGAAGCTTTTGAGTTTGATGAGTTTCCATTTGTTGACTATTGACCGTATTTCCTGTGCAGCTGCTGTCTAATTTAGAGTCTTTTCCTACACCTATGTCTTGTAGGTTGTTGCCAACTTTTTCTTTTATCACCTTCAGGGATTCCAGTTTCACGTTGAGATCTTTGATCCATTTGGAGTTGATTTTTGTACAGTGTGAGAGGAAGGGGTTTAATTTTGTTCTTCTACAAATGGTGCTATCTCTTTTTGCTGATGATATGATTGTTTACCTAGGGGATGCTAAAAACTCCACCAGAAAACTTCTAGAAATGATTAAGAGTTTCAGTAAAGTGGCAGGATACAAAATTAACCTGGAAAAAAATCAGTAGCCTTTCTTTACACCAACAATAAACAAGTGAAGGAATATAAGAAGACTTTCCCACTCACAATAGCCTCAAAAATAATAAAATACCTGGGAACAAACCTAACCAAAGATACAAAAGGTCTCTACAACAAAAAATTTAAACCTTTGAAGGAGATTGAAAATGACACCAAAAGATGTAAAGACCTCTCATGCTCATGGATTGGAAAAATTAATATAGTAAAAATGTCCATTTTTACCCAAATTAATATACATAGTCAATGCAATCCCAATCAAAATCTCCATGAGCTTCTTCACAGACATGGGAAAAAAATTCTTAAATTCATATGGAAAACAAAAGACCCCGAATATCTAAAGCAACCCTGAGTGAAAAAATCCAACGGGGGGGGGGTTGCTCTACCAGACTTCAAGCTATATTACAGGGCCATAGTCCTAAAGACAGCCTGGTACTAGCACAAAAACAGACCAGCTGACCAATGGAACAAAACTGAAGATCCAAACTTGAGCTCATACAATTTCAGCCACCTCATATTTGACAAAGGGACAAAAAACCTCAATGGAGGAAGAGTAGCATCTTCAGCAAATGGTGCTGGCAAAACCAGATAATCTCTGTTTCTGAACATTTAAAAATGGCTCCCCATAAACCTTCCAGGGGAAAGTTCGAGTGCAGGGACAATGATAGCTTTTCCCTGCAGCTAAAGACACCTCAGGGAAAGATGCAAGCAGCATAGGGCACGCACATGGAGCTTCACCGAAGGCCAAGAACTAGATGGATGAAAGGTCTCCACCTAGAGACGTCACCTCAGGAGCTCCCAGAACCACCCCCATCTGACCTCACTGCAATCTCAGTTGCACGTGTCCATGTGCAACAACCGCACCACTGAAACTCCTGCCTCAGATCATTGTCTTCGATTAGATAATGAGAGAGAATCAAAATATTTAAGGAAAATAGGAAAGATAATGAAGGTCTCTATCTTTTTTTTTTTTTTCTCTCTCAAAGGAAGAAGTTCATGAATTCACAGACAGGCTCCGACTTGATACAGATTATCTCTTTCTGTTGTGAACAGTTCCCATAGTTGGATGAGAGATGAAAGCCAGATATCCTATCACCTCTACAATCTGCAGTTTCCTCTCCATTGCAGCATTTCTTCACCAAGAATAATCAGAGAAGAATGAAGTAGACAGCCAGGTAGTTGCGGAGTGGTGTTTATCAACTAAGTTATGAATATAACCCAAAAGACCAATGATTAGACTTTCGAATTCCAAAATTCATTGACATCAGCACACAGATTAAGCCAAAAGACTACAGAAGACAATAAATAAATAAAACATAATTAAATACAAATTGATTTACATTTCCAAAAATAAATATATGAATCTACTGATTGAGTTATATATTTAAAAGAGCCCTTGTAGACGTACATATTTTTTTAAATCAGAAAGTGGTCATTCTCCTCCATTTTTGGGTGGATTGGGATTAACCTCAAATGCAACAATTTGCTTATAATTCTGAAAGACCAAGCTCATTACTACTTAAGTGCATCTCTCCTTCCACAGATAAACTACCCACATGGCATCACCCATGCAAAGATTTCATCAGCATGAGGAAGGCATGTCCAATAGGGAAGAATTATCTTTTACTGGCCATCCGTGAGCACTACTGAAAAGATGCTTCCATGATCAAATTATAAATGCTGACCCATCAAACAAAAACCTCTTGGCTAAACTCTCGGTGAATATTGGATATCATTTATTTTTTTTCCGGTTGGCATTTTGATGTAACTAGGTAATAACATCAAATAATTCCCTGTTTGCATATGTCAGGTGACAAAATGCATATGTAGAATTATGTCATTTACTAGGGAATTTTGTAGGCATCTAATGCATAATGAAAACTCTATATTGAAATATACATTTTCTTCTACAGTTTTATATGCATTTGACATAGGGTAGGCATGGGAAAATCTTCCATTATTGAAAGCAGTCCCTGAATCAATTTTCCCATAACTCTTCCACTGTGCATAAAGTCAAAGATGGAAGAAGCCAAGTGAATATCTGAGGAGAAGCAGAATTATGAAAGAATTGTAATGAATACTACTTAAAGAGTATTTCTGAGTGTGAAAAAATATTTATGTACAAAGCTATATTGGACAATGATGGTCAACCTGATTATTCAGACACATACTGACTGCTGTTTTGAACAAAATGATAGAACATCCCATGCCTTTGCTTAGAAAGTAAAATGAATTTAAGCAATGATTGAATCTTCTCAACACCAAAGATCAATTAAAAGTAAAAGAACTACTTCCTAAATATCAGATTTCTGTCTCAGAATTATCCAGAAAATTGTCTTGAATTTCTAAATACAGCTTGGTTGATTAATCCTCTTCCTCAAGAAGTTTTATTTCTGGAATATCAATTTGTGCTAGTCACTAAACGAGACTTTCTGATTATCAAAGGGCCTCGCTCCTGATACAATCTGAGATTTCTAAAGAGCCATTGCAAGCATTCTGCACCAAGGATCACACTGCTATTCAATACTAACTTCCATGGCAGTAAGACTCAATGGAGCCCACTTAGACTATCCTACCACTTTTACTCAGTTCATTACATTTCACACTGTTTTTTTCCTTTTTATTACATTTATTCATTTGCTCTGAGTATATGCTGTGCATGTGTTGCATGTGTGTTGTGTGTGTGTGCACGCACACGTTTGTGGTGTCTAGGAACGCTATGGTACCCATGTGAGGGTCAGAGGACAACTTGTGAGAGCTGACTCCCTCCTACCATGTGGGTTCTAGGGATGACTCTCATGATACAAACCTTAGCCACAAGCAACTTTACCCACTGAACCCATCTTGTCAGCCTCCGCATTGCTATTCTGCTTCACAAGAAGCAAGGTGTATAAACGTCCTTGAAGACTGAGGTAGATAACACCTCTTTTTTGAATTATTCTCTAATAGGGTTTATTAATGCTTAATCTCTCAAAGGAAGTTAAAAATGTATTTTCATATGGGTTATTACGGAAAGATTGTGGAAAGGTGATTTATAATGGAAAGTTCTTAAAATGAAAAGGGCTGGAGATTTAGTTCAGTACTCACCTAGCATGCCTCATGTGTGGAAGGTCTTGAGTTCAGTCAATAGTGCTACTAAAGTATTCTGCAGCAGGTAAAGAGATTCAGTGCCATGCCAAGCCCCTCAGAACCATGGTGCGTCCCAGCTGCCTTTCTTCCATGAAAGCTGGTTCTTCATATCGTCCCTCTTGTCCTGGGAACATGGGGACGGCTCACTCTTACTAACACTGTCGCAGTTTATCTCCGTTCATGTGCATTCGACATCAATTTAGATTTCTGAAGTTTTTAAGAGTAGTTTAGATGTTAGCTTTTTAATTAATATATTTTATTGATGTTTTATGTATTTCATACATCATTTTTCATTTCTGTTCAGGCATATTCCCCTATCCCTTCCCCCCACCCCACTCCAATCCATTCCAGGTCATGTACTCTATCATAACTGTACTGCGTCTTTCTCTCAGTCTTTTTTTATGCTTAGGAATTCACATTTTCCTCCGTTAATTTCATGTTATTCTAAAATATGGATACATACTCTCCACCCATATACAGTAATTACAGAGTCTGAAAATAATTTGTGGGTGGATTCTAGAGCCCATTGAGGGATTCACATTATGACAATATAGTTGCTTACAGATAAACCAGAAATATAAACATACTGTCATTCAGCTTGCCTTTCATCTGGGGGATTTGGTGTTAGCATCCACAAATGAGGGAAACTACTCTCTGTCTTTCTGGGCCTGTGTCACCTCACTCAGCATAATGGCTTCAAGCTCCATCCATACCATTGAGGGGCATATGAGTTGGTTCCAGCTTTCGCTATTGTGAAGAGAGCTGCAATAAACATGGATGTGCATATATCTTTGCGGTAGGATGAGTCTTTGGGGTATATACCCAGGAGTGGTATGATTGTGTCAGATGGTAAGCTCATTCCAAGTCTTTTAAGGGTTCTCCACACTGCTTTCCATAGTGGTTGTACAAGTTTACACTCCCACCAGCAGTGGATGAGTGTTCCCCTTTCCCCACAACCCCTCCAGCATCTGTTGTCTTTTGTTTTCTTGATCTTAGCTAGCTGCACTGTAGTGAGATGATATCTGAGGGTGGTTTTAATTTGCATTTCCTTAATTATTAATGATGATGAACACTTTTTAAGATGTTTCTCAGCCATCTTTATTTCCTCACTGGTGAAGACTCTGTTCAGTTCTTTACTCCATCTTTTGAGTAGGTCATTTGTCTTCTTACTTCTTTGCTTTTTGAGTAGTTTATATATTCTTGACATTAATGCTCTGTCAGATGTGTCACTGGTAAAGATTTCTTCGCACTCTGTGGGTTTTCTCTTCACCTCCTTTATTATTTCTTTCGCTGTACAGAAGCTTTTGAGTTTTATGAGGTCCCACTTGTCAACTGTTGACCTTACTTCCTGTGCAGCTGCTGTCTGGTTTAGAAAGTCTCCTCCTATACCTGTGCCTTGTAGGTTGTTGCCAACTTTTTCTTTTATCACCTTCAGGGTTTCAGGCTTCATATTGAGACCTTTGATCCACTTGGAGTTGATTTTTGTACAGGGTGAAATGTAGGGGTTTAATTTTGTTCTTCTACAAATGGTGATCCAGTTTTGCCAACACCATTTGCTGAAGATGCTCTCTTTCCTCCATTGAGCTTTTTTGGCCCCTTTGTCAAATGTGAGGTGGCTGAAGTTATATGAGCTCAGGTTTGGATCTTCAATTCTGTTCCATTGGTCAATGGTTCTGGGGGTTTTTTTTGCCAGTACAAGGCTGTCTTTATGACTATAGCCCTGTAATATAGCTTGATGTCTGGTAATGTAATCCCTGCAGTATTGCACTTTTTGCTCAGGGATGCTTTAGCTATTTGGGGTCTTTTGTTTTCCCATATGGATTTAAGGAATTTTTTTTCTAAGTCTGTGAAAAAGCTCATGAGGATTTTGATTGGGATTGCATTGAATCTGTATATTAATTTGGGTAGAATGGACATTTTTACTATATTAATTTTTCCAATCTGTGAGCATGGGAGGTCTTTCCATCTTTTGATGTCATTTTCAATCTCCTTCTTCAGGGTTTTAAAATTTTTGTTGTAGAGGTCTTTGGTGTCTTTGGTTAGATTTATTCCTAGGTATTTTTTTTTTTTTTTTGAGGCTATTGTGATTGGGAAGGTTTCCTTATATTCCTTCTCCAGTTGCTTATTGTTGGGGTAAAGGAAGGCTACTGATTTTTGTAGGTTTATTTTGTATCCCGACACTTTACTGAAACTTTTGGTTGTTTCTAAGAGTTTTCTGGTGGAGGTTTTAGTATCCCTTAGGTAAACTATCATATCATCTGCAAAAAGGGATAGTTTTACTTCCTCTTTTCCAATTAGTACTCATTTAATTTTGCTTTCTTGCCTTATTGCCCTAGATAGCATTTCAAGCACTATATTGAAGAGGAGTGGCGATTGTGGACAGCCTTTTCATGTTCCTGCCTTTAAGGGGAATGCTTCCAACTTTTCTCCATTTAGGATGATGTTGGCTGTGAGTTTCTTGTATATGACTTTTATTACATTGAGAAATGATCCCTCCAGTCCAATTCCCTCTAAGACTTTAAGCATGAAGGGATGCTGGATTTTGTCGAAACCTTTTTCTGCATCAATTGAGATGATTGTGTGGTTTTTGTATTTAAGTCCATTTATGTGTTTTACGATATTTATTGATTTACATATGTTGAACCATCCCTGCATCTCTGGTATGAATCCAACTCGATCATGATGGATGATCTTTTTGATGTGGGTCTGTATGCGATTTGCAAGTATTTTGTTGAGAATTTTTGCATCTATGTTCATTAATGATATGGGTAAATAGTTTATTGTTTGTGTCTTTGCCTGGTTTTAGTATTAGGGTGATTCTGGCTTCATAGAAGGAATTTGGGATATTTCCTTCTGTCTACATCCTTCTGAAAAGCTTGAGTAGTAATGGTTGTAAGACCTCTTTAAATGTATTATAGAATTCTGCTGTGAAGCCATCTGGGCCTGGGCTTTTTTTAGTTGGGAGGCTTTTTATTACATTTTCCTCAATTTCCTCAAGTGTTATGGGTCTGTTTAAGCTATCAATCTCTTCTTGGTTAAGCTTTGGCGAATCCCAGAATTTCAGATATTTATCCATTTCTCTTAGGTTTTCAAATTTAGTAGAGTATAGGCTTTTGAAGTATTCTCGTATGATTGTCTGGATCTTTATCTGTTGTGATTCATTGCAAATGCTATTGATTTGGAGTTGCTCTTTCTTTCTTTTGGTTAACTGGGCTAGAGGTCTGTCTATTTTGTTTATCTTTTCAAAGAACCAGCTTTTGGATTCATTGATTTTTTTATTGTTTTCTTTGTTTCTATTTCATTGATTTCTGCTCTGATTTTTGTTATTTCTTCCTTTGGGTTTAGGATTCGTTTGTTGTTGTCTTTCAAGTGTTTTTAGCTGCAGTGTTAGATCATTTACTTAGTTCAATCTCTTTCAGTTTTTTTTAATGTGGGCACTTAGGGCTATAAATTTCCCTCTTAGGACTGACTTTAATGTATCCCACAGGTTTTGTTGTGCTGTGTTGTCATTTTCATTTACTTCCAGGAATGCTTTTATTTCATTCTTTACTTCTTCTCTGACTCACTCATTGCTCAGTATTGTGTTGTTTAGTCTCCATGTGTTTTTATAGTTAGTAGGGCTTACCCTGGTGTTAATATTGAGCTTATTGCACTGTGGTCTGATACAATGAATGGAATAATTTCAATCCTTTTGTATTTGTTGAAGTTTCTTTTGTGTCCCAGTATGTGGTCAATTTTGGAGAATGTTCCATGGGGTGCTGAGTAGAAAGTATATCCTCTGGTGTTTGGATGGAATATTCTGTAGATATCTGTGAGGTCCATTTGGTGTATTGTGCTGTTCAGTTCTGATGTCTCTCTATTTTTTGTCCAGTTGACCTATCCTGGTGGCTCAGTGGGCTATTGAATTTCCCCACTATTAGTGTACTGGGATTAATCTGTGTCTTAAGGTACTGAAGGATTGTGCTTATAAAGTTTGGTGCACTCGAGTTTGGTGCATAAATATTTAAAATTGTGAGATCTTCTTGGTTAATTGTTCCATTGTTAAGGATATAATGGCTCTCTGTCTTTCTGATTAATTTTACTCTGAGGTCTATTTTGTCGATATTAGAATAGCCACTCCTCCTTGCTTTTTGGTACCATTTGCTTGGAATATTTTTTCCATCCTTTCACTCTAAGGTGCTGTCTGTCCTTGAGGGTGAGATGGGTTTCTTGGAGGCAGCATATAGATGGATTCTGTTTCTTAATCCATTCTCCCAGTCTATGTCTTTTGTTTGGGGAGTTTAGACCATTAATATTTAAGGTTATTATTGAGAGATGTGTGTTGTTTCCTTTCAACTTATTTTTTTGTTTGCATTCTTGGTCTAGATATTTATTTACTCTGTTATGCTTTTGGTAATTTCTCTCTTGGATTGCTCCTTTCCTCTGTTCTTTGAATTGCTTCGAGTACTTTCTAAAGTTTTGGGGGTTTTGACATGTGTTCTTTCATTTTGTTTATGTCCTGAAAGATTTTTCTTTCTCCTTCAACTATGATTGACATTTTTGCTGGGTATAATAATCTGGGTTGGCATCTAAAGTCACTTAGTACTGGGAATACTTTGGTCCATGTTCTTCTGGTGTTCATGGTTTGCACTAAGTCAGGTGAGATTCTGATGGGTTTCCCCTTGTGTGTAACTTGTTTTTCTCTTATGACTTTCAGTATTTTGTCCTTGTTTTGAGCATCTAGTGTTTTAACTATGATATGATGTGGGGAATTTCTTTTCTGGTCTTGTTTATTTGGTGTTCTATGTGCCTCTTGTATTCCTACGGGTTTGTCTTTTTTCAGTTTGGGGTAGTTTTCTTCTATTATTCTGTTGAAGATCTGATCAATACCATTCTCTTGGGATTCTTCTCCTTCCTCTATCCCTATGATGTGGAGGTTTGGTCTTTTCATGGTGTCCCACATTTCCTGGTTTTCTCTTGTGTTTTCTTAAATTTTTTGTAATCTTTACCTGAGGTTTTTAGCTGTGCTGTGTTATCCTGTAGGTCTGATATTCTTTTCTCTGCTTCTTCCATCTGCTTCTAAGGCTTTTTCCCATCCTTTCCTACTGATTGGATAAATGTTCAATTTCCTTTTTTGTTTCATCCTGTGATTTCTTCAGTATTTCCACTTCCTTTTGGAGCTTTTCATTCTCTTCTTGTAGCTCCTTGCTTTGCTGGTCAGTTTCTTTTTTCCTTTCAGCCTAAGATCTTTTCAATATTTCCACTTCCTTCAGAGTTTGTCATTCTCTCCCTCTAGTTCTTTTTGGAGTTTGTATTTCTCTTCCTCTAGTTCTTTTCTGAGTTTATCAATCTCTCCTTTTAGTTCTTTCCAGAGTTTATCATTCTTTCCTTCTAGTTCCTTCATGAGTTTTTCATTCTCTCCCTTCAGTTCTCTGGTTTGTTCTTTATAGTCTTTGAATATGTCTACAATTTTTCTTCATCTCATTGTTGGGATCTTCTACAGGAGTGGTTGGGTTCAGTGGGGATTTATTTTGAGCTTTTCCCATATTGCTGTTTTTCCGTTGTTTTTGGCATGTATACTGTTGTTGTTGTTGTTTCCCCCTTTGTTTATTTCTTTGCCTTCTGTTGCTAATCTCAAATGTTGCTATGGGGGATTGGTTGGTTACTCAGTTTGCTTCTTGTTGGTTTCTTCCTCAGTTTGGGCTATGCAGCCTCCAATCACTGACACTACTGTATCCTCCCAACAGCTTTAAACAGTAGCACCAGCAGTTTACACTTTCCACCTCAGTATTAGTAGCTTGAAGGGGGAGGGGATCCCACCAGCACAGGTAGTGTGCACTGGCTGACTGACTTTCTATCCACGCAGGCAGTTCCTCTCTATGGTCCTAGCATTGGATGGTGCCTGCCGAGGTTGGCTGCCAGCCTGCTGCCTGCACAACACAGACGGGCTTTGGCGGATGCGCACAGGGAGTGTGCGCAGCTGGTTCACCTGTCCACACACGCAGTTCCTCTCTCTATGGTCCTAGTGTTGGATGGCACCTGCCAAGGTTGGCTGCCTGCTGGCCGCCTGCACAACACAAAAAAGCTTTGGCGGCTAGGCACAGGGAGTGTGTGACGCTGGCTCTAGATGTTATCTTAAGAATTTTATTCTTTCTTAAAGTTCTTCCAAAGACCAAAGAAATTTACTCATATAAGAAATTTTATCTTGCTTAATTGTAATACACAGAATTCATTTACAAATATCAAAGTTTTGCCAGGCATGGTGGTGCACACCTTTAATCCCAGCATTCAGGAGGCAGAGGCAGGCAGATTTCTCTGAGTTCAAGGCCAGCCTGGTCTACAGAGCGAGCTCCAGGCCAGTTGGGACTAAAGGGAGACCTTGCCTCAAAAACAAAAAAAAAAAAAAAAAAAAAAAAAAAAAGAAAGAAAAAAGGAAAAAAAGTTTGTTGTGGGATCTTCACTGACTTATGCTTATATATCATAACTATTTAATAATCTTGTTTACTATTTACTATTTAATAATCTCATTGATAATTCCAAACATTGTTTTATAAATGAGAAGAATGATGATGGAAAGCTCTAGAAGATGCTGAGATTGTGAGACAAGCTGTAATTTTCTATTTTCTTATTTTGTTGTCCAAACACTTTCTGTGTTGAGAAGAACACTATGGCTATCTCTGTGGACTGTGGTAGCTCTCTTTGATCACAGACGAGGATTCAGGGCTTCTCATTTACATCCATCATCCATGGGAAAAAAGAAAACTGACAGTAGAAAATTGCTTAACACAGTAATTAGAAGTTGTAAGAAAAGGGAAAGATATTAGCTCTATTGATGTTAATAATGACAACAAAATTAATGTTTAAGTGAACTTAAACAGTACCTATATTCAGGTGCTAAGAATCCAGATAAATCTTATTTAAAGAATTTTCAAGTGATGGTTAGAAGGGGACTAACGTCACAAGAAACCCTGGAGGTGATGGAACTACTCCAGTTTAATCGTTACCACTTTATAATACCTTATCTCTGACAAATATATATGCATGCCAGTGGTGAATTTTGTTACGAAGTATAAAACAATAAAAAAATTCTAAATCATCTGCTATTATATAACAAATTAACCCCAAAATTTGTGATTCTTTTAATAGTGGTATTAACCAAAGGACTAAATAAAATGTATTCAGTAATTTAATTTGCATAGTATAAATATTTTGGACAAAGGAGAAAACCATAGTCTATAATTCCATCACCGTCTAGAACTCTGTCATTCTTCCATTTCTTATTATATTAGTTGTGTTCATCATTTTTTTGGAAAAAATGTTGCATCATGATGAGTAATGAAGATAAAATACTGGGGTTGTAAAACAGCATGCTTTCCTTACCCCATGTCAAACCTTATACACTAGAGCCTCTAACAGACCTTAGTCCCACATTAAAACTACCACAGATATTTTTTAATGACAACCAGGAATGACAGCATGCTTACATGGGAATTCTCCCTTCTCAGTAAAATGCTGATGGCAGAATTTTTTTGTAATAATGTTACTTTTCGCCCTGTGCGATGCTGTATGCCTTTAATCCCACCACTGTGGAGGCAGAGGCAGGTGGATCTCTGTGAATTCAAGGCCAGCCTGGTCTACATAAGGAGCTCCAAGCCAGCTGGGACTAAAGGGAGATCCTGTCTCAAATACACACACACACACACACACACACACACACACACAAAATAATAATAATAATGTGTACTTTTCATTAGGTGTTTATTATTGCTCTTGGAAAGTTCTTTGGAAAAAAATTTAAACTCTTTGAAATGAACAAATACAAAAAATATGTTTGATCCAGATAACAAATGGAACTGACTCTCTGAAGTTAGCAGAGAGCTTAACACTATTGGCATCTGGCCAACTGCTTCCTTCTTTGAGATCATTTTGTTTGAATCTACCATAAATTTTCTTGCCTTCAAGGACTCTGACTGATTTAACAATACACAGAATTTCTGAGAGCTGGATAGATAGCTCAGCAGTGAAGAGCATTGACTGCTCTTGCAAAGGACCAGGGTTTGATTCTCAGAACCCACATGGTGGTTAACAACTGTTATAACTCCAGTTCCAGGGGATCCTATGCCCTTTCTGACCTCTGTAGGCATTGCTTGACATGGGTACACTTACACACATACAGGCAATATACTCATACACAAAAAGTAAAAATAATAAATGAAATATTAAAAACTATACAGAATTTGACGTCATTGTATAACATGAAAAGAAAACTACACACTTTGGGAAAAAGGAAAATGAAATAGCACTTGCAGTAAGACTACCATCAGCCCCTCAAAACTCAAGAGGCTCACTAGACGAGATGACCATTGCAAGTCCAAGTGTTTCTGCACACTTACTGTGTGTGTTTTATGGAGTTGAAAGGCAAGTCATTAAGACACTAATAAACATTGCTCCTCTAATCATCTGTTAGTATCCATTCACTTCTTTCTGAAGAGAATAAATCAGAGTGCACATCTTATTGATCAAAAGTTGTCAAAGAGTAAGTTGTAAACTCTCTATAGATGTAGATTTCATCACAAATGGCATGTAGGAATGTAATCTCAAACAAATACCAGCTTTGACCTGTGAAATATTCTTCTGATAGTAAAATTATACCCACCGTATACAGGATCAGATTCTCACATCCTTTCTGACTCAGTTTGAAACCCGTCATAAACCATGATGCATGAATGTTTAAATTTATGTGTATGAGTGTACTACCTGCATGTAGGTAGGTGCACCCATGTCATGCAATGCTGTGGAGGTCAGAAGAGGGCATCAGATTCCCCTGGAAGTGGAGTTAAAGGTGGTTCTTAGCTGCCATTTGGGTGCTGGGACTCAGACCCAGGTCCTCTGCAAGAGTGGTCAACACTCTCAACAGCTAAGCCATCTCTCCAACCTGATGCATGAATTCTTTAGGAACTTGTTTGTTCATGATGGCACAGCTGATAAAGAAAACAGAAGGCAGATGGCATCCAGAAGATGGAGTTACATTTAGTCTAGTTATCATGAGCGATTATAGGACTTCACTTCATTTGAGTTCTTTAGACTGAAGAATTAGGAGACTGGGGAGGTGGTTCAGTGAATAAGAGTCCTTGTTATTAAGCCGTTAGAAACTACCTTCAAAGCCCAGCATTTATGTCTAAGCTGGGCACATCTGCATGCTTGTAACAATGAGTGGACTGTGGAGACACGTGGATACTGACAGCTTGCTGGCCACCCAGATCAGCTGAACCTGAGAACTTCAGGTTCAGTGAAAGATCCTGTCTCTGGAGAATAAGCTTACTTAAAAAGTCATTACTGGAGGGGTGGGGGGGCATGGAAGGGGAAATGAGTCTAAATTTGACTAGTAAATGTTGTGTGAAATGCACAAAACTTCAATTAAAGGTGGTCACCCTTCACTCTTGCAGCCAGCGGTGGGCCTGGCGCCATTGTGAGTCTTTGTGCACTGTGCTCAGGCCAAGGCCTTGCTTTGCTAAGACCACCTGAAGCACAGGTAAGAGCCCAGCACTCCAGACAGGTACTAGGGCAGGCTGTCAGGCATCCCCCCATCCAACTGGAATTGCTGAGAGAGTATCCGAGTGGATTTTTTGGAGAACCTCTAGAATAGGAAGGGAAGACTGATTTAGACTTCTAATATCCAATATATAAACAAAATTGAAAGCCTGAAACCTAGACAAGTCAACACTCCATAAACAAGGAGGAGAAAAAAAAAAAAGCATCAGAAGGAGGCAAGCAAAACAAGCCTTCAACATAGTGAAAAGACATTTGTGATTGGCATCAGACATACAGCAAAAAAAAAAAAAAAAAAAAGGGGACACCCTCATGCCAGAGGACATGGCGAAGGGAAACGGGAAAGGTGCAGGACAATTCCACACCAAGCTCTACCAAACCTGTAGGAGATAGCTACAGTGGGATCGCCCTGGAGGTGACCCAAGAAACAGATCTTAGAGAAATAATTGCAGACCTATGCAGAGAAATTAAAGAAAATAAAGAAGTCAGAGAACTAAGAAGAGAGAATGAAAAACTCAAAAAGGACCTAGAGGGATATGATGACAAACTTTGGAAAGAATTAAAGGGAGAGAATGAAAACGCCAGAAAGGACTAGAGGGAGAAAATGACAAACTCTGGAAGGAAGTGGAAAAACTGAAAAAGGAAGCCAACCAGCAAAGTAAGAAACACTAAGAAGAGACTGAGAGACTCCAAAAGGAAGTGGAAATACTAAAGACATCACAGGATGAAATGAAAAAAGAAATAGAACACTCATCCAATCAAGAAGAAAGGAATGGAAAAAGCCTCAGAAATAGAATGGAGGAAGCAGAACAAAGAATATCAGATCTGGAAGATAAGACAGAGCAACTAAAAAGCTCAAATAAAGATTATGAAAAATTTAAAAATACACAAAAGTGGAACAATCAGGAAATATTGGACACTATGAAAAGATCAAACCTCCACATCATAGGAATAGAGGAAGGAAAAGAATCACAAGAGAATAGTATTGATCAGGTCTTCAACAGAATAATAGATGAAAATTTCCCCAAACTAAAGATAGACAAATACAAGAACCACATAGGACTCCAAATAGACAAGATCATAAAAGAAATTCCCCATGCCATATCATAGTTAAAATGCTAGATGCCCAAAACAAAGGCAAAATTCTAAAATGTACAAAAGAAAAACAAGCCATATACAAAGGGAAACCCATCAGAATTACAACTGACTTTCGGTGCAAAACATGAAAGCAAGAAAAGCATGCAGCAAAGCATTCCCAGTGTTAAAAGACTATGAATGCCAACCCAGAATACTACACCCAGAAAAAATGTCGATTATGCTTGAAGGACAGAGAAAAATCTTCCATGACATAAGCAAGATGATAGAATACATGTCCGGTAAACGAACTCTTCAGAAAATACTTGTAGCAATTCAAAGGGCAGAAGAGAGGAGCAACTATCCCCAAGCACCTAGGAAAAGAAACTAATAAAAACATAACCACAGGAGTAGAATCAGAGACTAAAAATCCAAACGGATAATAAGGTGAAAGGAAGCAACATCCATCTTTCAATTATAACCTTAAATATTAATGGACTAAACTCCCCAATCAAAAGGCATAGACTGGGAGAATGGATTAGGAAACAAAATCTATCTATATGCTGTCTACAAGAAACCCATCTCAATATCAAGGATAGGCACCAACTTAAGGTGAAGGGATGGAAGAAAATATTCCAAGCAAATAGTATGGAAAAGAAAGCAGGTGTTGCTATTCTAATATCAGACAAAATAGATTTCAAGGCAAAGGAAATCAAAAGAGACAAACAGGGCCATTACATCTTTATTAAAGGAACAATTGACAATGAAGATCTCACAATCATGAATACATATGCACCAAACTCCAGTGCACCAAACTTTATAAAGACAATTCTTCAGTATCTCAAGGCACAGATTAACCCCAGCACACTAATAGTACGAGACTTCAATACTCCACTAAGTCCTTTAGACAGATCAACAGGACAAAGGATAAACAGAGAGACATCTAACTAAATGATACAATATACCAAATGGACCTCAGAGACATCTAACAAATATTCCACCCAAACACCAGAGAATACACTTTCTACTCAGCACCCCACAGAACATTCTCCAAAAATACTGGGACACAGGAAATAACTCAACAAATACAAAAAGATTGAAATAATCTCAGGCATTCTATCAGACCACAGTGCAATAAAACTCAATATCAACACCAGGATAAACCCTACAACCTACAAGAACACATGGAGACTAAACACTCTCCTGAATAATGAATGGGTCAAGGAAGAAATAAAGAAAAAAATAAAAACATTCCTGGAAATGAATGACAACGATAATACAACCCAACAAAACCTATGGGACACTTTAAAAGCAGTCCTAAGAGGGAAGTTTATAGCCCTAAGTGCCTACATCAAAAAAACCAGAAAGAGCACAAGTGAATGATCTAACACTGCAGCTAAAAATACTTCAGAGATGGGGCTGGAGAGATGGCCTAGCAGTTAAGAGTGCCGACCGCTCTTGCAGAGGACCTGGGTTCAATCCCCAGCACCCAAATGGCAGTAGAGAACCGTCTGAAACTCCAATTCCAGGAGAACTCCAGTTCCAGAGGAAACGGACACCCTCTTCTGACCTCTGCGCCATTGCACCACACGGGTGCACAAACTTGCATGTATGTAGACAGTACATTCATACACATACAGAAATAAATAAAATTTAAAAAAAAATTTAAAAAAAAATACTTGAGAGACAACAACAAATGAACCCTAAACACAGCAGACAAGAACAAATAGAAAAAATCAGAGCAAAAAGAGATCAATGAAATAGAAACAAAGAAAACCATACAAAAAAAAAAAATCAATGAATCCAAAAGTTAGTTCTTTGAGAGAATAAACAAGATAGACAAACCTCTAGCTCAGTTAACCAAAAAAAGAAAGAAAAAGCAACTCCAAATCAATGGTATTCATGACAAAAGGGGAAACATCACAACAGACAAAGAAAAGACCCAGACAATCATACGGGAATAATTTGAAAACTTATACTCCACTAAATTTGAAAACCTAAGAGAAATGGATGAATATTTGAAATCCTGGGAACCAACAAAGCTTAACCAAGAAGAGACTGACAGTTTAAACAGACCCATAATATTTGAGAAAATTAAGGATATAATTAAAAACCTCCCAACTAAAAAAAGCCTGGGCCCAGATGGATTCACAGCAGAATTCTATAAAACATTTAAAGAGGTCCTACAACCATTACTACTCAATCTGTTCAGAAGGATACAAAATAACACCAAGGGCTGGAGAGACTATGTGGAAAGGGGAACACTCATCCACTGCTGGTGGGAATGTAAACTCATACAGCCATTATGGAAAGCAGGGTGAATAAACCTTGGAAGACTTGGAATGAACTTGCCACCTGACCCAGCCATACCACTCCTGGGCATGTACCCACNAACTAAAAAGGAGAATTATAGACCCATCTCCCTCATGAACACAGATGCCAAAATTCTAAACAGAATACTGGCAAATCGCATACAGACCCACATCAAGAAGATCATCCATCATGACCAAGTTGGATTCATACCAGAGATGCAGGGATGGTTCAACATACGAAAATCAATAAACATCATCAAACACATAAATGGAATCAAAGACAAAAACCACACCATCATCTCAATTGATGCTGAAAAAGCCTTTGACAAAATCCAGCATCCCTTCATGCTTAAAGTCCTAGAAGGAATTGGATTGGAGGGATCATTCCTCAATGTAATCAAAGCCATATACAGGAAACCCACAGCCAATATCATCCTAAATGGGGAAATGACAGAAACATTCCCTTTAAAGGTAGGAACTCGGCAAGGCTGCCCCCTGTCACTACTCCTTTTCAATATAGTGTGGGAAACCCTTGCTAGGGCAATAAGGCAAGAAAAGGAAATTAAAGGAGTTCTAATTGGAAAAGCTATCCCTTTTTGTTGATGATATGATTGTTTACTTAAGGGATGCTAATAACTCCACCAGAAAACTCCTAGAAATGATTAAGAGCTTCAGTAAAGTGGCAGGATACAAAATAAATCTAGAAAAATCAATAGCCTTTCTTTACACCAACAACAAGCAACTGAAGAAGGAATACAAGGAGACCTTCCCACTCACAATAGCCTCAAAAACAATAAAATACCTAGGAACAAACCTAACCAAAGACACCAATTTTCTCTACAACAAAAATTTTAAACCCCTGAAGAAGGAAATTGAAGAAGACATCAGAAGATGGAAAAACCTCTCATGATCATGGATTGGGAAAATAAATATAGTAAAACTGTCCATTCTATCCAAACTCTTGTACAGGTTTAATGCAATACCAAGTAATATCCCCAAGAGTTTCTTCACAGGCTTGGAAAAAAAATCCTTAATTTCATTTGGAAAAACAAAAGACCCTGAATAGCCAAAGCAACCCTGAGCAAAAAGAGCAATATAGGGGGGATTTCTATACCAGACATCGAACTATACTACAGGGCTATAGTCACAAAATCCGCTTGGTACTGGCACAAAAACAGACCAGTTGACCAGTGGAATAAAACTGAAGATCCAAACCTGAGCACATACAATTTCAGCCACCTCATATTCGACAAAGGGGCCAAGAAGACACAATAGAGGAAAGACAGCATATACAGCAAGTGGTCTTGGCAAAACTGGATCACCACCTGTAGAAGAATGAAATTAAACCCCTACCTCTCACCCTCTACAAAAGTCAATTCCAGATGGATCAAAGACCTCAACGTGAAACCCCAAATTCTGGAGGTGATAGAAGAAAAACTTGGCAGCAGACTATAAGACATAGGCATAGGAAAAGACTTCCTAAATCAGACAGCAGCTGCACAAGTAATAAGATTGACAATTGACAAATGGGACCTCATTAAACTCAAAAGCTTCTGTACATCAAAAGAAACAATCCAGGAAGTGAAGAGAAATCCCACAAGGTGGGAGGAAACCTTCACTGCAGATACATCTGACAAAGCATTAATTTCCTGAGTATACAAGCTACTCAAAAAACAAAGAAGAAAGAAAACAAATGAATCACTCAAAAGATGGAGCA
The DNA here is from genome assembly GCA_009823505.1 of Rhizomys pruinosus. Classification (NCBI taxonomy): domain Eukaryota; kingdom Metazoa; phylum Chordata; class Mammalia; order Rodentia; family Spalacidae; genus Rhizomys; species Rhizomys pruinosus. The sequence goes on along the minus strand of VZQC01007033.1, from coordinate 1,005,114 downwards.
AAGAGAACAGGGACTTCACAAAGGAGGAATTAGAGATGGCCAAGAAACATCTTAAAAACTGTTCTACGTCCCTAATAATTAGGGAAATGCAAATTACAACCACTTTGAGATATCATCTCACTCCAATAAGACTGGCTAGGATCAAGAAAACAAATGATACCAAGTGCTGGAGAGGTTGTGGGGAAAGGGGAGCACTCATCCACTGCTGGTGGGAATGTAAACTTGTACAGCCACTATGGAAAGCAGTGTGGAGAACCCTTGCAAGACTCAAAATGAGCTTGCCATTTGACCCAGTCATACCACTCCTGGGTATATACCCACAAGACTCATCTTACTGCAGAAATACATGCACAGCTATATTTATTGCAGGTTTGTTCACAATAGCAAAAACCTGGAACCAACCCAAATGCCCATCAACTGATGAGTGGATAGAGAAAATGTGGTACATGTACACAATGGAGTTTTATGCAGCAGTAAAGGAAGACAACATCATGAACTTTGCAGGTAAATGGATAGAGCTAGAAGATATTATGTTAAGTGAAGTAACACAGTCCCAGAAAAACAAACGATGAATGGTATCCCTCATCTGTGGATGCTAGCATCAATAACCCAATTGTAAATATTTCTTGTGGGGAGGGAAGCATATTGGAAAGAACAACAACAGAAAAGACCGCATCAAAAAACTGACTGAAAAGGTGAAGATGGAGGGGTGGGAGGGTTGGTAGAGGGACATGGGTCTATATTTGATTAATGTATATTTAATCGATGTGAGTTTAACAATATCCAATTTTGCCCAAACTCTATCTACAAATTATATGGTATTTTAGGACTTAGTAAAAGTAAAATTGTCTATATTAAACAACATTGGTTTAAAGGTTTTAATAAAAATGGTAATGCATCTAAGTTAATTGGAAATATAAATTGTTGTCCACCTTTGTTTTACTTAAAATTTGTATAACAATAAGCTTGGGATTAATATATACAAATGTTCTCTATAATTTTTGTGTTATACAGTATCATCTTGTAACATTCTCTTTTACCTGTAGGATAATTTAACTTAAGGAATTAAGTTTGCTTCCCAAATTAACAACTTACAGTCACCCAAAACAGCTTGGGTAAATTTAATGAAATTTATACCTTGATTCCTGCCTATAGGTATGTGTACTACAACTGCCTTTTTGAGACTCTTGGGACAAAAAATAAAAACCTAAAATAATAAAGGTGGGATACAGTTATATATTAAACCTTTTGTCAAATTTTTCAATTTAAATGTTAAAACTAAGTATGGGAAAAGATTTGTATATTCCCACCTGTCAAAACATCATCAACTTAATTGCTGAGAAAGAAAAGATACAGCTTTGCATTGTGCAAGATTTACCAAGAAAAACCAGCAGAGAAGTTGGACCATCTAAACATTAAAAGGAAGAAAATCCTCAGACTGCTACAGGCATCAAACATCTCTGTGGATCCTATTAGTAACAACTGTTTATGATGAATCCTAATGAACCTTACCTTCCAGGTGCCGCAGTTTTAATATGAGAGACTTTCTTACCTCCTTTTCATAGAACAAAGAAAAACATGCTAGCATCAATAACCCAGTTGTAAATGTTTCTTGTGGGGAGAGATGCATATTGGAAAGAACAACAACAGAAAAGACTGCATCAAAACACTGACCGAAAAGGTGAATCTGGAGGGGTGAAAAGGATTATTCTCTATTCAGAACCAAATATAATACTAAAATATAATACTTAAAAAGACTAAAGTCTTTTTTAAGCTGTGCATTTAAGCAAAATATATTAATACAGGAGAGCTCTGATATCAGCAATTGATTATTCTGCCAAGGAGATGTTGGCCAGGGGATCCAAGCCCCCCCCCCAAAAGGTAAAGACTTCTTGCCTGTAAACTGAGATACCTGCAAGAAGAGAGGTGATAAGGCCCTGCTGTCAAAGACCTGATGTAAGCATGGGAAAGATGTATTGAGACCATACTTGCAAGTGTATAGTTGGTCTCTGGAATTCTAGAGTGTTACCAAAGGCCACTAAACCAATAAAACAAATATTGCTCTCCTTGAGTCAAGAAAGACTCCTCCGTCAGCACCAGCTACACCTCACCTGCCTGGAAATACCGTACAGCAGTGGCAGCCATATGTCTGTATATCCCAAATCTAATTGGCTATTAGCTCTCTCCTTGGAGGAATAACCCAGCTGATGCCACAAGCTTACATCCTCTAGTGGTTAGAAGACGTTATAAGCCACAGTAAAACCTTGTCATCTTTTACAGAAAAACTATAATTCATGGATTAGCATACCATCCAAACATCTGTGTCTATACCAAAGTAACCTACCATAATGATTAGTACTGTTTAAATACCTATATATCTAATTGCTTTTGCTTCATTAGTAGGATTAAGAACATATTCCTGGACAAACTGTCAATCCATGAAAGGAAACAGCCTGAACAGATCAGAGTCCAAAATGACATCTCCAGAGAAAGTAGAATGTTTTGGTCTCACCCACCTGTGCCCCTTTTCTAAGCCTAGGGAACAATCTGCAGAAGAGGGGGCGTGGTAGAATGTAAGGTCTGTGATTGGGGCGAATGGTGAAACTATAGCAATATAGACTGGACACTTATTTGATCAACATGATTGTACATACAAGGCTGTCAGCTGGATGGTGGGAGCCTTGGGCTGTGTGGGTTTGGGCATAGCTGCTTGCAAATTGGTTTTACATGAAGGATGCTTGTAATCATAACTTATTACTTATTGTTAAAAAATGAAATAAAATTAATTAATTAAAAAAGCTTCAATTTAAAAAAACAGTATTACTGCCCTGGGGTGGTAGCACGTACCCTTAATCCCAGCACTTGGGAGGCTGAGTTCAAGACTAGTTTGGTGTACATAGTGAGTTCCAGGCCAACGATAACTAAAAGTAGACCCTGTCTCAAAAAGACCAAAAAATAAATAAAGTCATTACTTACTGGTGACTCATGAAGCCTTAAATCAGAAAGTGTCTTCTGCTCATCTCTTTTACCTATAGATTTCATTCCTTTCTCACCCTAACTAAGCTCTTGTACTGTATTGTAACTGTGCCTTTTGTGATCTGAGTTATGAGAATAAAGCTAGCTTACATTTCTTTCCCCTTTACGGTTCCATGACAGGAAATCTGCTCCTACTGGAAATATCAGTCACCTCAGCATATAGGTTGTTTTCTTATTACATTAAGAACTTCTATACTTTCACATAAAGATTCTCTTTATAGCGGTTTGTGACAAATCCAGATTGCCAGCAACACTAGCCTTTAGTCTTGGGGACCATGGTGTAGAATCAGGGTTATTTGAACACAAGTGCTATGCTATCATGACAGTCAATCTGATAACCAAGATGGCTGCTCACTGAGTAGTGAGGAGGCGATACACAGTGTGACTACACTGGACAAAGTCATGGTTCAAATCCTAGGGGCCTAGACTGAGACAATTTAAGATTCAATTATACTACCCAAAATGGCATACAATTTAAATCTAACATAATGCTTATTTCTGGAATTTTCTAGTTAGTATTTTCAGTCCATAATTGACCTTAAACATATAACTAAAACTAAGAGTGGTACTCCTACAAATAACACCATTTTTAAAACATGGAGAAGATCCTTAGACTAATACTGCATTTTGTAAAAATTATGAAAGGGCTGAATTATGTGGTCAGTGGGATAATAATAATTTGGTCCTAGAAAATACTTATGGAAATGACTTTTTAGGTACAGTTTGCAATGATTTCAGAGTTCCTATCTTTTTGCTAATTGGATGTGAGACTTCTAAAACTTCCTAATCTCCAAAAGATAAAGAGGACGCTAAGGATTCTCACTAATGAAGCTCCCTCGTGCAACAGAGGGCCAGGAACACAGGTCATAAACAGCCAAAGCATGGAGATTAGGAGTCTGCAAAGTGTGGATTCTCAGACAGGACTCTTATATTAAGCTTCACTCACCCAAGGCTCAGAGACCATTGTGGGAAAGGGGGTGGAAAGACTGTAAGAGGCAGGGAGGAGGTGCATGATCATATGGAAATAGAATCCTACAAGCTCCGGAATCCTGTTCACATGAACCTGCAGCAGTGGTATCAGCATGCACAAGACCCATGCAAACCCAAGCAGACAAAACCCAGCACAGAACCGTAGAAATGGGTAGCAGGCCCCAATCCTAGCAGAACTATTGACAGGCGATTACTGCTGGGCAAGGAAAAGCTGATCTTCTAAACATGAGGGACTCTGTATGGGCTGGGTAGATGACCTCAGTGGATGAACTTGCACTGAGAAATGTCTAGGGATGCTAACTTGACACAAGGGGCTTTGGCACAAATAACAGAATTGAAGGAGTCCAGTGTGGGGGCCTGTGAAAGGACCCAGCAGGGAATGGGGTAGAAAGAGGATTAAGGTTGATGAGATGTTCTGTATGAAATACACAGAAATTCAATAAAAAGTAAAATAAATGAAATAAAATAAGAAGCAAAGAATATTCATGTTCTCTCTAAGCATCAGTTTCCACCACTAAATTTCTTATGGTAACTTCTTTAAGCTGTTGTCTCTTTTTTATTTTATTTCTCTCATTTTTCTTTATCTTGTCTAAATGAATGAGGTTAGATAAAGAAAAAAAATTTTTTTCAAGGAAAGTATCCTATTGAGGCAATTTTGGCCAAAGCCAATAGGCTCCAAGCCAAAGTATATAGTCCCGGAATCACTTCATTTCTCATAAAAACCATAAAAGATAACCACTTTGCTAATTTTACAGATAGAGAACCTGGAGAGAAAGAAAGGTTGGCAATTTGGGAGCACAGCTCTCAGGACCAAATTGAATCTCTTCCTCTCAAAGTGTACCAATGTTTATGCTGACATAAAGAGAGGAAAGAACCGTCAAAAGGTAGCTGTAAGCGTTAGTGTCACGACCAATAAAGTTCTGTCAATAAGAATGAGACAACCTGAAGAAATGTTACTCCCCTTCGATGTTCTCCAGGGAATGAAATTATGCTATGATATAAACACGTTCATTTACATAATGATATTGAACCCATAGAAGGAGAAATAGATGCAAACAACTTTGTTCATCTTGACCCCTAGAATATTCTCTCTCCACCCTACTTAAAGAACTGGAGTCTTCTTGTTGCATGGGATTACTTCTCTCTCTTCCTTCTACACACACACACACACACACACACACACTCCCCAATACGTCAAAACAACTTTCTTCTTTTTTTTTTTTTGCGTGTGTGTGTGTGTGTGTGTGTGTGTGTGTGTGTGTTTGAGACTGGGTCTCCCTTTAGTCCCAGCTGGCCTGGAGCTCACTATGTAGACCAGGTTGGCCTTGAACTCCCAGAGATCTGCCCGCCTCAGTCTCCTCAGTGCTAGGATTAAAGGCGTGTGCCACCATGAATCCCATCCATCTCAGGGATTTATTATTACTCTCAACAAGAAACTCACTCTATCTTGACTCTTTCTGGGTCACATGAAGATACATAATGTCTCATATATGGTCTATAATATTTGCAGGTAATTATCTAAGTGAAAAAATCGGAGAATTATGTTCAGTGTATTCCAAACAGTAGACGGCCTTCTCCCTTCATTATCCTGAAATAACCTGATCAACCAATGTCCTCCCAGTCACAACTTTCTTGGTTCATCTTTATGTTCAGAATTAAATCCAATGCCCCAATCTGATGACAAAGCACAATTATTTGCCACTTCCAACTTCTTCGATACTGCAAACACTCAGAGCCCAGGCCTGGCTCTCTTGTCTTCCCACCCTTCCTGGGGCACGTTCCTATGTATTAAAGCCACTGACATTTGCAAGAGCCTTTTCCTTCCATTCACCTGGTTTCCAGGCTTTCCCAGTCTCACCTCAGTAGTTCTTTTCTGATTCTCTCTTCACAGAATACCAGCTAATGTGCTTGTTTTCATGCGCGTCTCCTGCAGGGCACCCAATTTACTCCATCAGTGCTCAAGAGAAGGTTCTGGGTCTGGGAGGAAATCAGTAAACATTTCTCTTTTAATTTATTTTTTTTACTGTTATTAAACTTTTTCCATAAATCATACATCATTTCTCAATGGAATTTAGAGTCACTTCCCTTTCCATGGCCCCCACCCCACCTGAGTCCCTGCACTCTGCCATATATGTCCTGCAACTTTTTCGGAGTCTTTCCAGAGGTTTTTTTTTTTTTTCCCAGTTCTTTTGCTGTTCTAATTTGTATTGCTTCAATATATATACATATATGCACATAGTTATATATATATTTATACATAAATATATACATACATATATATCCATATCACCTGAATTGGAGGATTTTTTTTTTTGCTAAAAGATGTTTCCTTAAGGAAGTGCTCAGAGGTTCCTCCTTGGCAAGCCCAAACAACCATCAATCCTGTCCTTGTGCTCCACACTGGGGTCTTTCCCTCCCATGGTCCCCGAAATGAAGTCCATTAAGCACACGTCCTGTCTTGATTCCCCCTGCACTGACCTCCATGATACAGTCCAGGTAGTCCAACAATGGCAGGCTATACTCTGATGAGGCTGAAATCCACTTAGCTGCTTAGTCCACAAGCTACATATCTCAGTAGTCCCCATCTGACCTTGAAGGTTTGGAGGAGTCTTGGGGAGACATGTCTTCAGTCTGTATTGGATGGTTAAAAAGCTCTGTCTCATGTCTTTGAAGAGTGGCAAAAGCAGTAGCAGCCACAGAGTTAATACACTTGCCAGTAAGAATTGAAGACAGGCCAAACAACAGTGCTCTCTCTTTTTTCTTTTTGTCTTTTTACTAAGAACTCAAGTTTTATATCTGAAGTACAATTTCTCTGTTCTTACTGATTATTTATTTCTGGTTTTACTTTCCTTTTGGATGCTTAAGGCCACACAGTTAGGCCAGATTAACCAAGGTTTTTGTTTTCTTGAAGTCAGTTGAGGATCTGGTCCTCAGTTTTGTTTTGCTTTTTTGGGAGGGGGGAGCCCCTGGCTCCTTTTGTTTTTCATCCAGTTCCATCCACTCTTGAGGACAAAAATCAGGTCTTGCTAGACCAGGCTTCCTTTTCTGAAGCATGAGCAGACTTTCCTCTTTATACACTGGACACTGGCTGAAGTCCCATTAGTGGATCTCCAAGACCTCCCTGAACAGGAAGACTGGTGACTCACATTTGCAGGACATTTTAAGAGATGTCCCCATGCATAGTCCCCTGAGACTTAGTTGACCTCTGAAGGCAAGGAACAAAATTATCCCTTAGGTCCCTCGGCCAAATTGGTATGGGCGTTAAGTATGGTCATTAAGCACCCAGAGAGGCTAAGTTACACCAGGCTGATATGTTGCACCTATATTAAAATTATATCTTTTGAAAACAAACTGTATGTTATTTCCATATCATATTTCTTGATTCGCATTTTTGCATTTTAATTTTATATTACTCTAAAAGATGCATACATACCCTCCATCATATACCAAAAATCCAAGGCCTGAAAATAAATGGTAGGTTAGTTCTAGAACCTGTCTAGGGATTCACAATATAAGAGAACAGTTGTTTTCAGATCACGCGAACTCTAACATTAATGTTGCTCAGTTTGCCTTACAACTAGGTACTTGGCGCTAGCATCCACAGACAAGGGATAAAACATCTCTTGACACACTGTAATCTCACAACTGAGTACACGATGGCCGACTTGAGTGTTGGTCTGAGTCCAGGTCCCTTCTTACATGCTTTCTTTCTTCTCTCTCAACATTTAACAAGCTTTTTTTATTGTAAATAAGTGCCTACAAGTCGCCTTTATTGGACACTAATAGAGAATTCAGGCATTGCCCGTCATTAGCAAACTCTCACCAAGGCTCCACATGCTCCTTCTTCAGCCTTTCCCTTCCTGGGGAAGAACCCAGCCACTGACCTGGCTGCTCATGTCAGGAAACTGGAGTCACCTTTGATCGGCCTCTTCACCTCACACATACAACGATTAGTAAGCCCTCTTCACAGTGTTTTGCATTCCTCTCCGCCTCCAGTGTGTCTTAGCCAGCCCACTGCAAAGGTGACCCCGGCTAGAATGCTGGCTTCTACCCAAGTCCTACACTTGTTTCTCCATCATGATAGACACTGAGACTGGAATGCCAGCAGGCCTCATCTGCACCCTGGGCCCTCACTGTCCTAGTAGTGTGTCCTCGCACACCTATTTCTCATAGTTTATGTATTTGCTGTCTTTTCTGTGGCACTTGTTCCTTTTTGGTACTAAAGTCAAAGAGGACATTTTCTATGACATCCTCAGTGCCCATCATAATCACTTCCTGTGTATTCTTGAATTAGTAAGTAGATTTCATTCCTTTTAAACTGAGTCTGTCATCGTGACCCCGCATCTTCTCCTCCCTCCTAGAGCACCAACAGGCCACCTGGCTTGCTGCATGTGACCACAGGAAGGTGCATTGCATTTAGACTGCCATATATTTGTGTGACCACTTGACATACATTCTCCTTCTTGACTTCTTTCTCATGTTTCTAGCTATGGTTCCAATCCACTTCTCTGAGAGACATCTTCCTGACAATGCTGGGACAGTTATCTATGTAGGTCTATTCTACTTGGTTGAAATCCCTTTGTTTCTGCTTATGAATCAAGTGTATTTGACCTCAGTGTTCTTTCAAAGGCCTTTTCAACTAAGTTTACATTGTCAGTAAAAGCTGAATCAGAGGTTAGAACCCATTCATCCATTGCAAAGAAATTCAGAAGAAAAATATTTACTGTGAAACGCTAGTAATTATTTTAAACTAGCAGAAATTCATGTTCTGCCTTTTAAATATTTAAAAGTTAACTAGTGACTGGGGAGCTATCGTTACAAAAAGGTCTGTGAGCCAGCATGCTACTGTGCTCATTAAAGTTTCTTTCTATTTCTGTTTTATTGTGAAACAGAAGATGGCAAGGAGGAAGCCAGGAAAATGAACAGACAAGGGAGTTTCCATAAAGAGGGTTTTCAGAGAAGGTTCAAGAAGTTCTTGCTGTGCTTGCCCAAATGACTACAGTGGAGTAGGCCATGAGTCTACACTGCCATACAGAAATGCGCTTGGGGTATCTGCAGTATTCTTGCTCTTACAGGATTTGCAACATACATATAACTAAACCAAGAAAATATCTTCAATAATTCTCTAGATACATTTTGGAGACCTTCATAACATTTCAAATTCAAAACTAATAACGACCTAACATTATAAACAGTGTACTCATAAAACAATGCCTTAATTTTTCATTGAGCTTTGGTGTGAAATATTTCACGCTCCCTTGAAAGTAGGGCTAAGGAAATGGGAAAAGTGCTTGCAAAGAAAACGCAAGAATCTGGGGTCAGGTTCCAAGAACACATGCTACAGTTTCATTTCTGTTGCTGTGGTAAAACACCCGAATAAAAAAAAAAGAAACTTTAGGGAGGAAAGAACTTATTTTACCTCAAGTTATAGTCTGTCATAGCAGAAAAATCAGGTTGCAAGAACATCAAACAAACAGGCTCGTCGCATCCAGTCAAGAGCAGGGAGAAGTGTTTTCTTGCACTAGCTCAGTTTGTTCATTCATTCAGTCTGGGGAATGATGCTACCCACAATGGCACACCACTGATCCCACAACAGTTAACTTAAGACAGTCCTCTATTGACATGATCCAGGCCAACCCAAAGTAGACAACCTCTCATTAAGACTTTCTTTCCAGGGGATTCCAGGTGGAGTCAAGTTAACACTTAAAGCTAAATATCGTATCACATTGAAAAAAAAAAAAGTGTGGCAGTGCTCACCTGTAACCCCAGGACTGGGGAGGGCAGACATAGAAGGATTCCTGGAGCTCATAGGCCAGCTGATCTAGCCCAAATGGCATGCCTCAAAAAAACCCAAAAGAAAAACAAGAATAACAACAAAAACAAACACAAAACAGGGGGAACAGATTGAGAAAAGACATCCTGACATTAGCCTTTGTCTCTGACATGCACCTGCATGAGTAAGCAAACCACTACACACATGCACACACATATGTACACACACACACCAGTATACATATGCATACACTTATGTACCACACACACCAGTATACATATGCATACACATATGTACACACACCAGTACACATATGCATACACATATGTACCACACACACCAGAACACACATGCATACACATGTGTACACACACCAGTACACATATGCATACACATATGTACACACACCAGAACACACATGCATACACATGTGAACACACACCAGTACACACATGCATGCACATATGTACACACACCAGTACATGCATGCATACACATATGTACCACACATGCACACCAGTACACATATGCATACACATATGTACCACAAGCACACCAGTACACATATGCATACACACATGCACACACACCAGTACACACATGCATACACATATGCACACACACACCAGTACACACATGTGTACACATATGTACCACACACCAGTACACATATGCATACACATATGTACACACCAGTACACATATGCATACACAAATGTACCACACATGCACACCAGTGCACATATGTACCACACATGCCAGTATGCATATGCACACACATATGTAACACACACCAGTACACACATGCATACACATATGTACCACACACACCAGTACACACATGCATACACATATGTACCACACACACACCAGTACACACATGCACACACATATGTACCCCACACCCAACAGTATGCATATGCATACACATATGTACCACACACACACCAGTACACACATGCATACACATATGTACACACACACCAGTACATATATGCATGCACATATGTACCCCACACCCAACAGTATACATACGCATACATATATGTACCACACACACCAGTATGCACATGCATACACATATGTACCACACACACACCAGTACACAGGCATACACATATGTACCACACACCCAACAGTACACATATGCATACACATATGTATTACACACACCAGTACACATATGTACCACACACAGCAGTACACACATGCATACACATATGTACCACACACACCAGTACACACATGCATACACATATGTACCACACACACCAGTACACACATGCATACACATATATACACACATGTACACATATGCATACACATATGTACCACACACACATCAGTACACACATGCATACACATATGTACCACACACACACCAGTACACATATGCATACACATATGTACACACACACCAGCATACACATGCATACACATATGTACACACACACCAGTACACACATGCATGCACATATGCACCACATACACCAGTACACACATGCATACACATATGTACCACACACACACCAGTACACACATGCATACACATATGTACCACACACACACCAGTACACATATGCATGCACATATGTACCACACATGCCAGTACACACATGCATGCACATATGTACACACACACCAGTACACACATGCATGCATATATGTACCACACACACCAGTACACACATGCATGCACATATGTACCACACACGCCAGTACACGCACGCCAGTACACACATGCATGCACATATGTACCACACACACCAGTACACACATGCATGCACATATGTACCACACACGCCAGTACACATATGCATGCACATATGTACCATACACACCAGTACACATATGCATACACATATGTACCACACACATGCCAGTACACATATACATACACATATGTACCACACATACGCCAGAACACACATGCATACACATGTGTACCACATACACCAGCACACACATGCATACACATATGTACCACACACACCAGTACACACATGCATACACATATGTACCACACACACCAGTACACATATGCATACACATATGTATCACACATGCACACCAGTACACATATGTATGCACATATGTAGCACACACCAGTACACATATGCATACACGTATGTACACACACACCAGTACACACATGCATACACAAATGTACCACACATGCCAGTACACATAAGCATACACATGTGTACCACACACGCCAGTACACACATCTGTACACATGTGTACCACACACACACCAGTACACACATGCATACACATGTGTACCACACACACACACCAGTACACACATACATATACATATGTACCACACACACCAGTACACACATGCATACACATATGTACCACACACACACACACACACCGGAAATATTACAGACAAAGCATGAAATAAATGAAAGCAAAATTTTAAAAGTTATCCAAAATCATAAGCAAAAACATGATGGGAAATGGCTGTAAGGCAAGAACACACGAGACTGCAGTCGGCTCACTAGTTTGGGTCCAGCATGGGTTTCATAGTGAGATTTGTCACAAAAAGTAGAAACAGCAAAGTTGCTGAAATTGTGTGTTAATCCTATGCACTGCCTCTTTTAAGAATCAGCAAACCGAATGCAAACGCACATCAAAAAGACCATCCATCATGGTCAAGTAAGCTTTATTCCAAAGATGCAGGTTCAACATATGTAAGTCAATAAACATAATAAATCATGTAGATGAACTTAAAGGCAAAAATTACATAATCAACTCAATAGACACAGAAAGGCCTTTGTCAAAATCCAGCATATATTCATGGTAGAGAAAATTGGGCAAGAGGGAAGATACCTCAAGAAAAATAAGAATATATACCTAAACCCCACAGCCAACATCATTCTAAATGGAGAAAAACTTGATGTGCGTGTTCTCATTAAAATCAGGAACAAGTCAAGTTTCTCCAGTAACACCATTCCTTTTCAACAGAGTGCTTAAAACTAAAGCAATAAGACAAATGGAAATTAAAGGGGTAGTAATTAGAATGGATCGAATTATCTTTATTTGCAGATATTAGACATAAGAGATCCCAAAAATTCCAACACATACCCTCTAGAAATAATACTTTCAGCAAAGTAGCAGGGTACAAAATCAATCTAAAAAATCAGTAGTTTGTCAGTGGTCTTTCTATAGTATACAATGCAATCTCAATCAAAATCCCTGAGATATTCTTCAAAGAAATAGAAAGGAACATTATAAAATTCATATGGAAGCACAGAAGAATCCAGATAGGCAAAACGATCTTTGGCACAAAGATCAATGCCAGGAGGTATTACCATACCAGACTCCAATCTATATTCCATAGCCAAACCATGGTATTGCCACAAAAACAGATGTGTAAATCAATGGAACAGAGTAAAAGACCCAACTTTGAGGATATGTGGTTACAGCCACCCAATACTTGACAAAAGTGCCAAGAACACACACTGCAGGAAAGACAGCATCTTCAATAAAGGGTTCAGGCAAGACTGGATCTCCACACATAGAAGAATGAGATTAAACACATCACCTTTCACAAAAGTTAACTCTAACTGGATCAAAGACCTCAATGTAAGTGTGAAATGTTGTCAATGTTAGAAGAAACCCAAGCAGTACCTACAAGACCTAGGTGCAGGAAAGACTTTCTAAACCAGACATCAGTTGCTCAGGAATTAAGGTTAACTCTCAACAAATGAGACCTCACTAAAGTCAAAAGCTTCTATACAGCAAAGAAAACAACCGATTGAGTGATGATGCCCCCAGAGTAGGAGAAAATTTCACCAGTTATAAACAGAGGATTAACATCCAGAATATGCAGACCTCAAAACATGACCCAATTAATAAATTGGCTATGAATTGAACACAGAGCTCCCCAAAGCAAAATAAAAATTGCTAAGAATCACCTATAAAATGTCCAACATCCTTAGTAATCAGGGAAATGCAATCAAAACCACTTTAAGATCCTATTTAACCCTAATTAGAATGACTAAGAACAAGAGAACAAAGGTTACCAAATGCTGGTGAGGATGCGGGGAAAGGGGAACACTCATTCACTGTTGGTGGGATTGCAAGCTGGTGGAACCACTGTAAAAATTAAAGTGGATAACTCTTTAAAACCTGTAAACAGATCTACCACATGATCCAGTTGAACCACCATGTGGCATAGATCCAAAGGACTCAATATCTCACTACAGAGATCCTTGCTCACTCATATTTGTTGCTGTTCTTTTCACAATAGCTATGAAATAGAAACAATATAATGTCCCTCAACTGATGACTGGCTAATGCAAGAAAATGTAGCATATTTGCACAACATAATTCTACTCATTAAAGAAAACTGAAATCATGAACTTTGCAGGTAACTAGAGAGAACTAGAAGCTGTCAGACTAAGTGAGTAGCACAGACTCAGAAAAAAACAGTGACACTTGATCTCTCTCATTTGTGGATCTTAGCGCAGAATCTTTAGATGTGAGTAATCACCCTGATGTAACCACAGAAGCAAGGAAAATGGGAAGGAAACATGGAAGTAAAGGGGAGGCTGGAGCCCAAGAGGGGGAGTCACAGAGGTGGGGAAAAGGAAGGTACTCTATCTGGGGAGGGAGGTTGGAAGGTTATACCGGGGGAGTGAGCACTGAGATAAATCACACTTAGATGGTGTGAAAAAACAGAGGGCAATACATTAGTTCAAAGTCCTACCGAAAAATGCACATAGACATATGAGAGTATATGTATAGCTGAAGGCTATATAACAAGAAACACTGTGCCAGGGGGAGAAACCTCGCACAGAGTTGTTAATCAAGGTAGTCCAAGAGACTCCTAAAGTAACACAGGCTATTGCCCTGCCCTTGATTGCCTCCAAGAATTTGAATGCAATACCTACTGCTGACGACAGTCCACACTTTGGACATGGCACTTGGAGCAATCAAGCTAGGACTGACCTGGAACCCTTCTCCCTCAAGATGAGCTCTCATGGTATCAGAGGATACTATGCAAGCTGATACTAGGAAAAAAATTAATCAGTGGTCCCACCCAGTCATAATGCTTAATAAAGAACCGGCCCAGACAACTACTGCTATTGGTGCAGTAGCAACACTTTTCTCCTGGGGGTAATCAACACATGCCTCAATGGAATTTAGGGCCACTCAATGAAAGGGAACCTATGTGTGGTACTATAAAAATGGCCAAATACACAACTGGAGGGGATCATAGATCCTAGAGAAAAACCTACTTTTTTAAAAATATTTTTTTATTTTAATGTATTTATTTATTTACTTATTTATTTATTTTTATGTGTATGAATGTTCCCCTGGAACTGGAGTTAAAGACAGATCTCAGCCGCCATGTGGGTGCCTGGGGATCAAACCCAGGTCCTCTGCAAGAGCAGTTGGCACTCTTTTTTTTTTTTTTTTTTTTTTTTT